>JASXSY010001889.1:0-350803 GCA_034509805.1 Sipha maydis | reverse complement strand
ATATGACGATGAATTTTTAATTTGATACCAGTCGTACTTTACAAACATAATAAAATCCAGACTAAACATACGAGAATATTTAATTATTTATCTATTTCTATATAAGACTATTTGTTTATTTATACATTAATTTACGAGTATTAGGTTACCATTAACTAATTTTTAAGTTTGAATTTATTTAATTTTTTTTTTTTTTTATTATTTTATTATAAATTATTTGATGAAAAAAATAATGGTGCAACTATTTTGTACAGTGCGTATATAATAGCTTTGTATTTAGATGAACAATTTAGATATTCAGATAAGTATTTAAAAATATATTTTACTTTTATAGAATGTTTGCAAGACTCTTTTATTCTTACTCACGGATAGAATTATATTTCAAATTGTTCCATACACTTAAATGAGTAAAGTAAATAGGATTCGAAAGTGATTTGGCCCAAGTGGTTTTACGACTTTATGTACATACTGTATTACATTAGTGATATGTAACGATGTTCTTTTCGTTGTCGTCTGTATATGTACCCATTTGAAGACTTATTTATTTTTTATTGTCGTTTTGGGACTTTGGCTGCTTCTTAGTGATTATTCTTCCATGAAATCGGCTTCTGAGCTTAAACAGAATCTTTCAATTATATGTTCAAGATAATTTTAAATTATATTTAAAGGATGGACGAGCATAAGTTTCAATGTAGAATTTACTACATATTCGATTGCAAAATTATTCAAAACAATAAAATTTGGTATTTCCTATATAAGAACATAAATATAAGCAACAAAAAAGAAAAAAAAAAGGAGGAGCTATTAGTGTTAATTTTAGATTCTGAACGGAGTGAAGAATGTGTTGATTTTACAATGATGTGTGTTTTTTTTTTTTTTGTCTGTCGACACGATTTGGGGCAGTAAAAATGCTTCGATTGCCTTATATAGCAACTTTTCTGAAAGAAAAGTGAATCTATTTGGTACTTTACGGGGTCAAAAGTAAAAAATTTCCAATATTTTTTAAATGCGACGGGAAAAACCATAAAAAAATTTGGGAAAAACGGGAGTTTTTACGCAAAACCAGTTTTCGACATAATCAAATTTTTTATTTTGCTATAACTCAAAAACTAATCGATGAAAATACTTGAAATTTTCACCAAATGTTAAGATTAACGTTCTCTATACACCATTAAATTTAAAAGTATTTTGACTTTTATTAAGCTATTTATAGACAATTGAAATTTTCAATTTTTTTAAGTATTTTTTTTTTAAATAACGATAAAATTTTTTTGGCTGCCCAGAAAATCTTGAAAATTTAATACAAGGTTTCTTATAAGCTGTTCCTTAACTGATAAAAAAAAATCTAAAATCGTAAGTCACAATTTTTTTTTATAAGTGCTCAAAGTTCCAATTTACACGAAATATGTAAAAATCACGATAATTTGCAAGTTATTTTGTAGATAAAAATTCATAAAATTTTTTCTGTTCATACTTAAGGTTCAAAATTTTAACACTAGGTTATCTATAAGCTACTCTTCAAAAATCTTTAAAAAAATTTCTACCGGAATTAGAGGAAAAAATGTTATGACTGTTTGAAATTTAAATATTTACGAAATTGCATAAAATAGCGATTTATTCTCAAACGATTTTAAATATTTTTTATAATTCAAAAAGTATAAGTCGCAGATATTTGAAATTTCTACCAGCTGTTAAGATTGGTATTTTCTTTATGTCATATTTTTTTTCAAAATATTATATTGATTTTTAAGCCACTTATAGGCATTTAAAATATTCGATTTTTTTACATTTTTTTTTTATAATCGGTGATAAAAAAAATTTGGCTCGTACAAAATACTTGAAAATTTAATATAAGATTCCACAGAAGTAGTTCTTAAAGTCATTCAAAAATGATTAAAATCCATAGGCACAATTTTTTTTTATAAGCGTTTGAACAGCGAATATTGACATAAAATTACATGTAAAATATAATATAATGTATAATATTCTAGACTGACAAATTATATCGGTTTTTTCAAAATGCCCTAACTCAAAAACGAAAAACCGCAACAACTTGAAATTATCATTAAATCTTTATATTGATGTTTTCTATACATGGTTAAAATTTCAAAGTATTTTGACATATTTTGACTTATTTATAGACAATTTAAATTTTCGGTTTTTCTAAATTTTTCGTTTAAAAATAAAATATACTTATATAATATTTATAAATAACATTGTATTATATTCTAGACTAACATATCATCTCCGTTCAGAATCGTTTTTCGTATACAATGATACCTATCATTGAATTCAAATTTAACAAATCCATTATAATGACCTATCCTATAAGCGAGGTGCACTCCACCCCTAACTGTACAGCAGAGCGAGGCCCATCCGGTTTTTTTTAATTAAGTTTTAATCGTTTTTTGTGTCAGCAAAATCTAGTATCTATAATAAAAAATGGATATGATGGCCGATCATCAATATACAATTTTCCAATAATGGATTATCAGTATGTTTCTCTTTAGTCAAGTTTTCCAACAAAAATGATTTTTTTTTTTTATATTACTTCCATATATAAAGGATTATAATTCTTATTAATAAAGGCTCTATATGCATAAGGACCGAAACTATCATTTTTCACTTATAAGCTTTGACATGTATGGTAGTGGTTTTTTTTGTATACAAACTGTGAAATCCATGAAAAATATTATTCCAATTATAAACGTATAACATTAACGTGTTTATAGCGATTTATACTATCTATATAGCATTTTAGTATCTATGGCGGTAAATATAAAATTTATTTCAATTAAACAAACCACTTTCAACGTGTTTATTTGAAATAGTTACAGTGAAATCCTGGTATAATTAAAAATTGTATTATAAATTATAGTGGTTGTTTATAGGCGGAGATGTGTTCAACCGTTAATAAAGAAATAAAACAATTCATGTTAGTTTATTAAAGTAAAGGAAAGTTTAATTTAAAGTAGAATGAAACAATAAATATATATAAAATTTAGAATGTAGGATAATATATCTATATTATTTATAATACAAATGGTCAGATAACAATTTATACATCATAATTAATATTATCAACGAACATTTTTTAAAAATGATCTGCAACAATGGACGGAAAATTTATATGTGTGAAACAGATATCTCTGATGTACGGGACCGTATTGTATCAATTTCTTATTTTAAGATGATTAATACTGCTTATACATAAATACGAAATCGGGAAATATTTGAGCTAAGGGTCTTAATAAAAAAATAAGATAGCTTTGAAAAAGTCTTATAATATTATCAAAACCAATATGAAAATATTTTTATAATGTGCTGTGTAGTGACCAGTTGGTAATTTTTTTTAAAAAAAAGACAATATTTATCAAATGTTAATTTTACAGAACAATAGCTATTACTCCCTATAAAAATAACTTCGAAATATTAAATAATTTACCTATGGTTATTATTACTAATGCATTTTTTTTTTAATACTCATATTAATTATTATATATGATAACACAACACAATGGTTGTTTATATAATATGTATTCACTTTTTTTACAAAAACCATTCCAGATTCTACTAATTAGTTATTTACTTAATATTTACTTATTTTCAATCATAACATATTAACTTTATTATAGAATATGCTCTTTAAAGATTATTTTAATACACATTGCCAATTTATAGCTAATAAGAAAAATAAATTCACGAGATTCTAAGTTAATAACCTTCAGACACGTGCGGTAGTCAGTCATACTTCGAAAACAGTCGTAGTGTTTGGGTCTTCTAGGAATCTGCAGAGGTCAGATTCAAAAAGTTTAAATGCATATTTTATATCTCCATAAATCTATATTTTGTTTCTAAAAATAAAGGTTTGGACATACCCATACGTTAAATAATCCTACACTTCTTCTGGACAGTTTACATTGGAATTTAGCACAGATTTCTTACATAACTTCTTATTAATTTAGTTACTTTTTGTTTTTGATATAAAAAGTTCTAAAATAAATCTTGCTATCTTTTAGTTCTCTACAAATTTGATTTGATATACTTCATTTAGGCAATATTTATGAGATTATAAATAGGATTTATGTTAACTAAATTTGATTGTTCAATACAGATGACATTCTGGATATTAATGTAAATTAGATTGATCGTGTAGGATACTAACAGTAATGCTTAGTTGAATAATAATTATACACGAGAACCATAAAACTGTTTTATAAAATATTAATTTAAACTTATAGATTATTAAGAATTTTTTTTTGTTCTTATCATTAATTCGTATTTTATTTGTTTCTAATTCCTCTCACTAAAAATTTTGTTGGATGTCACGTTATTATCCACCCATCGCAAACTAAGTATTTTTATAAATATATTATAGGTTTAATATTTTATCAAAAGTTTTTTTTAACGATATTTATAATTAAACAACAATATTTTATTGGATTTAACAGTAACGAGATCGTTAATACTTTAGAGTTTATTAGTTAAACATAATATGATTAAGTAATGTTGACCACTTGCTTAAGAGTATTTTTTTTCCATTCCCAATAAATTGTTGAAATAAAAGTGGTTTGTGTAATTGAAAGGCTTTGATTATATGAAAAAATATTTGTTTTAATTCAAAACACTAATAAATTTAAAAAACTATTAATCAAAATTAGTGTAATGAAAAGAAAAAAAACTTCAACTTACAATAGTTAAATTGATCATTTTAAAACGTAATATGTTTGTTTAATTTCTACTGGACATTATTTTATTATTTATTCGTGGATAAAATGTATATATTATAAGATATTAGACATAAGATTATTATGGTTATTCTTTATTGGATATATTTTTAATGAAAATTTTAGTAAGAATCTTGTATTAAAAAATATTAATGTCTTGTTTTAATATATCTAATCTTTTATTAAATGTAATTTTTCTTAAATTAGTTTGTATTTTGGATAAACTAACTTTGGTAATCTCAGCCATTAATTCCAATTAATTAGAAAATTCCTTCTGTAATTTTGAAGTGGGAAATAATTGTTGTTAATTAATATTTATGGAAAATATCATTAAAAGTTTTTATTCGATTACGACGAATAATGTAATTTTTATTTTTCGTATTTTTTTTTAGGTGGTCTATTTCAAAATTTGTTATAAGAAGTGCACTCATCACATTTAATAAATGAGTGAACTTGGAAAAAAAATTCTTCAACAACTTGAACGGCTATAGAATTTTGAATAGATAGCAACCTTATAGATTTTCGTAAATTTTAAAATTGTATTTATCAATTTACAACAGAAATGAGTAAATAGTATTTTATTCAAAAGGACGGGGGCTTTGACATTGATGTAAAACATAGAATTAAGTGTGGATGGATGAAATGGAGAGAAGCATCGGGCGTGTTATGCGATAAGAGAATTCCAATTAGGCTGAAAGGTAAATTTTATAAAAGTGTAGTGAGACCAACTATGCTGTATGGTTCAGTGTTGGGTGGTTAACAGGAGAATAGAACAAAGTATGAGTGTCACGGAAATGAGAATGCTTAGATGGTTGAGTGGAGTGACAAGAGAAGATAGAATAAGGAATGAATACGTGAGAGGTAGTGTTGGTGTAGCGCCAATTGTGGACAAGATGAGAGAAAATAGGCTGAGATGGTTTGGGCATGTGATGAGGCGAGAGGAAACGAATGCAGTAAGAGTGGTTATGAAGATGGACGTTGAAGGGAAAAGAGGAAGAGGAAGACCAAAAAAGAGATGGTTGGAGACTTTGGAGAATGACATGAGGGCTGTCGGTGTGTGCAGAGGAGATGTGATTGACCGAGTAAAGTGGAGGTGTAGGACAAGGGTGGCCGACCCCAAATAGTTGGGAAGAAGGCGAAGTAGAAGAAGAAGAAGAAGAAGAATCAATGGTATTATATAATATTTTTATTGAATATATTGTATTCTTTATTTTATTGTTATTACTTGTATATTATTGTTAATACTTATAATTATTTTTACTAATTGACAAAATGAAAATAGTGTTAATAACCATTTTAGAAATTTATATTTTAAAATGTTTTAATTTATTGTCTGTATAATATTAAAATTTAAACATTGTGGCACTATGAATACTTGTATCATTATTTTACCAGCTCTACGTTATACAATGAGAATTTTAATATGTTATTTTTATTTTTATGAATTAACAGTTAAAAAATATTAATATTAATTTAATTTCTTTAGTGGACATTACATATTGCAGTTTGTGAATATTTTTAAACAATTTAATTTATATTTTAAACTTATAGATGGCTTAAAATTTTTCTTATATTATTTTTCAAAAGTTAGTAAGTGTAACTATTCTTAACACTTTTAACACACAATTAACATAGCAAAAATGCAAATACACAAAATGTTTAGGCGAGAGGAAACGAATGCAGTAAGAGTGGTTATGAAGATGGACGTTGAAGGGAAAAGAGGAAAAGGAAGACCAAAAAAGAGATGGTTTGAGACTTTGGAGAATGACATGAGAGCTGTCGGTGTGTGCAGAGGAGATGTGATTGACCGAGTAAAGTGGAGGTGTAGGACAAGGATGGCCGACCCCAAATAGTTGGGAGGAAGGCGAAGTAGAAGAAGAAGAAGAAGAAGAAGAAATGAGTAAATAATAATAGGAATTATATAAAAAAATATATGCAAACGAGGAAATATCATTCATGGAAATAACATTTTATGAAAAACATATGTTCTGAGAAATGGAAATAAGTATTGATGTTCAAAAAATCTAATTTTCATGAATTCATAACAGTCATATCACGTAGCAGACCATTTTATAAATTCTATTTTTTTATGTTTTTGTCAAAAACAAATAGAAACGTAGTCAAACCAGAAGTATTTATTCAATTTTTATCAATCGATTGTAAACATGGATAAATATTTCAACTCATAAATAAAGGACAGAATAAATACAACTTTAAGGTATTGAAGTAAACTCATTCATAACACTTGAAAGTGAAAATCAAAAATATAAAATTCTTACTACGCAGAATAAAATTATGTTCTGCTACGAGAAATAAAAAAAACCCTATCGATTTTTTTTTTTTTTAGAATACCTACAAATCTGCATTTACAAAATTATTATGAATTATTATACAAATATATTACAAGGAATATATTTTACATACTTTATATACTAATTATATTAAATTGTTTTTTAAGATCATGATGAATTATTATTAATAGAAAACAGGGATCCTTACGTTTTACAGGTTTATAAATAATATAATTTTTAAGTTTTTTTATTTTAATAAATTAAATAATTATAAATACCATATTTGAGTGAGCTTTAAAAAGGCTTTTAATAGAAGTCATATTCGAGTCAGAAAATTGTTTTGAGACACTTCGTACACACATTTTTTTTTATTGCCAATTCGACGACATTTACATACCATACAAGTCTCGTAAAGTATTGTGTATTTTCTGCATTAAATGTCCAATAGTTAGCTGTATTTATAAAATAATGATATATGAAATGTAGTCTTTGAAATATTGTATGTCATTGGACGGTTTTTTTACGGATAAAAAACTTACACAACGATGGGTATAAACGCCCGCAAACATAGCATGACGTAATTTATGTAAATTCTATACTAATGCCGAAAAAAGAAGAGATTGAATATAAATTTACTATAAATATAATATTACAGAGAAGATAGAACGAATGGAAAGATAAATATATATATGTGTGAAAACGTTTCTTTCTGTAATATGTAGTTTTATATATATATGTATACAGATTTTATAACCATGATTTGAATGAACTTTGTTTTCTAGTGAAAAAACGAACATCACTCTGTATTCGTATCAGAACATTAAATCAACGATCTAATTTTAATACATTTTTTTCAAACTAAAACTGAATTTTTTTTTATCTTGTCTTGTCGGCAGTCTATCGTTTAAAAATAACAACGATTTATTGACAATCGTTACATTATATAGAGATATGATTAATTAAAAAATAGAGATCGAATGCAAGATTGGAATAAAATGTTATATTTTCAATAGTAGAGATTACAACTAGTGCCACAACGGTTGGCACTACCGTGTTGCTACTACACCATGAAGTACAGTTCGTTTATATGTAATATAAATGTTTGTTAAACATTTATTTGCGATTTAAATTTTTTTTTTTTTTTAAAAAACCTGGTAAAATACACAGGATTTTTATTATAAAATAGTTATTACTTTTTAATAAAAGTAAGCTTATCCATACGAATTATATTTAAATAATTCATTTTTTGGTAGAAATCATAATTATCTGAAATTTACGTTAAAAATATTTACAATTAATAAACAAAAAAATGAATCTACATTTTTTCTCATAAATATTTGTAATTTAACGAGAAGTAAATACATTTTAAAATAATTATAAACTATCAATAATTTGTTTTATAAATTGTTTAATGTACATAAATAAATTGGTAATTTTATAATCAAATTAATTAAAACATGTATAAGGCATATAGATTATATTTAAAATATTATGTAGTATTACGAGGCGAAACAAATAATTATTCTTATTTGTTGGTTAAATAATAAAACACTTATGAGATTTTTATATGATACAATTATATTTTTAGTATATAGTATATTTATGATGTACAGTAAATAAATAATATCTTATAGAATTACTGAAATACTAACATAATTGATTTTTTTTTTATACAAATAGTAATTCTCGATTGTGAGAAATATTATAAGCACAAATTAACTTATTTATTTATTGCTTCTGTAACCGTCAATGTCCATAAGAAAAATACATTTAATTCACACAATTGAATTTGAAATTAAATTACTTATTTAACAAACAAGTCGAAATAAGGGATGTAAAATGTAGAGTATATTATACAGTGTGCATAATGCCACGAACAGATCTTATAATATCAAAGAAGTTGGCAAAATAATACAGTTTATACTTAAATGTACATAGAAAGATACCGCGGAGACTTTGAATAACTTAACATATGTGATAATATAATCAAAACGAAAAAAAGCACATAACTGTAGGCAGGGAGCTGGGGCTGGAGTGGCCGAGTGGACTAAGACGTCGGTTACGATACGTACCGTTTGAACCCGGCTACGGGCAGTCTCTCTACTTGGAGAGGAAACAATTGCCATCTAGTAAGGGACATGGCAGACACCTATGGGTGCCCCAATAAAAATTCTGCCAACTAGGCGGTCCGAGATTGTTAGTCATAATCTCGGACACACACCCGCCACACGAGTACTACTACTACTGTAGGCTGCTCCTTGATATTGGTCTATTATTATTTTTTAGAAATTGGGTAAAATTATTTTTCATGTTCAGGCGATTACAAACTTAAAACGACCGTCCATCGTCTGTATTTAAGTTGTTGTCGCGAAACGTGAATTTTTATTCGTCTGCAGGGAATGTGTTTATTACTTTTTCCATTATTAAAATGTTAGACTTATCGACTGTATTCACGTCCTGTTTAACGAGAACCGTATTGAGATTTAGAGGGTGGTAGGATGAGGGTGTCTGAAGAAAGTGTCTGACAGTGGCTCGTTCTTTAGCAAAGGAAAAATAATAATTATTGCTTTTTACACCCTGTGTTGTCACTTCGCCATCATCAATGATGGACGAATGCGTTAAATGTGCAATCGCACAGAGAATGGTTTAGAAAACGAAATTAAAACCCACGCGATAAAAAGGTATTAATTAATGTCGGTCGAACCTTTTGTCTTTAGTTACACCCAGGCAACTTAATAATGGTTTTTTTTTTTTTTTTTAACACCGCCGTCTTAACACCGCTATTAAAATATGACAAAGAAGTTTCGCGGGCGGCTGTGTCGCTAAGCTTAAGTAATTTCTGAGTTGTACCGCCGTCATCCACTGCTACTACCCGCGTGTTCAAACCAAGAGACCAAAACCTAATCTATGGAAGTCTTCTTGTTTCTGAACGGCATATTCACTCTAGCCCGAGATTTACATAACGTAGTTTCCCATTAATTCTGAAAACGGTTGCAATCATGCGAGATGTGATCACAAATTAAATCTGGACGGCGCGCGTCGGGATAGAAACATCTTTATAGCCTATGAACTATGATTTAAGCTTCGTTAAACAAGCTTTCCAGGCACAAGAACTTAATTTTAAGTGTTAACATTTTGATAAAAAAAATTCCCAAATTCAGGTTACAAATCAGAGAATTTCGAGATGCTTAATTGACAAAGAGTTTTCTTCGGCATAGCAAAAAATATTCAAAATTATGTATACAAATACTATAGTATTTTAATATAGTAGCATTTTGAGACTACATCGAGGATAAATATACGCCAACACTGTAATATTCTTTAAAAATTGCGCACGTGTTATTCTTTGTTTACTGATAATGAATTGCAAAGTTTGGAAAACCTAAACTTGGTATACTTATGTCAATAACAGATGTGGAATAAACGACAGTATCTCAGATTTTATTGTTTTGTTTTTTGAACGTTTAATGGCAGGTATTTTTGAAAAGTTGTACTTTCAAAATAATGTATGAGACATCTGAATTATTCATTTAACGTTAAAAATAAAAATAAAATTAAAAAGTTGAGTCATCTGCTGTAAAAAATCTTAATATATCCAAATGGATCCTTTTAAACGTTTTTCTAAAATAAAATACTGTTCGGTAAGAAGTTTAAAAAAGAAATTCATAATTATTGTATAGTTTGTATATAAAAGTTGGGTATAGAATATGATTGATTTGAAAGATTATTCCGATAAGAATATAAGATTTTAATTTAGCTAGTAATGCATTCTATGTGACTGTACAGTTATTGAGTGTCATGCCGTATAATAATTTCAAAAGTTTATGTGATATTTTAAAATTTTATTGATTTAAAAATACGAAAGACTTACTAGTATAACTCTATATTATAACCATGTAGATATTCATTTCTTTTTCGCTAGTATGAGCATAAATTATTTATTAAATAAGTTTTAAGTCATATTATACGTTAAATTAATTTAACCAATTGCCTTTGATTATTTTGTATGTATTAATTAAATGGTTATCTGAGATATTTATCATCAAAAATCTTACACATATTGAGACCATTTATTTACAACGAATCAAAATTCATATAAATTTAACGCATTTTAATAGTAAATCCACTTATTTTGTAATAACCATAAGTATATTTATTCATTTTTAAATTCTGATTTGTCATAAAAAAAAAATAGTGGTGCAACGTCGCTAGTGAAAAGAAAAAGTTATTTTCATTCTCAAACAAGTTTAATTTTTATAAAATACAATACTCAATGAAAAAAAAAAAAATTAAAAAATTAAATATTATCTCGGTTTGTTGGAAATATTTTATTGTTATATCATTGAACATTTTTTTCAAATATTAACCCCCAGTAATATAATAAACTTGTTTTCCTAAATATTTTAAAAATAAGTTAAAAATATTCTGATGATACACATAATAAAAGTAAATTATTTATTTATTAAATAGTAAAATTTCGCATTCTTCCAAATAATGAAAAAATGATCGATGCGATTTTTATTGAAGAAATTGTTTTTTAACCCAAATAATTCATGAGATTCATAATAATATTTACAAAAATATACTAAACAATTATTCACTCTATTTTTTAAACCTTCAAATTTTTTTTATTGCAGTTAAGGATTTTTATGATAAGTATTTGTATAATTTTTTTTAAAAGATTATCTAAATTATCTAAATATTCCAATCGAAGTAAAATTTTAATGTTTTTTTATTTATTATTAACTTGTATTATATTACAAGAATTTTAATTTTGGGTTCTTAAATCAAAACATTTTTGATAGCGAACAAAAATAATTGTTATAAGTTCATTATATAACAAAGAATCATTAGTATTTATCCTAGAATTGTTATTAAACTGATATTAAATTTTATAATATTTATATTGTTATATTCTATAAAAAATGTCTTATGCGATAATTTTGTGTAATTAATTTCCCTTTAAATGAGTGAGATTTTAAATACAATTTTAGTATTAATGTTTGTACGTGTATACGTTGTGATTCGATTAAAATTACTGTAAAAAACTATATCCGATATAACTAATTTTCGTGGAACATCAATAGCACCCGGGACAATAATGTCATCGTAAGTGAGATTTATATACATAATTTTTGGTCTGCCATATGTTTAAATAACGGAAATGAAAAGTGTTACGACGAAAAATTATACACAACATTATATAAATATTGAAAAATAATATAAACTAAACGATTTAATATTTAATAATATGCGCTATTAAGTTAATCAGTAGATTTATAAAATTATAATATTATATTAATGTATTATCCATTTAAATAATATTCGAACAATTAATTGAAATTTTGAAAGAAGAAAACATTTTGTGTGGTTATATGTTATAAGACTGTAACATTATATAAATAATAAGACTGTGAAATTATAAATTACAAGACAGTAGTTACAAATATTATTTTTAGTGTTCGAATACATTTAATAATCGAATTGTTTTTTCATACATTTTATAACTTATTATATTTATTATATTATCCATCTAAAATGGGATCCATGCTGATATTTTTCATCAAACTTTTACTTTAAACTTTGATTGTTTTAGTTTCTGATTTTACCACGCGCGTCATTGTTTTCGGACTCTGACCGAGTTTGATTTATTAAGTATTTTACAACTTTATGAGATTTATTTTCTATTGACGATAAATATTACTATATTGTGCATGATCAATAGTGTTATTTTTATAGCAAAACCTAGATCCAAATATGTATGTTAATATTTTTGAACTGTGAATTATTACATATATAAATTTTAAATATAGTGTTCGGTACACGGTGTCATAGAAATAACGACATTGAAATGTTTTATTGTGGTCCAAGTAACGTAAAGCAGTAGCAAAATTCGCTATCATGAATATATTCAATTGCATAAATCGACTGTCTATGTAAACCTATTAACTATCACGTTGTAATGCAATAATTACAATAATCGTTTTAGTGCGAATGGAAGTGCACGAGTATTATAAGAATCGGAGAAACTCTATCAAAAGCTTGCATTAAAATGTGACCGCAAAGCTAAGTGCTGATATTCCATTTTGATTCTAAAAGATTATGCAATTATTGTTAGTATTGTAAATGTTTTATTTCTACTCAAACAGTTTCATGCACGAGTGTCGGATATTCTTAAAAGCTGTTTCTAGATCAAAGGCACAAAACGAAAAAAAAAAGGAATTTTTACATATTATGCGATATATTATTCTTATTCTATAAGCTTTGTGACGTAAACTCCGTTTTGACTATTGCCCACACAGTTCACATGCAACAATCCAACAGCACATACTGAAGTCACTTAACTTTATGAAATATTTCCCTTGAGAGTTCTGGCGCATGGTTGCATTGGTGATCAGTGAAAACCTCACTCTCTAAGATACGATAATGGAGTCCGCGAAGCAAACAAATCCAATAACCTATCCTATTCGATAGACAGAAATAGTACAAAAACCTAGATCGGCTCGGGTTAAACGACTTAAACGTAACGCTGCTGGACAATGAAGTTTAAATTAAATGAAAAAACGTATATGTCAATTTAATCGAAGCAAAATAATGTCGAAGAATTCCACTATATGATAGTTCTTGTTTAAACATGTACTTATACTATATAAACTTATTGGCATATGTTAAATTCAAACGTGGCTTGAGAAAAATTGTATTAACACAAAATAAACAATAATTGAAAAAATTAAAAGTGTATACAATATACAGAAAATATATCATATTTTTCGCATACAAATTATCATTGCATTTATGTTACGAAAATTGTGTACGTTTTCAGTTTTATAATATCGTATTTGATAAAAAAAAAAAAAATTGTGTAATACTAGCGAATTATTAATATATGGTTAATATAAATTTAGTTATACATATCCGTTTAATATTTCTGTGAATATATTGGAACTTAAAAGCTTAGCATAATTATATCATTTTTTTTTGTCGTTAAATACTTGTAAATGTGTATATATGACACATACATGTATAAACATAAATTGGATTGCTTTAAGTTAATTTGAGACATTGCCTGTTTCATGAGCATGGTGATCGCATGGCGCAGAATTAAAGAGGAAGTGTTTCAAAACGTTAATCATTTTTTCGCCTTGCACTGTATATAATCTTATGATACATGATCTATATATTTCGTTTAGTTGGTTTAATTTTTTTTATAAATTCTGAGTAAATTATTATTATTTCTGAGGAATGAATTTATTTTACCAAAATTAGATTTTTTAATATTTTTTTTAAACAATTTAAATTACTATTTTGCGATATAAACGCGATAAACAATTCTTCTCATTTTTTATTTTGTGTAATCATTTTGAGAACATTATTAGTTATTTTGTGGCATATTAAATGCAAAAAAAGTTTATATAAAGTGATACTTTCGATGGAAATTTTAAATAATTCAGTATCGATGGAGAGAAAAAATAACAATAATTGAGCTTGGGAAAATATGTTTTTACTGAAACACTGCCAAAAGGATATAACGACTGAAGGGCTGCTGAATGAAGGAGAAATAAACGTCAAATGCACAATAACGATCATATCATAATCGCAATCATTTTATAATAGTACAAAAATGGTAAAATTTACAGTTGGATCCGTTTCAATAGTTCGCACTTAAAAAAGCAGTTACATAGTTTTTTTCTTTTTTTATAAATAATGTATCTACAGTAACCTTGGTTATGATCATTCCTGGCAATTTATTCCCAATAAAGTTTCGTGATAATAAATTACACCAAATGAATTACGGAATTCTTATTTGATGTGACATTCATTTAGAGGCGACTTATGTATTACAATAAGCGAACGAATTACTATTATGTACAAAAACATAAATCGTCCTCTAAATATTTGTTTTTGAGAAAACTTTCAAGAATATAAATAGATTTTAATTTAAAATTATTTATGAAGAGCGCGGAAAAAAATTGTCAAGTTTTTCATTGATATTAATGTATTCATACATTAAAATAATTAAAATTAATGAACTTGCAAATTATGGACCAAAAATGTGCGTATCTATTAATTATTTATGTTATTGTTATTGAAATGTAATTGTTTTGGTGTTTCAAATTATATTTTCACATTAAACGATTTCATACAAATCGTAATAAGAATATTTTCGATGAAATAAAAATAAAAGATAAGCGGTAAAATTTACGTATTGTAATGTAACGTTTAACATGTCATTTATCATGTCTATAATATCAGATATTTGAACGTCCAGTCGCTGTTCATGATAAATTACAAATGTGTACCAGAATATATTATAGTATTTTCCTTGGATTTTTTTCAAAATAAGTAATAGTCGACCAACGCAAATATCTAAAAGCGTATACAGTCGGTTTACGACATGGTGAACTTTCTCGATGAGTTTCGAAGGTGAAAAGTTTATTTTTTTTTTATTTTACAATATGAAACTTATTAAGCTCGGCCTGGTCTAGTAAAAGAACGTCCATTTTTGGGTCGTAAAATCTCAGGCCCAAGATACGGTGCTGCATTGGCAACGGTAATAATAGTTTATTTTTATGGCGGTAATATTTTCACGAACGTGACGAAAACTCGTTGGGTCACGGTCGTCATTCGTAAAAGGATAGGTAGTTATTTTTCTAACATTTTTCTTCGGCCATTTGCTAACACAACAATCATACGATTCCTGCTTATTATTAATATTATTATGTCATTATTATTCTTATTATTATTGCTTTTTTTTATTTTTATTATAAATCTCACCATCGTTAGCATGATTTATTCCTACTTTAAGATTAGTATTTAAATAAAATTAAATTAAATAAAGGGTCACTGATGTATTATAAACCATGTAGATACTTCGATGAAATTATATAAAATGAAAAAAAAAATTAAATACAATAAGAATAGCAATAAGCTATATTGGTAACGGTAACATTGAACAATATTTGCCTACATTAAATTTGAGGCTTTTAGTTCATGTTAATACACAATAATAGTTTAATAAAATAATCGTCGATTCATTCAAAATTTAAACTTATCTTGACTTTAACCAAGATAATCATATTAATTATTAATAATTATTAATTCGAATTTTTAAATAATTTATAAATAATTATTATTTATTATGTTTTTATTAATTATCAAAAAATAGTTTTATGAGAAAACCAATTATATATAAAACCTATATTAAATTAGGTCAAAAACATTTTTTTAAATCACAATTAATAACGTAATAATTTAAAAAATGAACTGAAAATAATATATTTTTCTTTAGAATAAAATTTATTTGTTTTAATATAAATATAATATCGATAGCTTAAGCTTAAATGGTTATAATAATAATTTTGTACAATGTAAATTAGAGACGATTTTCGCTAACCGTACGACATATGTCAAATAATTGGTTAACTATGATGGGTCCTATTATTATAGCTAACGAATTTTAATAGTAGGTAATTACGTGTGAGTTGTTGATGTACTTTGGACATTGACGAGCAGATTAATGGGAACTTTAATTAAAGGTTTAATTTAATAAAGGTCGTTTGTGTAATTGCATTAATTTATGAATACTTAGTCGGTACGAAACTCTATTAATCGCTTACGGCTACTTATGGTACATACATTGAGGCATTATTACCATTATTACCAAAATTATATTATTCGTCAACCACATGCTTGTAAAACAAGTCGCGTTGACCGAAAACGGGTCATCCATATCTGTTTAATAATATTACAGTATATTGAATTGTATGCTTTATATAATCGTTGATCATATCCTTTCCGAGAATGTCCTAGTGTTAAATATGATCTCATAACATTAAACTTTAAACTATTTATGATTAGAAAGTATTCGAATTATAATCGTATAACTTTCATCACAAAAAACATATTGACACACCATAATGATTATGCATTAACGATACTCAGACCAGAATTCATTTAAAAATAATTTACTCATACTATATATTAAATGAAGTATCTATCAATACAATATAAAAATCAAAATCAGAAAAATGATTATACATTGCATAATACAGTCATATTAATGTAAACTAATACATGTTTTATACAAAAAAAAAAAAAAAAAAAAAAAAAATGAGAAAATCATATTTATATATTTATTACAGATTAAATTTTATTATTTTTTTAAACTAAGAAAATATTTACTCGTTTTTATCTATTGTAACATGTGGTCGGTAATTATTGCTGATACGAAGTTATTTTTCATAGGTTAAATATTTTATATTAAGAATTTATTGAATATTAATTAAATCATATTAAAGTTTGAATGTTAAAATTGTTATTGTTAAAAACAACTTTAACAAACAAGGGAATTAATTAGGAGCGTTTAAGATATTTAGAACTCGCTGTCGAGTAAAATTAATATTTAGTTTATTTAAGGTGTTGCTTTTGACGTTCAATGTTATTTTTGTTGCTGAGCGAAAAAAAAACAGTTAAGAAAGGAATTTTAACATACAGACGTGTATTTGCATTTATAATTTTGAAAATCAATTTTTAATTCATTTTGAACTCTAGGTTGTTTGTGAAAGATATAAAACTAGGTTGAACATAAGTAAACAATATACTGTAGTACGCAGAAAGAAACCGGGTTCACTCCAAGGTTAAATAGGATATGGAATTTAATTAATTAAAATTAAAATGTAGGTTTAATATTACTCTGTGTTACATTTAGGATACATTATATTGATATTCAAGGCAAGGGATCAATAATTGATAGTATTTAAATATTTCATATTTTATCGTGCATTCGTATGAACTAAAGCAAGCATAGGCAACCAAAATAAACGATAACAGTTGTGTACCGAAATTGCCTACAAAAAAGCCCACATTAATATTGCTTTAAGAAATTATTTTTAATATGCAATTAATTAAAGAATTTTGCAAATTTAGTATACTACAAACGGTTAGTTTTAATTTTGAAACAAGTTTTTTCCAAAAAGGTAACTAAAAAACTTTATATAATTTTGCCTTAGTTTTTATTACATTTTTACTTTTTATTATTTTTACCGAAATGTACAATTACAAACCATCAATACTGTATTTATTATATGTTTGGTTGATTAAATTTTAATTTTTATAAAAATAGAGGAATATTAATTGATTTTAAATTCATTTTTCACAAGAAAAAAAAAATAATCTCGGATTATAGCTTTGCGCGTGTATTGTTTTTATCCTCATATAAACGTATAACTATGAATATAAACAGCAACTCTCAGCTAGAGTTAGACAATCGACGAATGTTTATATTATATTCTTCATTGAAATTATGATGAAAAATTCTCAATTGAGAATACTTTGCATGCAATAATTTTTTAGTCCAGACCATTTTAAAACCTATTCCGTAAGTCTGACTGAAACCGAACAAAACTCTTGAAGCAAATTCAATGTCAAATAAATGAATTTTTGTGGTCATTCAGATTTTTGTAGGATAATTTGACATTCAAAGAAATGTATGAAGTTTCAAGCATCGACAATCTAAAACTTGTATTAAAATATGCAAAACTTTGGTACCAACTCATTACATCAGTTAGAAGGTTCTACTCAAGTAAAATTTCATGTATTCTCGTATGGATGTGTATAGATATTTGTGTTATATTCATAGGTGCTTTAATCCGCGAAGAAAAGTTCGATTTTATAGAATATTTTATGTACAGGTTGGTGCATTTAGTTGTTCCGTTTATTCTTATTATTCTTCTGCGTAGGAAAAATTAACTACACCTTATAATTTATTTATATTATAATAAAATAATAATATCATTCTATTTTTAGTATACAATTAAATAAACAAATAGGTAGATTATATATAGAAATAGATAAGATAAATACATAAAAGCTAAATTATTCATAATGCTAATGAATTTGTATATACCTTATAATGAATTCTCAATTCAAAATCTGTCATATTTATGAATATAATAAACGTCCAGACTAAGCATTTTTTTTTTATTCTATTTGTAAGTATAGGTACGATATTTGTTTATTTATTTATATACTTTTTTCGAATTTAACCATTCACTCATTTGTATTTAATATTTTATTATTTTATTAACTATTTTCTTATTTATTATTTATGTAATTTATGTATGTTATGTTTCCAGTATTTTATTGAAATTATTTATAAAACATAAATACATATGGTATATGTATATTAGATTATTTACCATGTACTGGGAATATTTTGTAAAATTACATTTAGCGCATGACCATTTCAACGAAAAAAAGGTAGATTTAGAAAAAAAAAAATAATGATTTTTCTAGTATAATTAAATTTGTAATAAATATTGGTCGTTCTAGAAAATAATAACTATAAAAAAATAATAATATGAGTACTAAATATATAAAATTTCAACCAACCAAATTCGCGTTAACAATACATTATTAGTTTATTTTACCACATATTTTACAAGCAAGGAACTAAAACCTATTTAAGTAATACCTGATCGTTATACGACCGGGTCTTCCTAAGCGTGTAAGGTAATAAAAATAATTTCAATACCAGTTTACAATGTGACCAAAATAGTAACATTATTGATTTTATAATACACACATTGTATAATTAAGTGAAATAATATTAATACTAATAATAATACACATTCGTGGTTCGTCGTACAATATAATATACGTAAATAAAAATTGTATTATAATTTTATCACCGAAATGTTCTTGCTAAATCATCATATTCTCACATTCTAGTAATTTAATTACAATTATTTATGTTTTATCTTGTCACTATTATAATACATTTTTTTTCTTCTTCTAATATGTTGATACTTTAGAACCTAAAGTTTAAATCATTTAAAACTAGCCGCGTACTAATTCTAGTTGAGACCACACTTCAAATTTGTATAACATTACATACTTTCTTAACAGAACAAGTATAGTATGATTTATTAAAGGCTATGGTATTAATTGAAGAATAGTAAATGCTGATAAATGGAAAATGTAGCAGAATTATTTTTACAGTTACTTTGATTAAGAAAAATTTAAGTTTTATTTAAGATAAATTTTAGATAAAACGAAAAAGATATGTGTAACATTTAATGTGTATTGTATCAACTGAAACACATCTTACGTAAGAGTATCACCTACATGGTCAACTGTATATTTATAAAAACAATAATGATTAAGTTTTATTTAAGATAATCATTATTGTTTTTATAAATATACAGTTGACCATGTAGGTGATACTCTTACGTAAGATGTGTTTCAGTTGATACAATACACATTAAATGTTACACATATCTTTTTCGTTTGAGAATTCAGTTTTATAAACATAACCGAACCCGTATTATTCAAGTTTATTGCATTCAATTAGTTTCTAGATGAAAATGCTAATATGTAATAATCTAAAGTGGTATTAACTTGAGACTGTGTATATATATTTTTTAAGAAAAAACAGTGAAGGAATTCTCATTCTTCAATTTTTATTAAGTACTTAATTTAATTTATTTAGTCAATGTATAATATATTTTAAATGACTGTTACACTTTCTTAAATAATTATCAATATTAAGTATTAACGTTTGGTTAAATTACCATTGGTTTCATCACGTTTTAGAAAATTTAGTTTAATTAATCTACATCGAAGTAATAATTAAGAACATTCATTTTATTAGATTCTTGACAATTTGAAAATCATGTATTTTTTTCTTATTTTTGGTTTATTTTTTACTTACGCGACGTGTATTTAATTACTCTAATAATAGTTTATATATTTTAAATTAAATTAAATTTGTTATTGTAAATAAAGACGCATTCATGAATACAAATATTTTTTACTGGCTAATTTTCATACAACCATGGGTATCAATAGAAATGCTTCTTATTTATTTAATTTTAAGAATTTATGCACTGAAATATATTTAAAACCATTGCCATATTTACATCCTTGTTTTTATACATTTTTAGTCAACATCATGTTGCTATATACATCATGTGCACTCTTTTAAATTTACTTGTAATAACAATGAAGTACTTTTCAAAACATGATGAATGAAAAATTACTTTCTATATCAGTTCTGACATCGAATAAAGTAGAATTGATGAAATTTTTTTTTAAAAATGACACTAACTGAACCGACAAAGAAAAAAACAAAACAAATCACGGAAAATATTAAATTCCAACGAAGTAATACACAATAATTTTTCATATGTGATACGAAAGTTTACAGTTTGAGGTTGAAAACTATTAATTTCATATGAATGATAAGTTATTTCGAAACTTCGGAAGGTCGATAGAAAATTTAGGACAATGTTTAACTTGAGTTGTACAACATTTCTAATATAATACATTACTGCAATACAATTATTATGCTGAAATGATAAATACTATATAGAATTTAAACTTATACGGAAGGACCTTTTATCTTTTTTTTTTTTTAGATTATTTTAATGTATTCATAAAGAGACAGAAATAATTTTCTTTGATATGATTTTCATTGTATTATTTAATTTTTTCTTTTTACACAAGTAAGAAAAGTAAAGAATAATAATAATATCATTAACCTGGTTATTAGAGTTCCAAGATTTTACTGTAAGAAAAAAGTTATTTTACATGCTGTACCAATTTCATACTGGTTTTTTTTTTACTTGAATATGTAATGATTTTTATACAACCGAACAATCGTTATAGAATCATATATATAGCTATTAAGTTTTAAAAATGTGATAATACTGTATTGGTATAAACTTCACAATATATTGAGTGTGTATAGTATGTAAAATAAATATTGATGATCCAAAAAAAAAAGAAAGAAAAAATGAAAGAAAGGATCAAGTATAATTTATCCTATATACGTCAGGTCTAAATTACTTTGTAGCTTTAGCTTTATATTATAATGTATAATATAGTGCCTGGATTGTTAAAATTATGTCCTTTAAAAATGTATATTTAAGTATCATTATTTAAATAATATATAGCATAGTAGTTTTTAATACTACCGCTTCTACGAATGGCAACATGCATGTTTACCATTATGTATGTAAAAACACGTATTTTAAAACATAGTAATAAAATATAAAAATGGTATTTTATCACTAAATGATTTTTAGTAAATTAAATTAATAACCTTTATAATTTAAGAGATTTTACCGATTTTTTTTTAATGATATGATCGGCTTTACTTTAAAACATTAAATAATTTAAGCAATCTAAATATAATATAATTACATAAAAAATATAAGTAGAAAAATATCTATCGTTTATTTGAAATGACCCGGTAGGTACAAAAAGCATATTCAGTAAATTCCGCTTAATGTTGATATACGTAGGGACCAAACATTTTGACCACATTAAGCGGTTGACCATATAAACCGCAATTTGTTATAAAACACATTTTTAATATAGAAATGTTTTTATTATGCCACATGTAAGTCATAAAATCATGAAACATTTTAAACTAAATTAATAGATAAATAAATATAAATAATAATAAATAATATAATCTTAGAATATATTAGTTTTAAGTGATTTTATGTTATTTAGTGTCTAGAGAAAAATACTTTACTTTATCCAAGATCACGATTTTTTTTGAGGTAAAAGATTTTTTCCGTACAAATTTGAAAATATTTATGACCGCATAGAAATACACGATAAAACAGAAATGATTGTTACCTCGTTAAGGAAGAAAAGCTACAAGCTAATCGTTTGATTATTTTTTTTTTAATTTCTTTTTTCTTTTTTTATATTGCTCTCGTTAACATTTCTATACTTTTAATACAATTTACAATAAAATACCAATAAGGTTTGAAAGTCAATGACTTTTATTACTTTTGTTGAATACAATCCTACAGATAATATGAAACCCAATTATGGTGGTTAATTCTAACGCTAAGATAAAATAAATATTGGCCGTATAGAAAGAGAATAGTACTCATATTATGTGGTTTTTTAAACTTTTATATTTGGAACAAAAACCCAAAAACCTCATTTTTTATAATATGTAGTATGGCCACATGTTTTCCATTTAAGGCATCTATATAATTTGGAAAATTCTATTTTTTTTCATATATATCAGCATCGGTGATCTTTTGTCATTCATTAGAAGTTTATGGCATCTAAAAAAAAAAAATATTTCAAGCGTAATCACGCTTATTATCATATATCATTAATGTATAATATTTCTTAAATAGGTAGATAGTAGTGAAATCAAAGATAAACCTAATACTATCAATATTGAGATCACGGAAGATTATATCAACATCATCAAAAGAGATAAAAAATTTTGACTGTTCGAATAAAACTAATATTAAAAAAAATACATACGGTGCATCTATGGTAAAAAAAAAAAAGAAAGAAAATAAAAACAATGAAAATGAGAAACGCGTATCTCAGGCGTTTAGGAGTATTTGAAGCAAAAACAAAAAGAGAGACAAAAGAAAATAGAAAAGTATGAATATAATGTGTATGGTATTTTAGTGGCAAAAAAATTCCAAAAAGTGTACAAAATAACACATCAGTGTGTTATAAATGAAATTTATAATTTGCTGTTTAGAGCAATAATCCAGAGTACTAGTCACAACAATTTACATCTCAAAGTACATTAAATTTTATACAACAACCATATTCATTGGAATCCCGATTTCAAACATTCAACTACACAGAACAAACATTTCCATCGCCACCTCAATGTTCAACATTCAGTCATATATCGCAGTCATTTCCATTCAATTTTTCAACATCCTGTCATTCAACACAAATATCTCCACCTCTCTGCAATGCAACAAAGGCGTCTACGAAAGTAGTTAAAAGAAAATTAGATTATTATTAGTTAAATCAAAATTTAAGTTAAAAGTAATTTAAAAAAGTTATTTATTTTTTTGTAAATATATTTATTAATGTATAGTTCATTAACTTTATTTGATCAGAAAGTTTTATTTTCAATGATTCACATACTTCAATTATTATTAATGAAATAACTTGTGGTGACATTTTAAACAAATAGCTTAAACTTTAATAAATATCTTCACTTGCTAAAAACCGTAACGTTACAACGAAACAATCCCGAACAAGTATACATTTTCTTAAATATGTGTCTTTTTTAGAAATACGAGTGTACGAACTAACTATATTAAATAAATTATCAAAGTCATTTGATAAAAATTTTCAAATTTTTCAGAACACTCGTATAATAAGTAATTTATTAGGGTATTACTATTATATTTACAAAAGTGTCATAAAATCATATAGGATAAAAAACTAACATAAAAAATATTATTTATATATATATCATATATTTACTTATATTATTATATACTTCATCTTCACTATCACACTTTTATTTAAAATAAAAGAAGGAACGATTAACCTATATGATGACATGAATAAGCATGACTCAACAACTATGAGGAGCGCACTAGTTTGGTTAGTACAACCATTGATTACAAATACTAAAGAACAAATGAACGAAATACTAAGAGGCACGCATTGTGTGTATATCTCTTTTTTACAAAACACTACGAAAAGCTATGAAACATGAAACACGAAACATAAAATTCGAAACACGCATTATATGTATACCTTTTTCACAGAACACTACAAACGTGAAACACGAAACACGAAATTCAAAACACGCATAATGTGGAGCGACCTTTAGACTGAAACCACTGAATAAGTATTATCTAATTAATATAATAAAATAAATTTAGAACAACTATGGTCGCTACTCAGCTGTAGGTGACTGGAATGCTCTTCTACGCTAGATTTCAATGATCTATCCTGTTTCAGATAGTTTCATACATTCATACACAACTAACCATAGAACCATACCAATACTCGTATATACAAAATACTAAATGAAGTAAAACAACGGAAAATTTTTAATTTTTATTATATTATAGGGATCACGTATGAAAATAGATAGATAGCAATTTTTGTTAAATACTGTATTTATTGTACCGAACAAAAAAGTTTGTCGTTCACGAAGATAACAATTTATAAGATCGCTTTGATATGTTATCAAAATAGTCTACGCCGAATTTCATAATTTTTTACCTCATAGTACGGTCTGTTTTAGGACTGCCCGCATTTCTCGAATCAGGGCTTCTATAACGCAAATAAATCGTAGTCCATCCATATCGTAAACATTCGCGCGGGCCTGTTTAATCACCCGTATCGTCTCACGTAACGGCAAAATAATCCTGAACGATAGATTTCTCGTCATCGAGATCAGTCGGAATAAATAACCAGTCCAAACTACAATTATGTTCAAGTCCACATTGTATACTAAAGATAATAAATAAACAATATTTTTAAATGGTGAAACTTCCGTCTAACGAAATTTTCTACATAAAGAATTATTTTTGAGAACCATGACCTTAATTGTCAATTATGCTAAATTTTGTATAACATATCTATTTTTCTGTATAATGAATAAGCTATTTGACAACAAACGGTTTGGCCGGAACAGTACCGATTTTGAGTATGGCGTCCCGGTGTCCCGATGATTTGTTTCGGGACAGCCAATTGTCCGGGAATGATTCTTTAATAATGTATGTTTGTATTTTATTAAACTCTAGTTCAAACAACCATAATATTATTGTCATGATAAAATAAAATGTTGAATAATTTACTCACGAAATCTGTTTTAAATTATTTTCCCAACTAAATGATTATTTTTTTTGTCGAATACGTTCTTCGTATTGTTGTTTCCACATGATAGTTATCACTAAAGGAATCGACCATTAATTAATATTTTGTTAGTTGTAATGAGCTAATCACAGTAGCCATACTATAAACAATGTTTCTTTCAGACTTTCTATCTAGTGTTAGGAGACGTCGCAGTAGTAAATGATTAATATATAAATACATTTTTTTAAACGAGAAAAAAATTGTCCCGGTTTTCGTCAAATAAAATATGGTAACCCTAAACAAACCTGGTTTTATAAACGTTATCACTATCAAATATAAAGTATTGTTTTAAAATATACATGATTTTATTGTTTTACATGAGTATAAGACATTGATATGCAAGCCGGTTAATTTGATGCAGTATTGTGTCCTGCAGTTCCAATTTTGACGTAAACGTAATCGTATTCTCAAATTTTTCCATATGTATAAAATGTCAAAACGTAAATGTTTGTCGATAAATTTGATATTTTAGATTAAGTCGATAAAGGAGTTAAAAAAAAAAAAAATTGCTAACAAATATGGTATTCCAAGTTTACTTTCGAACATATTGAAAAACCGTGAAAACATAGTTTTCAATTAGTTTTGCTCAGAAATTTGATTTTATAAGTTCTGGTAAGTTAGATAAACTTAAATCGAGACTAACATTGTGTATAACATTATTTGTGGCAAGAGTGCAGATGTTCCTAAAATCGATTGTAATACATGGAAATTAAATGTATTATCAAAATGAATTGAAAAAATTAGATCCAAAAATTATTTTTAATGCAGGTGAGACGGAGTTTATTCTTTAAATGTTTACCAAGTAAAACGTTAGATTTTAAACATAATCAATTTTTCGATGGTAAACATAGTAAAGAACAAGTTATTGTAACGGTATGTCTTAATATGAATGGAACAGAAATACTAAGACTATTAATCATCGAAAAAAGCAAAAATCCAAAGTGTTTCAAAGAAATAAAATCACTTAAAACAAAATATGATTTTAAAAAGAAAGCGTAACTGACATCAGGCATTTTTGAAAAGTGGTTACTCGATATTGATCACAAAATGAGTCAACGAAAAATAAACAAAAAATAATTTTATTTATGGAAAATTATAATGCTCATCCTCGTATACTTCTACAAAGTTAAAATCATACATTTGCACATTTTCCACCGAATACAGCAATTAAGCTTCAACCAATAAATAATAAATAATCGAAAATAATCGAAAACGCATCTTGAAAAAAGTTATTAAAAATCTTGAATAGAAAACATAAATTACCCTACAGGATTGTTTTTCTAAGATATCAAAAGTTTATTGCAAAATGTGATGTCCGAAACTATAGAAAAATTTTTCTCCAAAGATGGATTTAAAAATGAAATTATTGAAACTGATGTAAAAGTTATAAATTTACAACAAGAGTGAGAGTTAGTTGACTGTGACGGCTTTACTTTACAAAATTATTGTTAATGAACCACCTGCCAATGATAGTTTTATGGAAGAGATTAAGAAAAAAAATTCTGGTGAAAATTAATTCAACGAAAACGAAAAAGAATTATCTAAACTCGCAAAAAAAAGAGATAATAAACACTTTTTTAGAGTGAGAAATGGTTTTAGACAACAATAAAATGTTTCCAATGAATTTTTTTTTTTTTTTTAAATAAAAGAAATTTCAAGATTTGACAAAATAGTATAATTTATAAAAATAATATACAAACTTAGGTTTCTGAATATTTCTTTTAAATTAAGATTAAAAATACATAATGTAGTATGTACAATTTAATAAAATATAGAATATGGAATTAAAAAACTAATTAAGAACAAAAATAATATAATATTTGATTTTGATAAAATACAGAATATTACAAAAATTAATTATAATTCTATTTAACGAATTTCTCTATATTACGATTGTTTTTGTTCTCCCTGAGACTTCTTTTTATGAAAGTTTCACTAAATTATATTATATAATACATAATAAAGAATATAATAAATAAAGAAAATAAACCATAATAATAATAATACAGAGGTGATACGAAGTAATACGAGCTGTTAAGTTTAAAACATTACCCCGCTCGGTTTATCTATGACACTTGTAGCGCTAGTCTTGAAAATCAAGGAACTGTCAACAAAAATCATACCTCGAATTGTACAATACATTTGTTCGTCTGGAAAAGTGATTTCCAAACTTTTTTGAAGTTGAGCTATATGATTATATTATTTATTTTAAGCCACGATACACTTCATGTACAATTTACTCTAAAATGTTTGTTTACATTTATAATTAGATAATTAAACAATATTAAAACATAACATGCAAGGAAATCTTATATTTTCTTTAAAACATTTCCAATTATATTTTAAATATTAACAGTTGATTCAAGTCATACTTTTAAATGTTCACAGCACATCCTTTGAGAAATACTGGCTTAGAGTTTAGATACGGTTCATGTTTAACACTTATAGAGCTTTAAAATAGGGTACTCTTGACTAGATAGGTGTAAAACTGCGAATAAAAAGATAAACCGTGATGGCCTAATGATTGCGCATCGACCTAAAGTGAATAGGGCTGCAGATATTGAAATATTTTGAGATTTTCACACCTATATTACAACTACATTATTTTATTCATATGGTGAAATCATAAGAGTAGTAAACTTGATGAAAGGCTTCTTTTCAATAACCAGAAACTTCTAACGGGTCAGATTCGGTGATTTTCATCAAAGCACATAATACGGACTTCCGAGAATATTGTCAAATAGCTATAGGCATTAAAATCTAGTCATTGGTAAACTTGGAATTGCAAGGCTATAAAATATTTTAAGGCTGCGATCACGTGAAACATGTATCGGTAAGCATTAGATTTATATTGTTGACGAGATTGGAATTTTTTTTTAAAATGATTTCAAGCAGAACAAGAAAATATTATGTTTAATCTCCTCCATCCAGATGGAATTATTACTTCAATTTTTACGACCTGTTATTGTTGGTCCATTGAATGTCAATGTAAACAATTCATTATTTTATCCAATATGCGTTCTAGGTCTGTATTGCATACAAATATTATGGGAACATACTCGTAATTACATTTTATCGTGAACAATAATTTTTGGTTATACTTCGAAACAAAACCATACAATTTATCAATACACAAAAAAAAAAACATATGTTCGAAATACAGAATTCACAATTGGATAAAGTGAATTGATGAATTTCTTACTAAAAATGACGAATAGATCGAAATGTGTTTGGTGTTATCGTTTTAGAAGTAATACAATATAAAGATAAATTGTTTTATAATTTATTTAATTAACGATCTCGCTATTCGTTTATTTCTGGGAATCTTATATGCAATCAAAATATGTCTAAAAAATATGTGCTTCCGTTGGTTTTATAACGAAGAATGATTAGTTTGGTAATGTTTCCGGTTGTATAAATTATCCTCGTTCTGTCCGCGTAATAATACCTTGGGTAGTTTGCATTAATTGTTATGTGTGCTCATTACTCGCACCTTGATAATATTCATTATTATCTGGCCGAAGAGCTCTTGAAGTATTCGCAGCACCTAAATGAATTTAGTTCAACTATGAGCGGGAGAGGGAGGAGGCGAACGGGGTATATGAATGAGTGGAGAAAAAATAAAAACAAAAAAATAACAAAGAACGTGAGATTGTAAATGACTGCGCCTTAGGGCGATGTAAATTCCAAACACAATTAATTATGCTCCGTTAATCCTGCCGGGCACATCGTTTAGCCTATATTTCACTCATGGTCGAGGTGGGATTTTAAGCTCCTAAAGTGTTGGTAGTACAGCAGCAGCAGTCTGTTGGTCAAGATTATCGCTGCCCTTTACGGCTATTAAAAATTTCATCCTGACTTTAAACATAAACTTCTGTACTTGTTTTTGAAGATTCCAAAACTGACGTAAACAAATTACACTAATTTTCTTCTTATTCCCTTGATCTAGTGAAGATTCTCGACTCGAAAAATTACTTGCGGTGACTGTTTTTCCACTCTTCTTTTACTATTCTTTTTTCTTCATCTTCTGATGAGACGTTAGTGATATACGGCAGATATGGTCGGACGGATTCACTACACCAGAGATTCATTTTTGGATCGGATTCTTTTTTTTTTTTTTTTTTATGACTATTCTACGACGAAAATGTAGATCACTATCTCTATCAGTTCAAGTTGTTAACATTCTTAACGTATGACCGTAAATGTATTCGAATAAACATCAATTGAACTAAAGAAAAACATCCATTTTTAATTGTCGCAATCATAGTTATCGCTGTGCATTGTATTATTTGATGGCATACATTTTATACATATTTAATGTAATATAAAAGTTATTAAGTTATTAATAACATGATAAAATGCGAACTTATTCAGAGGTGAGTCATTAAAAAAATTAACTTAGCAATAAAATATTATAATTCAAGTAATGATATTGTACATCATCTACTCAAACCAACAATTCTATTATCATTGCAGTTTTTCATTTAATAATTTATACACTAGAACATATTTATACACTTTTTGTATTCTATATATATATGTATATATACTTTTTTTAGTTAAACGTTAAAAATGTTTGTGATTTGAATTAACTAAAAGATATCATAAAAATACAATAAATCAAAATTTAAAGTATACAAAATTAATAAAAATAATAAAATAAAAATAATTTTTTATTATATAATTAAATATTGATAAAGTTAATAAACCAAAGCTATAATACAACTTAATCAACCAAATTGGCCAAGAAATGTTAAGGTATTATTTAAATTATATTTAAACAATAATAAGTATTTTTTTGTGTCACGATAATTGTATTAAGCCTTGAATACATTTATGAAATTGTTGAGATAAGTATTACTTTTTTATTATTTTACTTCTAAATTGATGAATTTGAAAAAGCAAAATATTTTTGAACTTAGCACTAAACTTTTAAAATAAAAAAGCTATAACTCTTTATTTTTGTAACTTTTAATAATGACCGTGTATCAGAAAATATGTATAGGTAGATACTATTATAATAAAATATATAATGTGAAAAGTTTAAATATCGTCATTAGTGATATATTGCATAAAATGAATTATTTTCTAATATCATGCTAACAATAAAATTAATTAAAACCCAAGAAACTTAAAACTAATATTTTGTAAATGAAAAAGTAATAGCATTACTTTGAACATTTATTTGGATTAGTGCGAAAAGGTGGACAAATAAATATAAAGATTAATGAATTCCATATAAAATAATGAACTTTTTTTTCATGAGTTGTGTATTCATAGCTCTAATAAAGTTGTTCATATACGAGTATGTATAAAAACAATGAAACATAGAGTTACGATTCATTAATATCTTTTTTCTTTTTCAGCTTAACGATACATTTAGGACCTGTGCTGCCATAAAAATCCTTCTCCATCTATCCCTCTGATACGCTGTCTCTAAAGTTACGTTCTGGTCTGTTATTAATAAATCTTTCAACCCATCGAGTTTTGGATCGTTCTATGGGCCTTGTATTATTAATTTTATTAACTAACAATTTTTTTTTAAATGCCCATCTGCTCCATGCTTACCCCAAACCATTTTAGCTGCTTTAGCAGCTTTTTTCAATTTTTTACGATTCTTTAATGTAATTTATTTAAATTAATTGCTTTAAATATTTTCATATTCCAATAAAACATATATACGAATAATATATAAAAAAACTTGTGACGAAGTTATTACATATTATAATGTACTTAAGATATTGAATTCGTAATGCTTTTATTAATATCTATTAATAATGCTATTATTAATATCTAAACGTGATTTTAGTAGTTTACCAAATCCCATGAGTAAATATTAAAAATAATATGCTAACATGCATATCAGTGCACTAGTGTAGTTTTAGAACATTGTAATTTTTATTAATTTCTTTATTAAATTAGTGAAATATAAAATAGCCGATAAAGTCGACAAAAATGATTTTTATGAACTATAAATTCATAGTAAATAATTGTACTGTTTAATTGTAATTTATATTTTCAATAGTGGAGTATTTGAATTGTAAATAATAGAAGTACTATTAAATTCGAAATCCGTTTAATACTATAAAAAAATACATAAAAGTGTATAATATTTTGAATATTTTACCGAGTACAGTAATTATATGGTCGTATTGTTTGACCAAAGACTCAATAGATATTGTAGTGATCGCTGTGCAGGACACTGCGTACTCACAATTAATTATTTAAACGACGTAGCACGTTCAATACGAGTTCAAGGCATTGTTGAGATGGTAGACGTATACATAATAAAATAAAATAAACACTGTTATAAAATGTTAAATAAAAATAAAATATTTTTATTAACATATGAAACACAATTTAAACTTGAAAATATTTTGAAAATAAGACAAACTCGTTTAAAAATATGTCTTAGAAATTATTATGTGCTTAAAAATAACGTCTTCCTTAGAGGCTCTAGGTAAGCATAGGTGAAATGGGTATGCATTAGTAACTACTTCCTAACCTGATTCGTACTATGTGCAATACCCGTATTTATATGTTCCAAAATCGACATAAAGTGACTTGATATGATATCTTACTTCCCTTTGCTGTCGAGTTTGCATTATTATGTAGTTAGTAAAACTTGTTTTTTTCACCTTTACTATGGATTTCCTGTGAATTAGGTATTTTATTATGTGCAAGCATTTTCTATTAATACTTTATCATAAATTATATGATTTGTATAATTTACTGTCTATTAAAATTCATAATTAAATAATGCTGAGTATTAAGCGTCCCCTACACGATCAATAAAATTGTGTCAATATTTTGTTCAATATTCATTTCACCCAAAACTCTCATTATTATTGCACAATATTCAGTTGAATTCGTTGGCCAGGTCAGGTCAGATGTAGTACCGCTGTGTATGACCGCTTGTGTTGTTTACGTTTTTTACACTGTTTCAGTTGAAAGGCTGCATTTACAATCTGCTATAAATTATAACTATATTATTATAGTTTTAAATATGTATCTTAACGATACCTAATTAATTTGCATCGCAGTAGGATTTGGGTTGAACAAAAAAATACCCAAACAAAATAAAAGAAGACGTTGGATAAAAGAATGGTATAAGCAAAGAGCGCAATAAAGTCATGAAAAATTATTGAACTGCCTACGACTGACTGAACCAGATGACTATAGGAATTAGGAATGACATTCCAAAGTGCCGGCAGATCCCGATACAAATTAATACATTCGATTATGAAAGTTCGTTCTTCTATTTTAGTTGACATAATTCTTATTAAAATGATATAGTGTATCATATAAACCTGTAGCAATACGACACAACTCGTGTGGCTTTACAATCGATATGATATGATACTAAATATTACGTTATTTTGCACAATATCATATTCAAAGTTCAATAATATTGTGTATTGTACAAACAATTTCCAACCCAGTTTGATTTCTTCAATATCTATACTAGACCGTCAATAATATTGCGCAATATCGAATTTGTGCAATATTATTGATTGTGTATGGACCGCTTTAGGCTTACTATAAAATAAACAATAACCTAAATATGGACTTCAAGAATTATAAATGATTAAATATAATAAATAATTATGAATCATAAATTAATGTGTATAGCATTTGGTTATTTATATTATTTTTGTATACGAGTAATAAGCTGAATCATTTTTAAATTTAGAACAAAATTATTTGAAAACATAAAATAATACATAATTTCAAACAATATTAATCAACTTGTTTAATGTACTCCAGGTTAATTAAATTTCACTTATCACGTTCTTTGCGTAATACTACTACTTAATAAATATTTAAAAGAAAAATTCAAATAATCAATGTAAAAAAGTAACATTTATGTAACAAAAATGATTTGAATAAAAAAGTTATTAACGACAGTGTTGACGCATCATAAATGTAATATGTACTCGTAATTTACAGTTCATTTATTACTTAGGCAATTAAAATAATTATTCAATGTCTTTATGTTTAATATTTTTTACTATGAGAATATTTTAATATGTACTTTCTGACATTACTGCTTATATAGACTAATTGACCATTGGGTTTCCACTTATAATCACTAAACTAATTGAAAAAACTAACAATTTAGCATGTATTGATTTTTAATCTGACTACCGAAAATTATCCTATGAACAATACAATAGTAACATTTTAAAATACTATGTAATTATGTAATTAATCATCGAAGCATAAGGTTTTTCTTGTCAGTTAAATAGCTTTAAAACAGTTACGAATCACATAATATTATAAATATTAGTTTTAAATCAAATAAAGTCAGAAATGAAAAACCATGATTTTATAATTAAAGCCACTGTTTTAATACATTGGTCTGATAAAATTAAACTTATCGTCTTTTAAATTATTAGAAATCAATATGATTTAATAAAAAACCTATTTTCATGGGCGGTATTTATGCACTATAATATTGTCATAAGTTGCATATGGAAATCTAATACGATATAATACTTGTATAGTTGTTTTTACTTTTGGCTTACCAAATCACATAAACCGATGATCAATTTAAATTCGTGATAAATATAATATTTCTGACATCCCGCACCTGAAAAAAACACATATTGTAACAGTCAGTAAACAAATACCCGTTGGATGATATCGATAATTCTAAGACTTAACGAAATATTACATACGGTCAATGGAGAATTCGACCGAACGAAAACAAATTCGACCGAACGAAAACATCTTATAGCGAACGCGTCTCAGTTTATTACATGTCTATAAACTATATTATGTGTCAGATCGATAACCGATATGAGGACATGACATTAATAATTATTTAATGTACCCGAAATGCTAAACGTTGAACTTTCACGATCAAAATTACGAGATTTCACAATCCCCCGTATCAAAATTTTAGAACTAATTTTGATATATATATATATATATATATATATATATATATATATATATATGTATATATATATATTAAATGCACCCAATCCTTTCCTCACGTACCCGAGATATTGGTCGTATTATTATTTATTGTTGCTGAGATAAATGTATTACCTTCATTGCGACAACATTTAGTTGTGCAGACGCATATGCATATTTAACGGACGGTTGTTTACGGGATAAATCGACGCAACTAATCAATTACAAATAATACTCGATATAACTGCGTTTTATTATCCAATCAAATATTCGTACATTAGTGGATTGTCAATAATATTATTATTTTCGACAAACACTATCAGTTATACGTTTTAACAGTTGAATACTCGACGGCATCGTTTATACACAATGTTTATGTATGTAAATGTATCATACTAAATACACACTCACTTCAGTATTGTTTTTGCGGAAACGCTTTTTGTTTTCGCAGCGTTCGTCCGGATTTGAGAGTGATTTTCAATCGATTCTCAAGTTTTAATTTAATTTTTTATTTGAAAAACGGACAGAGTATAAAATTTAATTAATCACTACACGCCTCACATATACACATGCACACACATACACATCATGCGTTTGTTTTTAATATTTGTATTTGTATAAGAATAATAATTGCATATAGTGTATTTATAAACGAATAATATTATGTTATAACCGTAGCATGTTGATCCTGAACACAAGTAAAAAGTTTTTTTTTTGTAGTGCTTAAATTGCTTAGGATTTTTTACTGGTCTAAAAAAAAAAATATTTTCCACATGGACTCAAAATATGAATAAAACTAAGACCTTGGTACTATAATCGGTAAATATTTTTTCCTCATTAACTCATATTATTATTACTCAAAACCGTGAAAAACCGTGAAAAAAATGTACACACTAAATTTAGAACGAGAAAGGGAAAATATGCAAGGGTTGATTTATTTTAATAGGCCAATGCACCCGACAAACCGTATCGTGATGACGAAAAAATGACCTATCAGATCGGAAGAAAAAGTTTTTGCAGTTTTGTAAATTTGCATTTTGTTTAATATAATTATCATATTGTTCGTTCCTACACCCAAAATATTCATGTCATTTTCAGTCGTGAAATCCAATTACGAGCACTGCGGACAAGTAAAGGAATGCATCGGAGCATAATCTCTAGACACAATCGTATCGTCGTGAAAAAGATAAGTCGTACTCCACCGTAAGTGTAGCAAGTATTAAGCACAGTTGTAATTTTCATTTTTCATTTTGTTTACATACAAATGGTTTTCATACCCAAGCGCACTTTAAGGGTTCGTATACAATTTTCTCGCTCATTTGCTTTAAGGGTATGTGAGACTTTTTTTATTATAGATTTTTCAAATATTTTTCTTTATACATAAGCGGATATAAATATAAGCTCATATACATCGTTCAAATAACCAATGTGACCGGAACACACATCATTAACTTATACCACTTGCCTACTACAATCGTATCTTTTGCAAAATCTGTACAGTTTAAACTGTATAATGTGGCTATACCTGTATCACTAACATCTGTCAAGAACATTTAAAAATGTCATTTGCTATCGTTTTATACACATTTGATCGAAATCATATAGATGAATGGGTAATCGGTATCCAAAAATTAAACTTTTTGCAGTTTATGTATTAGATTAAGGAATAGGGATGGGTAGTTCGTGAGTGAGTTGACTCAGTGTTTCAAGATTCGGCGACTCAATGACTCAATGTGGTAACTCAGTTTGCTTTAGTTCAGTGACTCAATAACTCAGTGATACCACACTGATTCACTACAACTCATGAATTTGTGTTACCACTTATCTATCTTTTTATCTATTCACTTATCACTATTATTAATTGTCATACGAGAGTTGTTTAATTTATTGAACTGATAACTAGGAGTTAATGCGAGTCAATGGAAATTGGGAGTTGACTCACTGAGTTGACTCCCCGAATCAACTCATTTGAGTCAACAGAGTCAAGTGAACTGACTCATGTTATTGAGTTGAAAATTCCATCTCTATTAAGGAATCCACGACAGTGTTATAGCGTCAAAATTTGTTTACTGCTATCAATTATTCAGACGGATCTCTAACAATAATTATCTTCGAAAAATACATCAAAAGTTATAAAAATAAACATTTTTCACTTAATTATATCATCAAGCATATGAAATTACACTATACTCCTATAACGGTTAATGGTGTATAAATAAACGTCTATGAATTTTATATATCATATACCATACTTTATACCATAAAGATTATGGTATATTTCTTTCTTCGATTTCGATATTTTAAACATAATTCACGATGACCAAATTTATAAAATTCAGTTTAGATTTTTTATGATCATTTTTTATTGTATTATTACACAAAACCTGAGCGTTATTTATTTATGGGATTTTTCAAAAATTTGAGGATTTTTGGGGGTAAAATAATATTATAACCTAAAAGTTTGATGTTCTTAAATTTTATGATAACGATTTCCGTCATTTATTATCCCGTCAAGTTAAATATATGTATATAAAATTAAAAATAAAAAAATTATTCCCCACGTTAATATGTATAGTTTGTAGATACAATTTACACGGTATTATTCGCCAAACGTGTAATAGTTTTTAGTTTTTGAAAATATTTTTAAATCTGAACACGTAAAATAATTTTTCGTCAACTTAATGACATTAATCAAAGTTTACTATGTAAATTGCGCAACACGTATTGTGGTTAAAATATTATCATTGCGCATGTATTAATATATACTAATGTTACTATTTATGAACTGACTGACATACAGAAAATTAGAAAACCGGACGGACGTTATCAAAATACAATTCTAATAAAAGAAATCCGGTTGTTGTTAAAAGTTAATGCAGCGTGAGACTTCTGACATGAAATATAACTTAGTAACACATAATGTTATTGTTACGAGCAGTAACATGGTGAACATTCTATACCTACGAGGCCAAAGCAATTTGAGATACCCACCACTAGCGCCAGCTTTAGGGGAGGGGTGGGTTTCTAAACATTTAAAAATCATTGTACTTACTGATCCAGTATCATATACCCAATTTGAGTATACGTACCTACCTGAATAATTATCATTTAATTATATATTTTATGTATGTTGCATGTAAACTATTGAAAAAAATTGAAAAACAATGACTTCTTAAAATCCCTTCGCTACACCACAGAATACAAGTAATGAATTTAAACACGTTAGATTTGAAAGATTTCAGAAAACATGTACTAGATGAAATGAAATTTCTATGATTGTTTAACCTCGCGAGAGACCCGTATACATGAATGGAGTAAATTTCAATTCGTCTTGATGGTGAAGATCCGAAAACTTACAAATTGTCGTTATGAACAAATATATTAAATTACTGTCATAAATTTGCTCTAAAATTTTTAAACATGAATATTGTGTTAATGTATTATATTCATTTATAGGTTTATGTAAGGAAATAATAGAGACAATAATCATAAAAACGAATTACTCGGAAAATATATAGAACTTATTAAAGGTTGTAAGCATGTTATATTTTATTTTGTTTTTGTTTGGTTGAATTTTAGCTTACAAATTATTTCTTAACAGAACTTATTCAATTACAATGACATGTAATTAAAATTTATACTACTGTTTAATTTTAATCTCTGGTCCAGTTCTATAAAAAATCAACTATAATTATACAACAATACGCTACTTAATTAGTGTAAAAAATGATTGAACTTGGAATTAATTAGTGAAAAGCTGAAAATCATTTTAATAGCTCAAGCATAGGTCTGATATTAAGGAAAAATATTTTTCCCTCGTATCCTAGATTTTTTTATTTATTAGATTAACTAAAAAACTATGAATAGTATCAAAAAACGTAAATTAGTCTAAAGTATAGTACGATAAATTATCTGCAAAAATATGTTATAAAGTAATAAGTTAAGTTGAAAATATATAGTTAATGTAAATTTATATCGATGAAGGTGGTCAATTTTTTATCACCAAACTGTACGTTGCAAGTGTATTGAAACTTCATTGAATACATTAAGACTTGAGTTTTTCACAGAATCGTTGATGAAAAAAGGGTTTTCCACCACCTAATCAAGTAGCCGCATGACAATTATCCTTGCGTGGTTATAACCAAATTCAAATGTGAATCAGAAATGAAAAAAAATCCCATAAATTAGGGTTGAAAGAATTCTAAAAACGGTCTTCTTCCAATCAGCATGAATAAATATTTCGTTTCACAATTCGTTTTAAATACAGTTTTGTGTAAATGTGCGAAGGGGTGCAGTGGATCATATAGTTCTCGAAAACTAGCCATGACTTGTTCAAATATTTGTTTTTATTGTTGGGGACAAGTGGGCACAAACTGTTCAAAAGATGAAAATTCTAATCCAAAGAGCTATAACATAGAAATTTACGAGAATTTAGAAAAATAATTGAAAAGTACCATGACACAGAAGACCAAATAGAAAGAAGAGACTAAGAATATATCTATGGACCGTCAACATAAAAAATATTGAAAAATTACTAATGTGATGCATATAAATTATCATATTTTATTAATTTTTGTGTTCAAAAATACATATTTAATTTTAAATTGTTATTATATTTTCCAGAAAGAAATTGATCAGAAAGAGCAATCGAAAAAGATAACATGCATCATCAATAATAAAGACGATTAGTTTGGAGTAAATTATGTAAATAATATTACACTTGTATAATGTACCTATATAATAAAATATAATATATTTTAAATATATGTATATATATATATATATATATATATATATATATATATATATATATATATATATATAAAATACAATATCATAAAATATTGTAATCTGAATTTTCGTCGCACATTTGACAAACTTAAAAAAAGTGATAAGTAGTAAGTACGAAAATAATATAATACACGAATATCTTACAAAGGTATTCGTAATGTATAATTGCCATTTATTTGCAACTCGTTATTTAAGGATCTAATTTCGAAATCTATTTTTAAACTTTGATACTTTGTCAAAATTAATAATTAAAATAGTTATATTTGAAATTACAGTTTCTACGATTAAATAGTATGATTTTCTGTCGTAAGTTTGAAGAAATAAAAAAAAATCACGAAAAATTAAAAAAAATAAAATCAATTATTTTGAAAAAACTGAAGAAATCATCAATTTTCAACGTTATTTATCAACCTTAATTTTTAACCAAAGTCAATACTTCAATAAATCAGTGCTCTGTATTTAAGACTCGGTTACGTTTTTTGATAAAGCTCATAGTTTTTTAATTACTCTCAAAAAATTATAAAAAATCATTTTTTGGAGCTGTTTTTTCAAGCTGATGTCGATTTCGAAGGCGGGGGAAAAATATACTTCCTTAATATTAGATCTATGCTTGAGCAATTAAAATGATTTCCAGCTTTCCACTTATTAATTCCGAATTATAACCTAATTTGACTGGCCTATATACCGACTAATTTATAAAGTTATTATTTATTTTATTATATAATATACACACGGCATGTAATAGTTATTACTTAGTGACTCTATTTAACCAAAAAAATTCCAAATAAAAACTACATAGATTGTTTAAGACAAAAATAATATATAGCATGCAAAACTTAATAATTTATTTTAGATTTCATAATGCTTATGTTATTTTATTGCTGTTATATAAGCGTCCACGTTTGTTTTTCTATGAGATTTCTGATAATCAAAAAATATATATAAATATATTTCCACTGATACGACAATGATATTGTTGATTTTATCGATACGACCCTCAAGCAAAACGGAACGACTACGAAACGAGCAAGAAAAATACGACACGAGATCAACACAATGATTGGTCTTACGGTACAACGTCTCACATTTCTTTGTGTGCTATTTCATCATTCGTATATTGAGCTACACACACACACACACACACACACACACACACACACACACGCACACACACACACACACACACGCACACACACACACACACACAAATACACACACACACACAAATACACACACACACACACACACACACACACACACACACACACACACACACACACACACACACACACACACACACACACACACACATACACACACACCTGTCGTTTTCCCACATCCCCTATTATCCCGAGACTTTGTTTTCCTCAGCCGCCGGACACTTGACTACATAACCCTTAATACTATATTCTGTACTATAACAGTGAACAATACAATACGACCTGTTTAAACAGCAACGTTGATATAAAGACGGAGACGGAGACGTGAGGTATTCTGGTTTTGCATTTGATATACAGGTAAATAGGTGTGCGTTAAACTACTCGAAAATGGGATTGAAACGTTCGTACACGTTTGATTTATATTGTATACCATCTGGTTGCATACTGTAGCAAAATGATAGCGTTTTCCACTCAATTGATCACTAGAAGCGTCATATTCTTTGCGTATATTTAGTTTTTATGCGAGGTTTGAACGGCGCCGAGGAGATACTTATTCAACGTCACGATCGTAAAGATTTTAACATGACGTTCTCAATGGGTATAAAGTTGTTGGTTAATTGCTGTAATCCAATTTTTGTATCAGTGTATTAGGATGGGTTTCATTTTATGTTAATGACGTTCAATGATTCTTTATTTTCTTTCTAGTCTAGACTGAGTAGTACAAAATGGTCACGGTGTTTACGGATATTTTACTTAGGTTGACAAACATAAAATAACGTTTTTACTTGTACAAGTAAAATAATGAAATTTATGAATTTATGATCAAAGTGAAATAGTAGTAAATGCCCTGTAATATATTAACTATAATAAATATACTGTATTCATAAAATAATTTTGGCCATTCGTATACATGTATATATATATATATATATATATATATATAAGTTATATTACGAAAGAAATAATATAATATGAGCTCAAATTCAAATAAAAATTATAAATAATTATATGTAACATATCAAAAAACTATAATAATCATGGAAATTCGATTTATATATAAGATTTTTAATTTTTAACTTTTGGCTTGAAAATTATATACAAGTGTTTCATATAATTTTTTTTTATAAACAAAATAAATGATCAATCTACCTCATTAGGAAATTGTATTTTTCTACAATATAAACTACCTTTAGGATCATAAATTGATCCACTCGATTCCTCCATTATTCAGAATCATTTTTTTCAAGATAAATGGTAAATATTTTCAAGATTAATACAATTCCATTCACATACTGTTATATCTTACGCATCATAGGAGTCTCGTTATTTTTAATTTTGATCTTAAAATGTGGTTAAATATTTATGTGGTATAGGTATTAGTACTTTTAAAAATACCCGTTTGAGTAAATACAATTTTAAATATCTTCACATTTGACCTTTGAAAATTATATTATAGGTGAGATAAATAGTTAGTATATATGAGTTTTGTAATGGTAAATGCATTGATATTATTTGGTACTATTAATAATAATATTATATCAAAATAATGTGTTATCATGTATTATTTTATTCATCTTTAAGTTTTTCGCTTAAAAAAAAATGCGTGTATGCAAATTTTAAAAGTTTATGTTTCATAGTACCACGCAAAATATTATACACTACGTTTTTACCCTACTAAACTTTCCAAAAGTACTATTGTAATTTTCCGGTGTACATAATAAAAATGTACAGATCATTTTTTGAGTTGTTTTTAATTTTTTATTATAGTGTAATAACCATTTGAATACTGTACACGTATAAATCATTTTAACAAACATGAAAATTCTTAATTTTAATATTTAATTATGAAAATGATTCTAGTAATGCGACAAAAATACATAGAAAAGATTTAAGTTGTAAAATGATTGCTTACTTTTAATTGTTTAGAAAATTTAAAAACTTAATTTCATCTTTTTTACTACGAGTTTAAAATAAAAATAAATGTTTTACATTTGATTACAATACTTTCGTACCTAATTCCGAGGTTAAATGCAAAAAGTTTAACGTCGTTTAGGTGTTATTTTTGTAAATTTAGATTTACGTCGCAAGTGTAAAGTGATATCGGTCATCTACTATGATTCTATAATGTCAATAGTCAGAAATAATATCGGAATGAATCGTACGTTATCAATTTATAAAAACACCATACACTATTTGAGTTCAGTCTCAGATAATATTATTTAAGTAAAATTAATTAGGTCCGATTATAAAAACTATAACATACTAATTCAATCGGTCCACTTCGACAATACGATTTGTAATTTACAATTATTGATACACTTGATGTTAAAAAATTAATTGATTTGAGTTTTTAAAAGCTCTATCGTATAATTTTTACCAATTATGTAAATTGTTAAATTTATTAATTTTTTTGTTTATTTTAATTGTTTATTTTGTTAATTTACCATATACCAGTGTTCTAATATTTAATTAATAGTTAATAAAAAAATTATATACCATATGAAAGAAACTGAAATGAAAAAATTAATTCGGGATTCTAATTAATAGATCACTAACAGTCCTTATTTTTTAAAAATGAAATATTTTTTTTGTATGGACCCAATTAGAACAGTACTTGTAAAATTGTGGATACATGGAGCACTGCGTTTCAGTAATATTTCGGAACGAACAACACGCACCAACAGCACTAAGCACACTTATCCAACTAAGAATAGTGGACTCAAATCAAGGCGACCAAGAAGAACAGTCACTTTACTCAAAGTTGAAACAAACTTTTTGATATTTGCAAAAATCAGGGATTTTTGTTTTTAGAGAACGAAAAGCCTTGAGTGTTTTACTTGTTCTTAAACCACTGTATGTACTATCTGTGTATAAAAAGGTCAGTAGTGTTAATATCTCTTTAGATATAATGTAACCATACTTATGCGTAGACGGGTACTATTAATCTTACAGCATTAAACTATATGGGCTACCAATACATCTTATTTCAGTACCTATTAATAAATATAATTTATAACTTTAAAAGTGGTTATTTTTTACTTCAAACTTATATCAACCAACGTGTAAACAACAACAAAAGTGAATTCGACGTTAAAACGTTTTGAGTCAGTCTTTAACCAGACCGGCTCACTACAGACCCAACTAGTGTACTATCTGAAAAACATTGGGAATTAACTAAATTAAATAAGGGTTTTGGAGATCTAACTACTACACTCTGATTCTATTGTCTACTTCAACACCAAATTCGTGGATCGAGTCCGGCAGTATAATAACGATTTGTGTTTATGAAATATATATTTTCACAGTGTTTTCTAGTTTTTATTTTTATTCACTTTTTTTTCTCTACGCATACGTTACACGATGAGTCTTAGATTACAACCACATTGCACCATAAATAAATACCGTACAACGTGTGCGCGGCGTTAAACTCGCGATTCTCGAAATGTTTTTCTTCGCCGACGCCATTACTCGGTTCCGCCATGCCCCCCCCCCCGGCGCGGTAGAAACAACGTCGCGGCACGTGCGACAATAATCACGACAATTACACCAGGAGTAGACACGTCGGCGAACGCATCCGAAGAACTAAATCGCGCGGCTCCGAGTGCTCCGGTACGAATGATGAATGATAAAACGAAATCAATATGGAAAAATAACCAAGAACGACACAGCGCGTGGAGGAAAACGAGCGGGAGACAGCGGCGCTCGCGCGTGTCGTGTTCTGCATACGCACATTTCACACGCAGGACCAGCACGAAACCGTAAACGTACAGCTGTTTTCAGCATTTTCTCCGAGAATTTATGGTGACACATATAACGTGCGCGCGCATGCAGTTCCCGCACCGCGCGAGATTAATGCGTTTTTCGTGCCGTTGGTGGTGGCTCGCACTCCGCACACATTTATACACATTTATATGCATACATTACGTACACGCGATGTACCCGCAACGAGTTTTCGTGCTTAAATTAATCGAAATCGACCTATACAACGTGTCTACTATACATGTACAATAATACGTTGCGCGGCGAGCAATTATGTACACACGCGCAGTTGTCGAAATCCTTATTACCCGGCACGGGCTCCAGATTTTCATCCGGTCGTCCGGTTACGTGTCGTATGGTACACAGGGCTACGCGACCCTCCTCCCCCTTCTCAGCAATTTGTTCACGAGAAAATGTTTAAGAATATGGATCAATTATATTCATTATACAAATATTTATAAATAGTTCGGACCGAGTAACGATAATTTTTTTTTTTTTTTTAATAACAACGTTTTGCTCTTTAACATTGATGTTGCAGACGTCAGGCCTTGGGCCATTGAAAGTCATTTCTCCCGCCATCCTTGTGGCGTTGTCACTGCCAATGGGTGCTTACTGTAAATATCAATAATGAAAAAAAATGTCGTTGCACGGGTGAAACGCGGAAACGGGCTCCTTGAGAAATAGAGGAAACGAAACGCGAAAGATTGATGAGCGACCGTTTTGCTCCCGGTGCACGGCACACCCACCACGTTCTATCCTCTCGCCTCCGCGGCTTTCTTTATAGCATATATATATACATATAGTTCTTTCGAACCGTTTACGCGACGATGGTGCACAAATACTCGCCATCACCGCCTGCTATTCTATCCTTCTTCTGCTCCTTCGCCCGAGTATTCCGAGGTGTGATTGATGATTCGTCGGTCCGCCACTACCATCGCTTTCGCGTAGGAGAGACTTGACTTTTCCGCACTCGTTATGTATATACGACGCATGTGTCGTCGTTTAAAGGAGCGGGAGAGTGATATGAATAAGTCGATTAGTAATGAGCTTAGCACGTCTGTCATCTGTCGCCTTTCTCGCCGATATCTCACCAGTAGACACGTGTAAGCCGCGTGCTTTGCCCTTGTCCTCGTCGTCATCGTCATAGTTCTTAGCTCGTCCAGCCTGACCGTATTTACCATTGTTCACTGCTAACGCCACACGACAGCGTCTTGTCTAAAGAAATCTCGAGTATTTAGAGTTGACATTACACCATTCCGAATTGTGTAAAATATTTTTATTTGACTGGCCAAACCACGTGATTACACATATAGATGTACAATAACATGGTATGTACAGAATGTACCATTCTACATTACCGAAGTATAGCTATGCGCTACCACAAAGTTGAATTCATTCAACTTCTGAACATTTCATATTTGTAATATTTTATCTTTAATAAAATGATATCCTATGTACACCGTAAAATTTGATAGGTATTTGATGAAGAACACTTTTGTGGTATAAATCGATGTCACGCATTTGAAAATCATACGACATGATAGTAAGTACACGACATGGTGTTATGTGAAATCGACTCTTAACCATAAACGACAACACATGTATTATGTATCGTTTTATACGTCGAGCCCATTTCATCGTTTCTCCGCCGGAAACATTCACGTGGAGAGACACCATGCCACGCGAAGTCATTGCCAGAACTAAACCGACAGCATCCGCATCCGTGCGTTGCGCGGCTGCCATGAGTTTTGCACGTTCCGCGTAAAGTTTGCTTACTACTACTCCCCTCACTCCCGATATGCTTCTATTTAAAGGATTAGACTAGTGTTTATGCACTATCCGCACACGTCGGCCAGAGTTTTATCCCGAAGGCAAGAAGTACGCGATACATACATAATGCATTATAAATTCGAAGTGTCGACGCAGAGAAACGTCTGGGGAGATTAACCTGTGACAACGATTGCGCGTCCTACCACCAACTGTAACATGAGGGTGAGTGTCACTATACTACTAAAGCTTTTGAACATCATAGCAAAAAGGAAACGTCATTATAGGTTGTTTCACTCTCCTCCCACTATCACCGAGGTGAGTAATTATGCTCGAACGAAAGTGTCTAATTATTCCGATACCTCAACCCGTGACGTATATAAGCCATAACAACATAATATTATACTCTAAATTTTCAGTTTTCAGGACAAATATAGGATTATAAATCGTATATTCGTCGGATATATTAAAACTTTCTGTTATCACGTCGTCCATATCCCTACACATCGTGCGATCATCTAATCCCATTCGTTCTCGGTGGTGAAATAGGTTTCAAGCTCAAACCGGAATTCGGGCTAGGATTTCGCATAATCAATTTAGTAAAATAATTTACTACATTCTAATATCACAGTACAATTTAATTATTTATTATATATACGTATACCGAAGTGCAAATTTTCGGCGGAGAATTCCGTTACGAATTCCTAATAACGTCCGTCGAAAATCCTCAACCAATACAGACTAATATATAGTACACACATTGGATAATTCACATCAAACAAAAAAAAATGTGTTTTGTATTAGTAAATTTTTTAATACAATTAATAGTAAATAATTGTTGTGTAACATTTGATTATGTGGATAGGATTGTGAACGAGCATCTCGTTAACGGATTAAGTTCCGTGGCCCCAAACAGAATGGCACACTACGTATACTTCCGAGAGTTTTCGGGGATAGTTACGGTGTTTACTTACATACACAGAAATAATAATGTTAAGTAAAATATACCGAGTCTTTGGAGAACGTAAATTAAGATAATGCCGGATTTACATACATGTATGATATTTACGAGTATAATGTATATAATATATAATACTACACTATGTATATTCCTCAAAAGTGTTAAACAATGTGACGGAAAATGCAATGTTCTGTCTTGACTCATGTGTGCATGTTGCACATGCGTTACGAATTTTATTATTGAAGTAAAAGTGTTTACTTGCAGATATTAACTTACACACAAAACGAAATTATCGGAACTTGGACTTGGAAGCAAAGTTTAAAAATCATACCTACTCTAAATATGTTAAATGTTTAACGGGGATTCACACGAATATGATAATATAATGTGACACGGAATAAAAGTCATCACTTTACGTGGTACTATATTTGTGAACTAGCTGTGAGCAGAACGACAATGGTGTAAATTGATCGAGTCACCAGGAATAATGTAAGAGATCAAAAATAAAAATTAGGTCATACAAGATGTGCGATGGAGAGATGAGTAGTGCAATTAAAGAATGCTCTTTTACTCCAATTAAGTTTAAACTGTTGGTAAAACAGTAAACTCATTATAGCGACTATAAAACTGGCGGGATGTTAAAACACGAAATGAGGTACCTAATGTACAGGGACATAATTAGAACTTAAATAAGTGGTCGGATAGGGAGGGAACATATAAAATGTGTTCAGAAATCCTATTTTTTCTAATTCCTTTCACCTCCATTTACACGCCGTGGCAATTTTATTGCTGAAATATTATTTAAATTTTTAAATTTATAGCCTATAGGTAATTTTCTTATTTATAACAATTCGTAAATAATTTTAGTTATTGTAAAAGTTTTATGCATAAAAAAGAATAGGATATGAGATATGACACATGTACCCCCTTCTCCATAATTACGTTACTGCTAATGTACATTAATAGCGATTTCCATTAGCATGACAAGATAAAACATTTTATGGTGTACATGCCTATTGGTTATAACTATATGTAAATATATATACATACCATATAAATCACAAGAAGAATACATATGTATGTGTATATATATAAATTTTATACTTCCTATAAATTCTTCCAGTGTTAATGAGTTAGATCATTTTTATGTTCAATTTTTAATGTTAATAAAGTATAATCAAAAAGTATTCACCGATTTAATTTTTTATTTTAATACGATATCTAATTAAAATTTAATTTTTATATTTGCTATTTCTAACGAAATATACACAATGGATTTTTTAAATATTTATGTGTAATTAATTTAAGAAAGTACAATGAAAATGAAACGAAAAGCGTAATTTAATTTAAAATAATTTTTCAGGTTGACAATAAAAATATTTATACATATAACATATTTTTATTCAAGTATACCTGTAATGATGATAATACATTTTTTACTATAATTAATTTTAAAAAAGCAACAGCAAGTAACAAATGGTGTTAATAAACATTAAGAATGAAGTTTTAAATTAAATATAAATGTATGTAAGTTTAAAATTAATTTCGTTATTTAATTTTATCAAATAAATAATGAAATCGGTGATGAAATTGTTTTTGATTTAATTTGAATGGATTCAAGTGAAAATATGTACAGTTGTAGATACATATATGTTTACTTAAAATCGTAAAATTTATGAATCATCATTTATTATTTTGACAAAACATCTAGTATTTTATCTAATATGTATGTATTAATTGAGCATTTTTTTTTTTTTTTTTTTGTAAAATATTTTTCAGAAAATAAATGTACATTTTATTTTTTTATTATATATATATATATATATATATATATATATATATATATATATATATATATCATTGCTTTCAAATTATGAAATGCGACTGCCTTTGAAAGGCAATTATTAAATTTTGGAGTTTTATAAACTTTAAATGTATACCAACTTTAACATAAATTATTTACGGTTGGTTAAGCCACAATTACAGATATTATATATATATATATATTTAATTAAGAAATATATTGCAAGACATATGTATCAAATTCAATAACACGACGTATACAATAAATATACATAAAAAAAAAAAACATTTGTTAAAGGGTTCACTAGCTTGATTTATGAATAACGATGTAGTGAAATACAAAAACGAATAAATGAAATGATAAATAAACTGGATATAGCAAATGGTAAAGAAAGTCAGTGAAGTATAGTTCTGGGAGATTATAAAAGCGTGATAGTAAGTGTAGTAGAATGATATATGTAAGAAAGTATACGTTAAATGAACACAATTCAGTGCGGAATAGAAAGAAAAATTACAGAGTAAACAATAGTTTCAGAAATAGGTTCGTGTATTTACTCGAGATTGGCTTACGATGGTTCAGAATAATTTGAATTAAAAACAATATTGTGGAAGTCAGCCGTCATCATGTTTTGACCAAGAAGAATATTTTATCTTTTATGACTCGAGGAGTATAAGCGCTATAACAATAGTATCACAGCGAGGTGTATTGGATCCTATAATATACGAATATAACTATGAATATAACAATAATATTGATTAATACTGTGTATTATGATTCTATTCAATTACATCATACTATGTAAAAGTGCGTTCGCTTATCTATTTATGGTGATTACTTCTCTTTAAAATATTATACTAAAATGGGGTGTGTTTAATATTCGTCACTATAACTATTGTTCATGAATTTATTCTACATAAAAAGTTTTTAGTGAAGAGGTTGAACTCTTAAACCCACCCCTGTTAATGTACCAATTTATTAAATACAGACAAGAAACTACTACACAGTTTAGCGCAGCTATAAGCTATGGCCTTGATCTAATGCCAGAGTTACAAACGACGTAAAAATAATATGAAAGTTATATTAATATTCATAATACTATAAATGTTCGTTTAAATATGGAATAGGTAAAAATCTACGTCTAGTTTTAAAAAAAAATAGTTGCCATTTTATTTTTTATTTTATTTAAACCTGGTTTTTACAACTAATAATTTTGTTAGAAGTAACAAAAAAATTAAAAAAATTAATTTGAATAATTCAAATTATTTAAAAATAGCTTTTTAGCTTTCTTTGTAGTCACTGATACCAGTGAATTGATAATTGATAGTTTGCTACATCAATACAGCCTTGCCAAATCGGTATTCATACGCATCTGATGGCCAACGTTCCTTGTGAGTAGGATACAGAATATTCACCTGAATAAGTTTTACAATCTTAGAAACGAGATTGAAACTACATTCAAATTACACAATTTTTTTGTTATAATTTGGTGAAAAAACTGATTACAGTGATAAAATATTACGTTAGACACTGGTTTTTATTGTTTAGTTCAAGACTGCAGAATTGCAAAAGTGTTATTTCCATTAAAATTAAAATGAAAATATGTAGTTATAAAAAAGCTATTAAATGTAATTATACAACTATGTGTAATGTTTTTAGTGAATAACTTAGAAACAATTATTCTTGCAAATAAGAAAAACGTTTTGTATGCGGGTTAATTTGAGGAAGTAACAGTTACCGAAATATTTTTTAACAATGATAATCTGTGTACACACTATTATTGTTAAAATATAGTTCGAACTTTTAAGGCGGTCAACTTTTAGAAAAGTCCATTTGAAATGTCTGTTGTATATATGCGAAATTATCAAACTGATCATGCCTAACAGGCAATTTCGGTATAGTTTGGTATTAGACATAATATGCAGAAGTCAAGTTAGGATGCAGAAGCAAATCACAAAAAAAGTAACCGCAATAAATTTTGATAAAACAATTAGTGTATATTACTTCTAACGGTGGAATTAAAAATTTATCAAAAAGTTCAAAATCTTAAAACTTAGCATTTTCCACTATTATTTATGACAGACATACAAGATTAACTGTGATTAACGTATAAATACTAGCAATTTAACGTTATATCAAGGAAATATCAGCGTGCACAACAGAACTAAGTGAGTGAATGCAACAACGGTCGGAAGAGCTCGATTACAGGAACTCAGTTATCAGAAGGGTGGTGATCTCAATGTTCCATGCTTTGAAATATTTTGAAACGTGTAATATTGATACGATAACTAATTAAGTTGAAATAACATATTATGTGACTTTAATAATTATATTCAATATACCTACAGATAGCGTATACCGTGAGATCATTACGAAACTAAGGTGAGAAAAGGAAACGTGCGACGTCGTTAAATATGGCAACGTGATTATGTCTTCATCTTGGAAATTGTCGACACTCTTTTAACTATTAGTTATGTAGAAATGTTGTGGACACCTAGAACGTAAATTTTTTTTTTTAATAAGTAGTTACATACAATGGCGTCCTGATTTTTTAAGTTGCGCTGTCTTTTATTAGATAAAATACCGAAATATTATATTACAATTTAATACATTGGGCATTGAACAAATATTGAAATATCACAGCAATTTTTCACCGAATTTCGTACTAATTACAAATATTGTTTTTAATTATTATTAATTATGCATGTCATTACATTTTCCGGACAGAAAACTATTCGAAAGCGTTACATAATTTTACTAATTTTGATTTGGACTTGTACAAAAGGATAAGTTTACGAAATAAAACCATTAAACTATACGTCAGGCGTTTTACGATATTTAATTCTTAGAAATAATTACTCGTATTTCGAACATTGTGTTTTGTGTTAGTACTGAAACTCGCGTATTTTGTGTAGGTGTACTATCCGGACGATAAATCTAAATGGTATAATCTTCAGCGCAAAACGATTAATCGTAAACCTTAAAATTAAAATATGATTTTTTTCCTGGAAACGTAATGATATTTTTATTTCAAATGTTTAATGAATTATAAAATTCGAGTGTGCTGTAAGCAAACACTCTGAGAAATTACGATGATTTTTTTTAACCTATTACCGATATGAGATGTGAGTGTAAAATTCAACTCAAAGTGTATTAACTGATCGAAACTTTGCATCAGCCACATATCCGCTCTGGGCACAGCTGACAGCTTACTCGCACCGGTGACGGGTATAATTCTGGGTATCCACATTGCCAATTATACGTAATCTAAAAACTAAATTTTCCCTTAGGTTATAGTATCCCGTTTATAGTGATTCCTTTGATTATAATTTCAAAACATACAGTGTTTATCAGTTAATAATTAATTATAAACAGCTATAACCTATGGCTTATACAATAGTTGTTTGATTTTAACAGAATAATAATAACAGTTTAAAATTAATTAAAAATGTATATCCAATACATATGCAAGTATAAAGGAACAAAATTTGTTCGAATTTATACACCTACATAACAATGGTGAAAAAATAAAATTATAATTATTACATTTTTAAAAATAACGTATAAACATTGGAATTTTATTTAAATTACTAAAAAAATATACATGAATATAAATTACGGTAGCTAATTGCTTGACAATAGAACGACAAAGAGATTAGGATATTGAGATATGAAACACCATAGGAACTCGGTACAAATATTGAAAGTTGGTTGATATGTTTCTTAAAAAAACCAAAAAAACTTTTGTGGAGGGGAAAAATGAGTTCGATATCGTAGCGGACATTTTTAGCGGCTTAAGCTGAACGTGTGAAAATGCCAATTGAAGATTCGTCCTACACGAACATATTATAATATTATTATAGTAGCAACAACATGATTACTAGCTCAGGGATTTTCCGAGAATAAATCCGCATTCGCAAATGGGCGTATATCGACTCCGCCGAAAAGGTCTTTTTACCTGTAAGAAATCTATCGATTGCAATGAATATTTTTATAAATCGATTCCGCCGAAAACATATACACATGTAATATCACTATATACATATTACATTATATATACTATATAATATATATTATATATATATATATACCATATTAGTATGATGATATAGTGACACGAAGCTAAGTAAGAAAAGAACAAATACATTTTATATAATAAATAAATTTAATTTTGCGTTCACAATAAACGATTTCAAAATTAATTTTAATTAAATAAAAATGTAAATACATTTTAACGTACCTATAGGCACCACAAGTCCCACAAAATAAAATGCACAAAGGATTACATGACTATAATATTATAAACATTACTAAAGTATGATTATGATGAGTAAATCGATAGTATTAATAATTTGTTGTGTTGAATACAAAAAATATAAAAACCTAAAGACCTTATGGATTCAATACAACTTGTAATATTATAACAATAATAATATATCAATCTTACATAAAATAATCAATAGAAGTTCACAGCTGAGCAAATAATAAAATTTGTCGGGATCACCGAAAATGGACGTCTGGTGGATACAAAATTATGTATTAAAAAAATCCGAAAATGTTTTAATATTATAATATATACTATATGTTATATTCTTATATACATTTATAAATATTTGGTAAATATAATTTTTTTTTCTGGCGTCAAAATGGTAAATCGATAATAGGTGTAAATCAATACGCAGGTTTTGTTTAACCTATAATGCTTGCTTAAAATGTTCGTATAAAATTAAAATAATAATAAAAAAAATCATACCTTTATAATGTACATAAATCTCATTAATGAAAATCTATTGAGTAGTGCGACAAATGCTAAGATCGGATTTCTAACTAATATTTAAATCAAGGCTGTATATAAGATCAAAATAAATTAAATAATAATTCAAAACTACAGGAACATTGAGGAAACTCTCAGCGAAAATAATAACACGAAAATCATTAATTTTATGAACCTCTAACACTATAAAAGCATAACTTTAGTTCCTAAGTAAAACTTGCATATCTTTATTTTAAAATGAACATAGACTAATAATCCTTGATGATGTAGCCTTGATTTAATAACAGAAAAAAACATGAGTAATTATGTGTATGTTATTCGAGTGCCCGTCAAACTAAATTATATACACATTCAATATTCATGTTCCGCTAAAATATAAAAGTGGTTTTATATGCATTAAATGACGGGTCACTTGAGACGACATGAAATTTTAGGGTAATTAACGAACAGCCGCAGATTAACCTAGTTGTGGCACTAACGTTCGCTGCGTGAGACAAGCACTAATTTCGGTCTAAGGACCCCTAGCAGCTGATTCCACTATTGTTCCCGGTTTAACGTCTGTTTATATGTATAAATTTATGTATATATACAAGAGCTTCAGTAGTGGTGGTGGAACTCAGGCATTGTACCGGTAATATGCAATAAAAACACCGACGACAGCTGAAGCAATCTTCGAGGATTTATCTGAGACAGCGATGGCTGATACAACATTTTTTATTTGTATAATTCGAATAGCCAAAATGTACATCTATATACTCATTGTGGAAAATATTCGTACTAAAATCCCATGGTACCAGTGTATTTAACACATTATATACCTGTATGTTATACGAATAATTATGTATTTAAATTATCATTATATGCAATATAATGTAAGAAATTATGTAATTTTTTTATCTTATGTGTATAATAATGTAAGAGAAAGAAAGATAACTATATTTCGTGGTAAATCGAATGATTCAAATATATTATTACATTATTACAAACATACCTATAACATGGATCACCACTGATTTAGTTGGCATAATAACGTAATTCATTAAATATGCATAAGATATATGAAATAGCTTTTCGTGACAAATAGAAAATGTAATTAGTTTTCATTTTTTATTGTTTTGCCGTGATGAGTAAATATTATGCATAAATCTAAACGTTGATATAAATTAAATTTAAATTCAAAAATCCGTATTTCAATAGAAAGTTGCTGATTAATACTACCGATTAAAAACTAGGGAATAAATATGAATATTTCATATTTTTATTTGAACTTTCTCAACCATACCATATGGAAATTATTGTTGAATTTAACATTAATAGCGAATATTTTTTTTTTCTATTATACCAACATATTTTTGAACGAACGTTGTATAGATAAATATCATTTTGAAACAGTTGACATCAACAAGCGTACGAAATTTAAAAATTATTATGTAAATTCATACTTCGAATGCTCGTATGATTCGAATATATAAATATATTTTCAAATAAAGCCGTATTTTAAGAGCAATGCAACGAATCCGATCTTTCGATGAAATATATGCGTACCGAACGGCATGTGCCAGAAGATATTATGACGGAATTACGTTTGGTTAAACGGTTGGTCTGCATGAAAAAAATTTAAATAAAATAAAAATGATTTTAGGGGGGGGGGGTGGAAGCGCCGGCCACAATACATACGTGGCAGCAGTCATAAAGAGGTGGTTGGACGGTTTGCATACAATATGACGTGATGTCAGTGGAGATCTCCTAGGTCGTCAAAGGGACGCGTTGTGTTCTATAAATGTACATACGAATATATATATTTCACGGTTGGTTGTTAATATTCTTTTGGAAAGACGTATCTTTTATGTGCACGGTGGAAAAAAGCTCCGAACCGCTGTGCAAGTAGTAACCGGCGCGTCAATGACGACGGAGGGGACCGAGGGTTGAAAGTACCGATTTGATTGAATTTTGTGCGGTTCTGTGGTCAATTCGGCGAGTGTAGCACCATCGTCCGTTCTCGTACGCGTGGTAGATACATGATATGGGCGCGGACGAGGTGACAGCGGTACGTTCGATTTACGCGTTGTGTACCGTCGCAGCTGTCGGCGAAATGAACCAGTGGCGTATTTGAGTGGGGGTGGATTGAAATAGGGACATTACATCCCACTCCGAGACTTTTTTTTATCGTTTTGTGGAAGTTATGATCATACGTTAAATCCCATTATAATTACTACTCGCCTATCTTGCGTTCCAACCAAATATTGGTTCCCAAATTTATAATTCAATAGAGGACATTTCTATAAACAATGCTTACCACGTTATGTGTTATAATCATATATAATAAAGATAAATCTTTAGACGTAATTAATACCAACACTCTGTGCTAATAGTTTATTTATTTTTTTTGTATTTGATAGTTCTATTCTATTTTTTGAGTTCCGTATTGATTAAATATGTTTAGCGTTTTGATGAAAATATATCAAATTAAATGTACGATTTTGCCACTTACCTGAATAATTATCTCAAATTCACCACTGGAACAACCCATATCGACACAACAATCGATTTATTGACTATATTTTATCAACATCAGTTAGACGGCGGTTGAGAACAAATAACACAACAACAATATTATTTAAACCATATTTAATATGTATTGTAGTGATGTGGGCGTTTGTTCAAAATAAGGGGTTGAAAAAATCTACTGCGATTTCAATATCCCAGGCCGAACTAACATATCGATTGTCACTATCTTCGCATATCTGCGTATTATCATTACAATTTTAATCATTACCCCGGGGCTATAAAAAAACAGTGTGCTGTACCTATTTTATGCAATGATAATATGTGTACAATAAACCAAATACGCTCCATGTCACTTTGACACTAAAATATTTCATATTAGATTTGAACATTTTTCACTACAAAACGTATGTGCTGCTACTTTTAACAAATTCATTTTTTTTCCGAATTCCTGTGTACCTATATATTTTCAGAATGGCATATGTTCGAATATAGGTCTCCAAGTTTTGGAAACCTTTCAAAAGTTTTATAGAACTTGTTCGGTGATCTTTAGTGGCATTTATTTGTTTGTGTTTGTGTGTGTAAGTGTCAAAACTAGAAAAATGCGTCCAAATATTATAATACAAGTATTTGACTTTAACACTAAAAAGTAAAAAAGAAAAATATCCCAACAAACAATATCAACTCATATGTTAAAATCTATATTTCGGAAAATTGTATCAATCTCATTTTTTATACTTACTTTTTAATTTCGTACAGATCTCTGAATATGTTATACTACATAATGTACTAAAGTATTTATCCCATTCACACTGTTGTTATAAATAACATTCTCAAGTTATTCAACCACGTGAACTGCAACGTATCATCACTTATCATCAACACAGCGATAGTCAGTTCAGTAAAGCCGTCAAGCGCCAAATACAACACATTATTACACCGCACCAGGTCTGAACTAATTATGCTATTACTCGTATATTGAGCGTACAGTGATATAAGCTTGCAGTGGGCTGACATTTCGCAGCTCCCGAGTCGAGTGCCACGCAACGGTAAAATTGAAGTGAGTACTTGTTAACTAAACGCCGGCGCATTGTTACGGTTTCATCGTGGTGGATGTATATAAATCCAATATTTCAAAACCGTTTTATACATGCGCGTAGAAATTATTTTTGAAATCGACACCGATGCGGCATAAAATTGCGAATAACGCGAGGACGAGGTGCCTACATTATTTGCTTTTACTGCACGATGTTATTAAATTCTTTCGGTCAAATAAGATTAATAGGTTCGAAAATATTTACGAGTAGGTTGTGGCGTGCACGTGATTTACGACCATACCGACGAACACACATAACACTAAATAGAGTGTTTAAATAATATTTTATGATAATAATAATTATAATACACTTTATTTTTGAAACATTAACACATTTCCCAATACGATTACTGTCGTGAATTATTATTGTTTCATTGTTTACCGAGTTTCGTTCGAAACAAATTTTTGTGCGACTCCCCTGCCTCTATAACCGTCCTCTCCTACGAGTGTATGTATGTGTCGCGTATTCGCACACGGTGCACAACAGTTTTTTATTAAACATTTCGACTAGATTGTAATAATATTGTTACACACTGCGCTGTGCACGGAGAATCGATTGTTCACATACTCCGCGTCGTAGTCGTATAGACCACCGTGGTGAAATATATAATCGCGAACGATGTAAAAAGTAATAAATGGAACCGCGTGTGCGGGTATTTCTAAAAGGGCGAAAAGGATCGCCCGCGTGTTGTGAGTACATAAGCACAAGTCATTGTCGCGCATCGTCGAACTCCTAACGCATGTTTTAGAGTTGAAAACATACTTCACCTGACGTGGATATACTAAGTATTTATACCAAGTACACGTATATACACGCCACACGAAAATATATTTAGGATAAACGTGAATGAAAATAACAACATTGCGCACCCTTGTTGGCGCCCCCTCCCGCCCATAGCTGCCACTTGAGATGATATTATTTTTCCTGCGATCCGCGCACAGTGACCGTGGTTATAAAGTATTCACGTTGAGGGTTACGCAGCGCACACAAACAGCACCTCTACCTTCCCCTCGTGTGCTTTAGCAAGTTAATGTGTTAACAGTTGACACGATAATACAATTAAGAATGCGCGATAACGTTGCTATTTAAATTCGAATGGCTACTCTTAAAGGGTTAAAGTATTCGGAACCCACCGAGTTCGTATAATGTGCACATGGTTATTGTACACATATCATAGTACTCGCATGTAACATTATTAACGAATGGTTGCAACAACGTTAATTGTAGGACGCAGTTATTTCACGAATTATTTACATATTTTTACGAAGAACGTGTATTCCTGTAAACAAAATACGATTCTACCTAGAATATTTTCAAACTAGATCAGCGTTAGAGTTACTTTATTTTTATATAATCGTTTCTCAAACACCGTTTGTCAAAATATATATTTTAAACTTTAACAGAAACGGAAGTTTTCGATTTCTTTACTCCAGTTGGTTATGCATTAAAATATACATACCCATTATTAGGAGTGTATCGAAATTTGAGAAAACTTTCAAGGTTCATAAAAAGTTCTATCGCTTCTTGTTTTATACAACAAACTATTTGGATTGCCGATTAAGGGTTCGAGAGTATGAGAACGCCAGTCTATCGATTACCTTATTCGTAACATGTAGTTGTATTTGTTTAAGACAATCATTTTGGAAAATTTGAATCGTTTCCATCAGACATAATTATAAAAATAAATACCGCAAATTTAATTTAGTTAAAAATATTATACTTGAAATGTAGTTTTTCATGATCGTACTAGGTGCATTCATACTAAAAAGTGGATTTGTTTGCAGACCTCTTCTATCATAATTTTAAACCGGGCAAATTTCAGAAGAATAAATCTCCAACATACATTCTCCGATATTTATTTACTATGCATTATTTGTTCTATCGAATATTTTTCATTCTCAGATGATTAATTTTAAATCAATAGAACGTTGAACAGTTTATCATTGCAAATATAGTATTGAATAAATTGATAATATATTGTTATTATAATATTATGATCATTTCATCAGAAAAAAACTAAATAGTCTAATCAAATTCTCTTGCACTCTTAAAAACGCACACAATACAATTAAGTATTAGTTTTAATATTTGTTTAATTTTTCCAAAACACAATTATTTTAAAAATTCCATTTTAAACAATTTAATAATATCTGAATATATAAATAAATAAAATTGCGTCATTTATTAAAATAAAACATTTATACTAGGTACATCAATAAGACACGCGTTTTTTTATTATGCTCTGTGCATATTTATCAGACCAATTTTATAGGAATATATTTAAATAATAAACTTCATACAAGTATTAGTATTTCATACATTCGCCTTACCTTTTAATATGATTATTTTCGTAATAGTTGTTTCAAATAGAGAAACAGTTAAACATATTTAAGATATTGGCTCGTCTCTGACGATAAATTGTTTGTTTTGTCATCACAAATAACCCTGAAAACAAAAAGAAAAAATTATGTGTTTATTCACTGTTAAAACCGTTATGAAATAATTGAATTATGATCGATTAGGTACTCTTTTTATTGCGTTAAATCAATGTCTCGTTTAATGCTTTGTTAGTTTGATTTTGATTTTGATTTATTTATTTATTTTTTCGACCAAAAATAACGGTACAGTTTGCAGGAAGAAATGATAAACTCAACATATATTTTATTCATATACACTATTGTTTCTAAATTATAAACATAATATACATAATATTTGAATGTAAATAAATTAATCTCACGTTTTACTGAATAATTTGTTACTTTTGAACCAGAAACCAGAAACTTCGGTCTTGTATATTGTTATAGGTGTGTCGCATACGTGCTCATGAATATAATTGCTATTTATTTATAACAATAATACCAACACAGTATGTGTACACCTATTAAATTAAAAATACGGAACATATGAATAAAATTATGTTAATACGTAAGTCGAGAATCCCGCAGTCATCTACAAGTAAACGAAGAAATGATAAAAATTGGGTTTTTTTTTTTTTTATTAAATACTTCAAAAATATCTACAGATAAAACGAAATAGGATCGGAAGCATTGAAGTAACTATAATCAAATACACCCAACAAGCATTTTTGGATGAAAATTTGATTTCTTTTCATGTGAACAATTCGAATGATTTTCGAATAATCTTGGCAACGATGCTCTATAAATCGAGGAAATCCAGTGGGTTTTCGACAAAGAAGGCAGGATACATATGGTTTTGTACTTATAGTGTATAAAATATAGAAGAATTGCACTCCAGGGTAAAATGAATATAGTAGCATAAATATTTTAAATTTTGAACGACTCTTTAAATCGAACACGTCATTCTGTAATGCAAGTGCAATTTCCGCCTCGAGTGATACTATTATATCTGAAATATGATTTTCGAGTAAGCACAATAGTAGAGAAATATTAAAAAAAATAATCCTATATAATATGCTATTAGTTGGTCTATTTTGTAAACAGAACATTTTATTCACGGAATGCGTGGATAACGCGAACACAAAATTTGCGTATTTCTATATAATACAGAATGGTTAAAAAAATTGAACTTGGGGTATTTTGAGTAAAATATATAGACGTCAATTGTGTATGCAGTATACATTTTATAGTTACTATAGACTGAGTGTAAAAATGTAGAAAATAATAAAATGTATAATGTATTATTTTCTTTAATATTTGATCGTATGGTAGTAATGTTATTATAATATCGGTCTCAAGTTAAAATAAATCATAAGCGTTTAAGTTTATATTACTTTATTGGAATGGCGTATCATTATACTAGTACTCTGCACGATCCGTAATCTTAGGGACAGGAATGAACTGAAAATGTTAACTTATGATCAAGGCAGATCAAACCGATTGCCAATTTTTTTTAGACCGGACCAGACAAAAAATTTGCAATAATTTATTAGAGTGGATCGAGACCAAACCACTGGGCCAAACTAACAAATTTCATACTGTAATAGCTAATAGATTGAACTAGAACGGATCTATTCCAATTTTGTTTTCTATTGGACTGAACGGAATATATATATATATATATATATATATATATATATATATACTTAAATTATTGCTCTTTTTTTGTTAATCTAATTCAAAATTGAGAACATAACATTAATAAAATGTTCTTATAAGTATTATATATTGTTATATTTCTACGTATAGTGTTAGCGAGTTGTAGTTTAAAACAATAAATACCTATTATAGTGCTACAAAGCGTACATTAGCTGTTTTTATTAAATTATTGTGGATTATATCACATAATTGGTAATTGGTATAGATTTTGAAACGTCTTGTAGATTATTTCAAAACTATACAAAACTGATAATATGTAGTATGTGGAAATTTACATAGGTACTATATTACATATAAATATAAATTCTAATGTACGGCACGGCGTGGAAAATGTACTACACACCTTCCATGTCACCCGCACTATAATTATTGCAACCGTTGTCCTTGAAAATATATTCGATAGTAGTTATTAATAGGTACCATGAGGAGCTCTGACATGTACTAAGTACATAAAACAACGGCGCAAGGGTAAAATATTGATTCCCGTGATAATATACGTGTAATTAAATCTATAAATAATGTCTAAACAATTTTAAATCATTATTCGATGGATTTAAAAAAATGATCCATAACCACTTAACCAGGACCGATCCGATCTGGTTATATTTTAGAAATCGAATTGAACTGAAATTATAATAGTTTAGATCTGGGCCGAACTAAAATCTTTCTTACAAAGATGGAGACCAAACCAATCCTTCAACTATTTTTATACGATAAAAAGGATGATGGTCCAATCCAGTCTGGACCTAACTGATACAGACCGGATCATGCAGAACACTATATTGTACAAATGGACATAAAAAGCTGGCAAAAATAGCATTTATCTAATTGAATCATCTTAAATATTCTATCGATAGAGGAGTTCAAAATTCATTAGAAACTAGCTTATTCACGTGGTGCAGACATAAATTGAAAAATTAGTGTAAAGATGAGCGAGAGGAGTCCACCGCATCACAATATATATATTTTTTTTATTATAACTTTGCAATGTTTGGTTAACCACCTTCAAATGAACTAGGATCTAAAAATAGAAGGTTAGTTTTGTCACACTTTTTTTATCCTAGAATTAACATTTTAAGTATTAGTATTACTGAGTTATTTTAAATATATATATATTTACTATACATAGGTATAATATGTATTTTCGTCATATAATAATAACATTATGCAGTTTTAGTTCACTTCCAAGTTTTGTCCATATTCATTCCATTTTGTATTAATAGTTTGTAACTGCAAAAACGCATACTAATTTCATAGATAAAAAAAAAAAAAATAGAAAATAATACCTAAATATCTATTTCATATTTTGTACTCGTTTTTGTTATTAATAGATCACGGTTATTTCAAATCGCACACTAGATTGGTATCTCCGTATTATTATTACCAAAATGTTATTTGGACGAAAACAAACGTTATATTAATAAGTATATTAAGCTTAGAATTTTTTGTATAGGAATGAGATTGAATGATATTTTAATATTTCGACAAGAATTATATGATGTGATGAAAACTTCTAGATGTGAAACATTTTATGAAAAATTTAATTTTATAAAAAATGATATTTAAAAATTAGTTAAGAAATATGAGCTAAATGATTCGAAGAAGTCGTCCTATTTCTTGTCCAAATACAAATCTTACTGGAAAAAGTACATCAAATGGAAGATCGGTTTATAGGAAATAAAAACTGGTCGAATGCTTCTATTATATATTTTTTCTTTGCCAACACAAAATAATTGTAGTCGTCCAGTAGTTGCATTTGAAATAAGCAGTGAGCGAAAAAAGCGGGGAAAAAAATGAAGAATGGAAAAGTAATACGTTTGTTGATGTTTTAAGGCATGCAAAACCAATGAACTTCAAATCTTCAGGATAGATTCAAGCAGCAAAATTATTTTAGGAAATAGTTACATAGAAACCTATACTCCCAAATAAATAGTTAAAATTATATAAAGAGTCACAAACACCTAACATCCATTTGTAAAAACCTACATCCAGAATCAACCAGATATTTTAAACCTACAAAAATTGAATTTATAAAAGAATCTACAGATAAATCTATCGCAGAGAAAAAAAAAGTTACATTCAAATAAATATGTTAGTAACTATAACTGTAATTTTTGAAAATAAATAATTTATTATAACTCATAGTTTGATTTTGGCAATGGTTGATGGGAAAATATATGATGCACTCGCAAATAATTTATCAACCCTTATATATTTTTTGTATGGGGCAACATCAAAATAATTTAATTTAATTGACGAAATCCTTAGACAAGGAGTAAAAATGATAATTTATAACTTGAATTTTTTTTCCACGTGTGAATTTGCATTTTCTAAGGTCTTCTTATTGTCCCACAGAGTATCAATTAAGATATGGAAAACTAGAGAAGATGTTAATAAAAAAAATTGTTTAAGAAACAAATTGAAAATATAAAAATAATTCAAAGCCAAATTATAATTACTTGTAAATAAACCTAAACCAATAAAGAAAACACAACTAGATTTATCTTTCAAAATTTAGAAATGTATGCTAAAATAATATAATATTAATTTTAAAAAAATCCCTATTATAATAATAGTGGTTACTAGGGTATTCAAAATATTTTGTTGAGTAGTATTCGTAGTACAATATAATATATTATATCTTATAATGTACAAGTTCTTTATTCATGAACCATAAATAATTGAATCTGCCTTGTTGCTAATGGGACAGTTGACTGAAGAAGTTCGAGAAGTACGATAGAGGTACATTAAAAGATACCGAAAGCATAACTTCAGGAAATGCAATCAAGAAAAAAATAATTTAGGTATTTTTAATTTGTTGTTACTAAGTTTAGATCCTGTACTTTCAAGTAAAATAGAATTGCCAAAGAAAAAATTAAAATCGATTACAATCAAACCCAGAGGTGTAGCTAATTGAGGGAGCTTAAGGTGCTATATTCTCCCTAATAAATCATGTTTAAATAAATTAATGTTGTATCAAACTAGTATACTACTATTTACTATTTGAATATTTTAAAACATTGATACGAACTAAACGTTAACGAATAACGGGTACTTGTCATTTGTGAATACATAAGCCTAATATTTCTACCATGATTACTATTATCTTTTCGGTAATTATCGTGAATGTTATGGCAACTCTCGTCAAATACTTACACTTTATATATACACTTTAGTTTTTAATCCATATTATGTCCAGTTGATGCTACCGAAGTTGACCACCGTCAATTTATTATTATTAATTATTATATATTAATAAATATTATTAAAACTATTTGAAAATACTAGAAATACGTTTTTAAATTTGGTGTCGGAGGGTAGTTATGGGTAAACTCTCAAAGCAATTTTTACTTTACCTGCCCAAAAATGTTTAGACCCTCCCATTTAAAATCCTAGCTATGCCACTGGAATAACCGCATTATTTTTTAAATTACCACTTTTCCCGGTCTCTCGTCGATATGATGATAATATAGTTAGTGATGATGACTATTATGATAATGATCACAACTATGATGATGATGGTGTTGTAGATTATGATGATAACTAAGGTTAATTTAAAACTTAATGCTTGAAATAACAATTTTTATGTACAATTAATTATTCCACTACAAAATAAAACAGTTATTTCTTTAAAAATGCACAAATAAAAACTTAATAGATTTTTTTAATATATAAATTACTTTTTATATGTCTATTAGACAACAATAAAAAAAAATGTTCATTTAAGAAGTACATTTTTTGGTTTTATGAATTAATGGCAACTTTGAAAACTCGTCATTCCACTGTCCATATGGTGTACTAGTTATTATTCAATTACACTATAATCATGGCTAAAACTTTTTCAACATGTCATGTGATTTACCAAAACACATAAAGTCAAAGGTTCTCAAATAAGCTAAATTTAATATTTATAACTGCAATAAAGTTCCAGAAAGAAAAATGTCGTAATAAACCAAAAAAAAATATACTCAAGGTGCTACTTTAAATATACTCAAGGTGTATACTTTGTACACATTATCGACGAATGAACTGGAATATCGTTCGTAATATTACATTTAACTTTGGTACTTTTATTGAAAATATCTGTGTATTCACCACTAAATTAAAGTTGATGAAAGCTTTATAATTTTAAATATATAATCGATAAATTATTACATTAACGATGGCAACACTGTTGCTCTGATAAATAACATTTGTTGTAGATAGATATTATAGACGTCTAATCAATGAAAAATTGGACCTATGCATATGAATCAATCCAAACAATTCAAAATATTACCAGAAGATAATTAAAAAATAAATAAAAGTAATACATTAAGGTTAGGAGAAACATCATTGTAGTATTCTATTTTCTAGCCTAAAATATAAAAATTGAAAATCGTGTAAAGTAAGTGTTTACCTAGCGAATTATTTTGAATATTATCATTTTGTTATGATTTATCATTAAATTGCTCATACATATTTTATTATTATTTTTTTTTTTTTTTTTTTTAATAAAGTTCAAATTTTTTTCTTAAATCAGTTCTTTGACTTAATATGTAAAATTATGTCAAATAGAATGAGGAGTCCTTATCGATACTTAGGCGGTTTGTCCCATCTCGGATGTGCGCGGGGACAACCAGTGAGAGGAAATATTATATCTAGAGGAGGAGGAGACTTGGATGTTGAAGTGTGTGATACCACCCGGACAGTCAGTGTGGTAGCTGTTCCACCAGTTATGTGTGCAGGTCTACCCAACACGGGTAATGTCAACGGTGTTGGGACATCACCATTGCGCACCGGGTTAAATCTGAGTCTAGGTATGAAGGATAGATTTAAAGTGAGAATAGGCACGTGGAATGTTGGAACGTTGACAGGCAGAAGTAGAGAATTAGCAGAAGTAGTGAAGAGAAGGAAAGTTAATATTTGTTGTGTACAGGAAACTAAATGGAAAGGAGAGAAAGCAAAAGAAATAGGAGAGGGCTATAAGGTAATATATTCAGGTAGGACTAGTACTAGGAATGGCGTTGGAGTAATATTGGAAGATGAGATGAAAATTAAGGTAGTCGACGTAGGAAGGAAAAGTGATAGAATTATTACGATAAAATTGGTATTCGAGGAGAAAGTATTAAACGTAGTAAGTAGGATGTGAAGAAAGTGAAAAGGAAGAGTTTTGGCGAGAGAAGGATGAGGTGATGCAAGGAATACCAGGAAATGAGGATGCTGTGATTGGTGGTGATATGAATAGTCACGTAGGAAGTGAGAGAGTAGGGTATGAAAGAGTGCATGGAGGGTATGGTTTTGGCGAGAGGAATGAGGCTGGAGAAAAAGTGAGTCATAGTATGAAGATCTGGGAAAAGATTATAGAGAAAAGGATAAGAAGTGAGACGTCGATATCAGAAAACCAGTTTGGTTTTATGCCAGGAAAATCGACAATGGAGCCATTATTTTGTGTTAGGCAATTAGTAGAGAAGTACATAGAAAAGAATAAAAAACTATGCATGGTGTTAATAGATTTAGAAAAGGCGTATGACAGGGTGCCAAGGGAAGTTTTAAGGTGGGCATTAATGAGGAAAAATGTCCCAAAAATGTATGTTAATTTGATCCAGGATATGTATGAAGGGTCGAGTACTAGTGTCAAGAGTCGGTGTGGAGTATCAGAAGGTTTCAATGTAGGAGTAGGTGTGTACAAGAGGTCAGCTCCAAGCCCCTACCTGTTCTCAGTGTAATGGATGAGGTTTCAAAGGAGATACAGGGTGAGATACGATGGTGTATGATGTTTGCGGATGATATAGTTCTTTGAAATGGATGTAAAACATAGGATTAAGTGCAGGTGGATGAAATGGAGAGAAGCATCGGGCGTGTTATGCGATAAGAGAATTCCAATTAGGCAGAAAGGTAAATTTTATAAAAGTGTAGTGAGACCAACTATGCTGTATGGTTTAGAGTGTTGGGCGGATAACAGGAAAATAGAACACAGTATGAGTGTCGCGGAAATAAGAATGCTTAGATGGTTGAGTGGAGTGACAAGAGAAGATAGAATAAGGAATGAATACGTGAGAGGTAGTGTTGGTGTAGCGCCAATTGTGGACAAGATGAGAGAAAATAGGCTAAGATGGTTTAGGCATGTGATGAGGAGAGAGGAAACGAATACAGTAAGAGTGGTTATGAAGATGGTCGTTGAAGGAAAAAGAGGAAGAGGAAGACCAAAAAAGAGATGGTTGGAGACTTTGAAGAATGACATGAGGGCTGTCGGTGTGTGCAGAGGAGATGTGATTGACCGAGTAAAGTGGAGGTGTAGGACAAGGGTGGCCGACCCCAAATTGTTGGGAGGAAGGCGATGCAAAAGAAGAAGAGAAGTTCTTTAACTTAATATGTATGAAAAACTTTGTTTTAGATGTTCAAGACTTTTTGTTACACCAAAATTATTTTTTCAATATCTTACACCAAAGCTAAAAAAAAATAAATCTCTTAAATGTGATGGGTATACGAATATCATATTTTGAGTTATGAATGAATCAAAAATTCCATTTTGTCAAAACTGGGGTGTCGTAATATTCGCTGTATTTTTATAACTCAATTTTTCGCATGAAGAAAACTGTTGGGAAACTTGTAAAATCAACCTTTTTGAAGTATCAACTAAACAATATTTCCTATCAGAAAGATCTTTTTATTTTGATGATCGAAGCAATTTTTCTGGTTGAAGTTTTTTAAAAAAAAAAATCATACATCATGCTAAAAATTAAATAAATAAATTCCTCGTTTCACTTAGAATCTAAAATGATTTCACAAAATATTATAAAAGTACACAAAACAGACTTAAGTCATTTTTGTAATTTATAATACGGTATGTTAGAACCAAAATGGAATAAATTGAGTTGTAGAACAACGGATATTAAAAAATATATATTTCAAACAACGCCATAACGAAAATACGTATACAAAGCGGAAAAAGTAAAAAATCAAACCAGCAAAAAAGATAATTTCAATGAAAGTGAGTTGATAATTTCAACAGTGAAAAAAAAACAACGGTTTAAATCTCGTTCCTGATTTTAATGTGCAAACATTAGTTGTAGGTAAATAAAACGTATTTGAACGCGAGGGATTTGATGTGAATGGACAAATAGTTCTAAGAAGAATAGACTTGACGTGCATGTTCCTCGTTTTAACCACCGATGACTACAGATTAAATAATATGTAAAATGGGACACTATTACGGTGTGGTTGCGCGGTGCAGAGCATGCATTATAGTAATATATTCACATCCGTTACACAGATCGACAAACGCATCAGTCATTAGTTTCAAAGCAATACGTATAATACAAAATTAATAAACACACCATGTAGAAAATATTTTCCGTTGATCCGATGGAAGACTAAAATCGTTATATTTCTACACTACGCGTAGACACGTTTCATCAATCAGATTAAAATAACATCTGGAGATTCAATTAATTTATCTACCCCCAGTATCATACATATCGAAATATTATTATAATATTATTGCAGTTATAAAAACCGTGATGAATGCGCGCGAAAATTACAGGTTTTTTTTTAGAAATTATCAAACCTGTACATTTCATTACGATTACCATTGATTTAAAAAGGGTGTAACAAAATATCACTAAAGGTCCAATATAGTATACATAAAATATACGATGTTTGTATGTGTATATATATATATATATATATATATATATATATATATATATATATATATATATATATATATATATATCTAACAGATTAAAACGATTAGAGTATGTAGCGCCGGATCGTGTATTTTACAAGTAATTGGCTCAATAGAAACTCCATTAATTCGTGAAGAGTAGAGTCAAACGTCTTTCAAGTTATAAATCAAGTTTGTTTTATCAAGTGGCAAAAGGGATGTACATAATTTGTTGGATAAAACGTTACGTACAGTTTTGAGCTAATTTAGAACATATGAGTGTTTTATTGATGTTTAATCTACTGGAGGGGAAAAATACGCAATTGTATTTTATTTGCACCTCGATCATTGTATTTCTTCACATTTTTTGTTGTAATTCGACCATATATTAATTAAACATAATAAGGTTTACTTAATTTCGAGGAAAAATGCATAATGTGTGCCAATATACAAATACACATACAGTGGATGTACATTATACAATTTATGAATTTCATTTAAAATCGAAAAGAACAACACAATTAAATGCATTGATACTAATGTGACATATGTTAGAAAAATATACATATATATATATATATATATATATATATATATATATATACTGAAATCTTTCTAAAACTAACCCTTCATTAAACGGAAATGGATCATTTTCGTGATTCAATTAGTAAAAATTAGTAAAAATTATCTTTATTTAACGGGAAATACAATTACAAAATGAACATGTTGCTCTTAATCACAAAAAACAATCAAATTATTTTACTAAATTTTAAAAAAGGTACAATATGTTACTATTTAATATGTTTTTTTAGTTCTCATTTTTAGTTTTTTAGTATTATACACAAACGCATTTAAATATGAAATCATACATCATAATCTAACTAAATAAATAAATAAATTTACGTAGTATGAAGTATTTATTTTACCGACAAAATGTTTATTTCGAACTGTAAATCATTATAAACCCATCTTATTTGGTATTACGTTGTTGAAAGTTGTTTGAGCTCATTAAAATAATTATTTACATTAAATTGTTAATATTGTTAATATATATTGTCTTAAATTAGTATTATAATACTAGAAATGTGCTTAAATATTGAATTAAATATTGCTTGAATATTTCTATTATTATTGGAGTTAATGTGTTATTTAATAGGATTTTCTTTTTTAATTATGATTGTACTTTTTGTCAGTTTATTATTTAGTTGCATCTTCTTCTTCTTCTGCCTCGCCTTCCTCCCAACTATTTGGGGTCGGCCACCCTTGCCTTACACCTCCACTTCACTCGGGCAATCACATATCCTATGCACATACCGACAGCCCTCATGTCATTCTCCATAGTCTCCAACCATCTCTTTTTTGGTCTTCCTCTTCCTCTTTTCCCTTCAACGTCCATCTTCATAACCACTCTTACTGCATTCGTTTCCTCTCGCCTCATCACCAAACCATCTCAGCCTATTTTCTCTCATCTTGTTCACAATTGGCGCTACACCAACACTACCTCTCACGTATTCATTTCTTATTCTATCTTCTCTTGTCACTCCACTCAACCATCTAAGCATTCTCATTTCCGCGACACCCATACTTTGTTCTATTCTCCTGTTAACCGCCCAACACTCTGAACCATACAGCATAGTTGGTCTCACTACACTTTTATAAAATTTACCTTTCAGCCTCATTGGAATTCTCTTATCGCATAACACGCCCGATGCTTCTCTCCATTTCATCCACCCGCACTTAATCCTATGTATTACATCCATATCAAAGCCCCCGTCCTTTCGAACAAAATTTCCTAAATATTTAAAGCTCTCGACGTTACCTATCACATCACCATCTATTGTCATTGGTCTCCTCATTCCTTCTACTTCTTGGTCTCTTTGTCCAAAATCATACTCTATATACTCAGTTTTATTTCTACTAATTCTCAATCCCTTTTCTTCGAGGGCTAACCTCCACTCATTTAACCTATTATTGACAACTTCTAGGTTTTCTCCTATCAGAACTATATCATCCGCAAACATCATACACCATGGTATCTCACCCTGTATCTCCTTTGAAACCTTATCCATTACCACTGAGAACAGGTAGGGGCTTAGAGCTGACCTCTGGTGCACACCTACTCCTGCATTGAAACCTTCTGATACTCCACACCGACTCTTGACCCTTCATACATATCCTGTATCAAATTTACATACATTTTTGGGACATTTTTCCTCATTAATGCCCACCTTAAAACTTCCCTTGGCACCCTGTCATAAGCCTTTTCTAAATCTATAAACACCATGCATAGTTTTTTATTCTTTTCCCTGTACTTCTCTACTAATTGCCTAACACAAAATAATGGCTCCATTGTCGATTTTCCTGGCATAAAACCAAACTGGTTTTCTGATATCGACGTCTCACTTCTTATCCTCTTCTGTATTATCTTTTCCCAGATCTTCATACTATGACTCATGAGCTTTATTCCTCTATAGTTCCCACATTCTTGTATGTCTCCTTTTCCTTTAAATATTGGTACATTAAAACTCTTTCTCCAATCTTCTGGTATTTTATCCTCTATTGTTACCTTATTAAAAAGATTTTTCAACCAACCAATGCTTTTAAATAAATTAACATTAATTTTATCTAAATATTTTTGACGTATGTTCCGTAGTTTTTAATCATATTTTCAGTGAAATTATTTGCAGTTATCGTACATTTAGTTGTTTAAACACAAAAAAATCCACCGTTGCATGTTGAACATTACAAAAACTTTAACCGGGTTGTGATAGTGTTTGATAAATAACATTTTTATTTTTAAAAACATGCGTAATTTTCAGTCTATATGAAATATTTAAAACAACAAAAAATGTTCAACCAGTGACTAATGATTGCCATACATTTTATTTGGTAATACATTACAAATATTATTCTTTTTATTATTTTATTGTAGTTCATTAGATTTTTTTTTTTCAAATTAAACGTACAGGTAAAAATATTAATTCTGTTATAGATTAATTTAGTGTTTTCATTATCAGTATCATACCTCGGTAATTTATTACCAGGTCATCATGAAAAAATATATACAATTAATAGTTCATCACATTCGAATACATTTATAAATGTTGAATAATTGCTATCCAATAGAACAGTTTAATAATAGAATCGTCACAAATTTGAAGCTATAATTATATTTGGAGGCTATTTTATAACTTTTATTAATTTTGCATCATGCAAAAAAAAACAAAATTATTTCTTTAAGAAAATGGAATGTTTAGAAATAAATTAAAGTGTTAATAGACTAGGCTGTTAATATAATTATGCACCAAAAAAGTATTTATTATAAACAATTATTGTTTTTCAATGCTATTGAAACATGTTTTGTTTAATGCCGTTCCATGTGTCACTGGAAACTTATTAAAGTTATTGCAAGTCAATAAACGTGATAAGTCGTAGATATCTACTATATAAACACGCTGTGATTTTAAAATAAATGCCTGTGTTTGTGAGTTTAGCTACGCCATTGATAAAATTGCATTGCGGTTAGCTCGTCGGAATGAATTATAATATGATTTCTATTAGCCGGGATTTTCAGTCGAAACAATTGGATTAGTTTCTATATAAATTCTATATATATATATTTATGTATAAATATATATATATATATATATATATATATATATATATATATATATATATATATATATATACATACATAATGAAATTAATCAAAACGACTAGAATGTGCACTTTGCCATTGAAGAATACGAACAGAATTAATTATATTCGTGATGAAAAAAAATCGCGTTTCTTCCGCGCATCACAGCCGTTAATATCGCACCCGTTGTGATAATACAAAAGGATTAACACTGTCAAAAAGATTGACGCGTTAACGGATTTAATTCGGTCCGCACCGTATTGTCTAATGATTGCGGCCGGTGAAAGTCGTGGTGCGGATTATGATAAGTGACGCGTTACATCACACTTAAGCCGTGTCCGATGTTGTTATAATATAGTGTAGTCGGATCGATTAAATATCGTTTGAATGTTCAAGCATACGCTACAAAGAAAATAGACAAGTGGAAAAATAAGAGAGAGAGAAAGAGAGAGAGAGAGAGAGAGCGAGAGAGGGACAGACCAAAGGTTCACTAGTTTTGTGGTGGGTAAATTCGTGATATATGACTTTTTTAATACACGGATTTTTATAGAATAAAATAAAAAACTAAATTTAAACTTTTGCGTCTGTCCGGAGAACTTAAATTACCGTAGGGTGTAACATTTGTAATTTTCGTACTGCACATTGAATGTTTAATACATTTCTGTATCTTTTTACGTATCTATATGAACAAAGATGAACTAATTTATCTTTTGAAAATTAATTCAAATGTATATTATAGATATTATTCTGTATTTAATACGAACAAATATTCAACGATGTTTCTTTTTACAAGCAATTGTTATCGACAAAATAATAAAAAATATCTTACTAGACACTTTCAAATATCGTATTACGAGCACTTACCATGCACTGAAAAAAAAATAAACGTATCTTCGTTATCACTCGGTGTTTAAGGTTGTGGTTGAAGAGCAAAAAAAATAATTATTTTATTTTAACGTTGCGCTATCACATTTCTATAGAATACGTGTATACACATAATATATTACATATATGTACAATAAGAAATGATTGTGATTACAACAGAATCGCAATTATATTTTGCAAATATTAGCAGATTTGGAGTTTCACGACCGTTCGATGTCAATGTACACTGAGCGGAGATTAGCGGAAAGCCACAAAGGATATTTTTGCGTTACTCAGATGTATGTAGATGCGCAAGAATCATCATCATCCGATATTTGGCAGGACCTAACGAAACGGGTTTGCTTAACAAACGAAAATCATGTGCAGATAATATTTATTATAATAATAATAATAATACATTATTGTTGTAACATCTCGGTGAATGGAGAATAACGCGGGTATTATGTTCAAATGTAGATTATTCATTACAAACCACATACACGTGTACACATGCACACATAAATATAATGCACTTACTTAAATTGTGTATTTACGACGTATATATACACACACACCCCGTGTCAATAATATATGCAGTCAATTAAACGCGCATGTGAGGTAATCGTAAAACGCGCATGAGTTAAGTCTATTGAACAAGGCCACAATACTGTCGTTCGGTTTAATATTAATGGAATATGAGTTTCGATTTTCAGACGATACCCAATTTCGTTGTGTCAACATAATACGTTTGCGTTGTCGGCCAGCCGGTTATTTCTTCGTCCGTGTGCAGTGATAATAATATCGTATGTTTACGAGTTCAATATTAGCCAAAAATGGCAGACTGAATATTCCGTGAAATACAAATGTAACAACGTGTAATAATACGTAAGTATTATATGGCAGATATTTTATAAAAATCTACTGTTATTTATCTAATTTGTTATTAATTATTGTCATGTTCAACTCGCTTAAATACAATATTTTAATCAATATCTGAATTCTTAGTACTTTAAAGTCTGTATTAAACACACTACATGCACAAAGAAATGCAAAAAATAAATATTATTTTCAATTCTATACTCATTTCGGTCATGGTTTTTCTGATTATGACAACATCATAATATTTTATACAGTTAAACGCATATATTTAGTAAAATAATATAGGATATAATATAGTATAGTTCTCCTTATAAATGAGTTCATTTTATTTTTGAAATAATCATTTTGGTAATAATAGTAACAATAATTCGCATTATAAAAAACTACTGAAAAAAGTATTATACTCATTTTGCGTTTTATCTTAAAATACTTAGTTTAAAAACATTTTGCTAGAAAAAGCTTTTTTAAAAGTTTAATTATAAAATAGACTATACCTACCTACTTTATTTTAAAGAAAAAATGAAGTTTGAATAACTAAGAAAATAATTACACTTAAAACGTCGGAAATATGGGAAAATATAATTTTAATCTTTTTTTTTTTGTTTGAGAATTATTTTGTGTATATTCTAAAAAGATCAATATTAATATAATCGAAATTACTAAATACATGTATAAGTTTTTACGCTACCAAAATAATAAATAATATGATAACCGTGTACAAAATTATAAGGAACAAAAAGATAAAAATTATAAAAAAAAAAAGAAAACCATTATTATTATGGATTGCATAATTATAAAAACTTATTTTTACTGTCCAATTTATGGAATTATTTAAATTTATAAACTTAAATGTTAAATATATTTATTTAAATTTATGTAATAGTTTCCTTTTTATCTGTGAAAATATTTCAAAGATGTTATGCATTTTTATTCGTTTTATTTCTAAACATTAGTTTTATTTCATGTGGTACGTTTAACAATAATTATTACTTATTGAAATTTGTTTGAAAAATTAAATATGTTACGATTTAACAAATATTATAACAGTTCAGTTATAAATAATTAAATTATTTACTTATTATTTGTGAATCTTTATTCAGTAAGAAATAAATACTTTTCACTATGCAATAAATTATTGTATTTGTAAAAACTTGATTTATTTTAACAATATCGAATTTAATAGTATAAAAAAGTTTACTTGACTATGACTTTTGATAGTTTTTAATTTCTGATACTTTATAATGTTGGAGATGCATTATTTACTAATAATTAGTATTTAATAATAATAGTAATATTAATTTATATTTTTAAAAAATATCCATGTAGTTTAAAATAAAAATTATTATTAATTTTGCTTCACCCTGAAGATATTACTTTATAGTAGAGTCATAGATTACTTATTGAAGGATTATGAATGGAAGTATATTTTATATTTTTGTTTCATAGACTTTTAGCGGTTCATTTATGATCTCATCACTGCTTCTAAAATGCTTTTAAATCTCTATCCAACCCTGTTTTTATTTTTATTTCCAGCAATTAATTGACTTCTTTGACTAATTGATTTAAAGTATTTTCCTTTGTATCATATCATATCTGTCGATGCCTGCCTCTTGTTTTTTCCCCAATCAACCTGTTTTTCGTAATTTTCTTAATGACTGAGCTCTAGGCTTGTGCTGTCACTTCTAATCTAACTTAACAATATTTAAGGTGGATAAATATTTTAGAAGTACACGTATATGTATAATCGACTTATAAAAATGGAACAAAAAATATATTATAAGTACCTATATTAAGATTCTAATGTTCCAGGTATTTTTTGAAAAAAAAAAATGAAAACCAAAAAATTGTGAATGTATTTAACAAAATGTACCATACATATACTGATACTTATATGAAATTCATACTCGCATTCACATAAAAGTGAGTTGAAATTGTAATTGTTTCCTTAAGAATACAAATTTCATTTAAATTAATAAAAATAACAAAGGGAATCATTATAACGTTTTTCAGGTCAGTTTTTTAAAATGTATATAAAACATTTATTAGAATTTGTTAACTTTTTTTTAAAAATATAAAATCATAGATTATATTGAATGTTAATTTTATTAAATATTTTTATAAAAAATTAATTTTACTATACTAATATAATAAATACTAATATTGATAAATAATAATTAATTTAATTTATTATCTGTTTGAAGTTAATAAATTATGGTTGAATTATTGATCTATTTGAATGTAAAATGTTTAATTTATTAACAATATAAAAGAAATATTTAAAATTTATTGGTTAATTGTCATGTTGATTTCAAAAATATTATATAAATAAAAATAAATACTTCATATATGATATTAATATTATAAAAATCACATTTTAATTATCTATCGATAAACATGTTTTAAATAAATTATTCTTTTTTTCTTTGTTAGCTTTCAGTATAGAACCATTAAAGCTCAACAATTACAGTTAATATATAATACAGCAGATAAGATTACATAATAATATAAATATAAAGATTATATTAAGTAATATAAGATAATAACAGTATTGCATGTTAGCACAAAACAAGATATAACATATAACATTGAATACAATAATACTTATGGTGTATTAAGTTTATGTAAAACAGCTGTAAGCAGAGATAGGAGGGGGTTAATCAGTGAAGATAGCTCGGACAGAAAATTAGATAATGTGGAAAGGTCATTAAAAGAATTCAACCTAATGTTATTTTTAGTAGCATTGATATCATCAGGCTTGGAAACAACAGATGCATAAAACGGTTTAGACTGAGAGGTAGTAAAAGTGTTTGGAAGAGATAATTCAACAGGTTTATTTTGAGAGTCTGCGTTCGTTTATTATTCTGATGGTTTTTAAGATGCTTTGAAAATGAATTGAAAGTTGGGCAGCCTTTGTAATTGGCCGTATGATCACCGGCACAGAGGGCGCATTTGGCTGGGCTGTTTTAGTATTTTGTGCATTCCTCGGAAAAATGATCTTCGCTGCATTTAACGCACCTAGGAGTATGGTGACTCTGATTTCTTGTGTGTCCGTAGATTTGACATTGATGACATTGTGGGGGACCACGACGGGTTTTATGAGGTTTCTCGATGACGACAATGGTGTTGAGTAAAGACGTAATATTAAGGACATCTTTGTTGTTATTTTGGGGAAATAAATCGACAAAAAACATTGGGAGGGCGCACTTGTTTTTGTTTTTAATATTCATTACGTGTTTCGCGGAATGTCCTTTGTCTAACAAGGCGGCGGAAATATCAGTGCACAGAGTAGTGTGGTGAAGGTTTTTGATCACGATTCTATATGTACGAAGTTGACGGGGTAAGAAAGTGTGGAAACTGGCGTTAGTATCCATTAAGTGCGCAATGATTGTATTATAACTGATACGATCACAAGGACGAACAATCAGATAATGAGAAGTTGACTTACACGTAAAGGCGTTTGGATTGGTAATCCTTGCTAGTTCTTTTATAAATGCTGAGAAATTGTTAATATTTTTAATATACAGTGGGGGAGGCTCCGGCTCCACAACATGTTCGATGATAGTTGGTTTTTCTGGATTGTTTGAGCTGTTTGAAACGGGCATTTTGAGTGCACTATCAGTGGAATCATCCGTAGCGAGTGTGGAGAACCGATTTGGTGAAACAAAAAATTGTTTTTTTACTTATTGTCATTGGTGAATTTGAACGTCTTCGTTTGAACGGCATATTTGGCGAAGCGTGTCAGGAGACGTGGACTTCGACAATGTCGACCAATTTGACGAGTATGTATCTCAGACGAAATACTTAATAATTAAGATCGTAGGCGATTGCGATAACGGAGCGAAACTCATTACGTATGTGTAGAGATGTGAGTTTGTATTATACAGTGGTATGAAACTGTATTATACAAGGTATTATACGCATGGTATAAAATTATTTTATACAGACGGTATAAAAAAAAAAAAAATTAAGGCGTTATTTTTAGTTATTAACACGATTAAAAATATTTAGATATAAAACTATTATTTATTATTATCATTTATTAATTATTATCATATATTCCTAATGAGTAGGGCAAGGTACTCATTCTAAAAATATCCATTAGTTATTAATTAATTATTAAATTATTAAATTAAATCTTGTATTATATGTTTTCTGACCTTCTAGTCATTTTTTAAATGATTCGTATTTCATAATTAATAATAGGTTTATAACCTTTATTAAATTTCCAATAATTTGAGGTACTGGAAGGTTCTATACGGTATAATACAGGTATAATACCGGTATTATACGGTATTATACAACAACAAAATAAAATACGGTATTTTAACATCTCTACGTAAGTGTGTAGACGTCGAAGGAATCAACCGAACTGAAATAAATAAAATTAAATAACTACAATTTATAAGAAATAAATTATTATGTAACTACATAAATTATATAATAACAACAAGGTATTACACATAAAGTATTTATCAAGATTAGTTAATTTTTATTTTGAATATATAAGCTATCAAATAGATTAATGCATTAAAATATTTAGTATCCATCTAAATCCAGTTAAATGTATGGAAAATGAGCTAAAATAAAACAATTATTTGATATACATATATTCAAATAGGACAATTTGTATGATATTTCAACATCATATACTTTTAAGATTATACCAACCCAGAATTGAATAGGCTTAACATTTTATAACTTCAACAAATATAGATCTTTTAAAATATACATAGTTTTATACACACAAAGAAGTAATAATAATAAATATAATATACTTACCTATATTTTATAATTGATATTTAATTTAAATTCTTTATCATTAATTTACGTCAAACATTAAATGAAAAAATAATTTAAAATTGCGATGAAATAAATAACATAAAACAAAAATGATTTACTAAAATAACATTAACCAAAAAACACGGATTAGTTTTCATTGAGTTAGATTTTAATGAAAGTCGTTAATACTTCAAGATTTAATTTTGTTTTACCAAAATGGATTAATATAAATAATATTCTCAAATGCAATCAATGTATGAATGACCAAACTCTTTGAAATGTTAAAGTATAATATCAAATGTATTTGGTAACAAACGTTTTCACAAATAACCATTTGTTATAATCATTAAAACCATGTACTCGTATGACAATTTGTTTGTTAAATTGTAAGTTATATTAAAAAAATATATAAAATTATAGGTGTCGTACGAAACATGTTTGAACAAATTATACTTTCAGGATACAGAAATAAAATCCGAGTAAAAGAAATATCTCTTTAATTGAAAGCTGCTTTCTCAAACTATGTATAATTGAAATAGAGTCAAGTAAAAATGTTTTGTTTATAATACCCATTGACGATTTATAAATAAGCCTTAATGAATTTGGTTAGAAAAGACACCTGTCTGAAGCAATAGGTAATGCATAGTCTTAAACCATAATTGATGTATAATTATTTCAATCCCACATTATTAATGGCACACAGAATATCCAATTACATTTATATTAGTTTTAAATGAAACTTGTAAAGAATACACCTGCATATTAATTTAAATTAAAAAAAAAATGGATATATGTATAAAAAAAATATGTAACTACAATACAACCTTATTAACTATATTGCCACGATAAATCTATTGATACATTTTATAATATTATTTAAGAATCAAAAAAAAAATGATTGGAATTTACTGAGTAGAAACTCATATGGATGCCCAGGAGTTAAATTGTCTACGAATATCGTTATTAGATACATATAATAATTAACAATTATAATTTAGCAGGAGAAATAATTATAATTAAAATGATATTATAATTATAAAATCGAATGAATGACTAAAAGAAAAATTAATATAAATAATCTACCTACAAAATATAAATGTTAAACAATTTAAAAAAAATTAAAATAAATGTGTAAATAATACGTGACAGTGCAATTGAAGTATCTCTACTATTAATCATCGAGCTGATAGGTCTTGTAAACAGCGTGCAATCTGTTTAAACTATTCAAAAATGATTGAAATCCTGGGAGAAAAAGATACCTGATGATTCATTAACCCAAACCAACCGTTCATTGGATTATCTGTAAATCTGACTGTCCTCAGTAAATTACGTCTGAAATGAAATGCATAGGATGTGCGTGTCGTAGTGTGTTAGAGGGAAGCTGATGGTTGAAAGTCATAACTTGCGTCTCTTGTCACCGCGTGTCATGAAAATCCATTAGAATCATGCTATCTGAGTAATATATTTATATATACGTACCACCGAAACCGGTCAACGGTATATTATCGCATAATACGATCAACCGCGCGCGATCCGAACAGCTAAACGTAGTGGCGTTGGTTGAACAACGGTCAAGGGGTGTATTCGATCGAAAATGGGACCGGACGAAGGTACGTTATATTATTAATACGCTTACGGTGATAATCGTATACATAATAAAATGATTGGAAATCCACTGCCACCGCTGCAGCCGTGTCTTTTAAGGTCCGCGTTTGATGTGGCTACAGGGGTACGTGTTTTATGCACTGAGGGGAAAGGATTTAATTTGTTTTCTCTCTCTCCACGCCCTATCAACGATGGAGATACCTGTGGACTGGGACTTTGAATTTCACGGAGTCGGTGGTAGGGAGATGAGTGGGAGGGCGGTGAGCAGTGCGTTAGCATGGAGAACGGGGCGGCACCTCGTAATATAATCGCGTTATATCATCATGTCGTGTTCGCCGAGCGAATAGGAGCGGTATGGCGTGTGATTTATAATGCATTCTAGTATTTAAACGCTTTTTGCCACGAAACCCATGTTCGTCATCATCCTCGTGTCTGAAATGGGACCTGCGGAATTCATTTACACTTATTTTAATACTAAACAATAGCCGTTACGTGCCTCCGTGCTGCAACAGTAAACGCATTTGAAACGATTGATTGAAAGTCCTGAAGTCAGCATTGGTGGAAAGAAGAAAATTAATTTCTACTTATTCCTTGATTTCGGCTATGTATTTAATTTTTATTCGTTTCATATTTGTAACTTGTGTACATAAACAGATTTATTTTATAGTTAAAAAAAAATAATAATCCTGTAAGACTATAGAATACAAATATGAAAATTAAAATGATTTTCATGGTTATCATCCACGAGTTTGCTATATTTTAAAAGGCGGTTTGTACGCTAAATAAAATGGACACTCAAAATAGAAAATCCATACATGCAATATTGAAATATCAAATTCTAAATTTTCCATTTTAAGTGATCATATAAGCTTCATCTATATATTTGGATTATTTACAAGTAGCATTATAAATCTATCATATTTGAGTAAAAATATTGTCTGCAACTGCATTGCAAACATAGTCATCAATCATTGTAAATTAAAGATTATGATTAACACATATAATATTCATACCTTAGTGTATAATACTCTTTTTTTCGGTTTAATATTTGCTCCTCGTCATTTTTTTTTTTTTTTTCATAGGAAATTTTGATATATTCTTTAGTAAATGCTATTTTTAAATGTTTACAATATCTGGTCGAACTGGCTCCTATGATTTTTTTAAAGCACTTTTAATTATGAAGAAAGAAATATACTAATACTAGCTAATCCCGTGCATTTCGTTGCTCGTTAAATATACCAACACATCCAGACTGGCTCATTTTTGAATTTGAGAGCATAGCATTTCGGGCATTCCTTGTCCATAGCACAAATTACTACTTTTGAATGAGCATAATATTCAATATTGGGCTCATACTGGAATGCTAGACGCAGGAATGTATCAGATATAAATGTTCAATGTACATTTTGGCGTAGTTGGTTATTTGCTCTGCGTGAGTCAATTACGAATCATTCGCACTAACGGATTGGCATTGTTCGTCTGTTATTTGCGCTCTTCTATTTCTCATGTTTGTAGCTGCATTTGTTCTACGACAAAAATTGGCATTCTGGTGTCTTCTTGGCATTTAATGACACAAATAAATAGAAAATATTCAAAGTACTTATTTATGTTTTTTTTTTTGGTTACCTTGCAACGTCGGGTATTTCATTATATTAACCACTAATAAATAAATATTATTCTCAAATCTTACAACCCCCATAGCAACCATTTATAAACAAAAACAAAAATGTCTATCGTAAATCTCAAAATTCCTGTTTGACCACCTCCTGGGGGTGGAATTAGGTCCATATATAAACCCTATAAACCCGCTCCACGACATTCTCTATCATTTAAAAAAAAAAATCAAGAAAATCGGCCCAGCCGTTCTCAACTGATGCAATTTCGAATTTTTTGTCTCCATTTTTATATACAGTGAAACCTCTATTAATGGACTCCTCTCAATAGTGGACCCTTCCCAATAGTGGACACTTCTAAATTCCCCGGCAAAAATGTATGCGTAATAGGTTTTCTCAATAGTGGACAACTCTCTATAGTGGACAATTTTTAATTCCCCGTGGCTGTCCACTATATAGAGGTTTCACTGTATATAGATTTACAACAATAGATTTTAGAAAATTTTCCAAAAAAAAATGTGTTCGAATAACTAAAAATGACGCAAAAAATGATTTCACTCATTGTAGTAGTGTTTTAACCCATAGATATCACGACTCGCATGCACTCAGCATTAGCTAACCACACCACGATTCCATGACTATAGTTGGCAAATCGACTATTATAAGATATTAACATTTAGAATTATTTGAAATTTCTTTAAATTATTAAAAAACTATCGAATAACTAAAAAATATCACTTTTATAACAAATACATTATTCAAGCTTTCGTTAAAAATTAAAATTAAAACCCAGGCTTTAAATAAGATTTAAATAATTTAGTGAAAAAATAATCAGAATTTAAAAATGTCACTATAAACCACAATACTTATTGATTACAATCATGAAATAATAAAAACCAGAGCAATTACGAAACTTCATATAAATTACAACATTTCCGAAATTTTAAAGCATATTAAGAATGAGAAACATACCAGAGCTAAAGGATTCTATAATTAATTAAGTATAATTAAAATAATAATACAATAAAATATAAAAACAAATACGAAGTCGTTATTTTAAATAAAACACGCATCTTGTTAGCTAATATTTAAGGAGCTTTGCGTAATGTTGTTTGGTGTTGAGTGGGACCTGCTAATCTAATCTAATAACTTATTATAGAATTATTTAGGTAGATGAATACATTTATAGTCAAATATAAACATAGAACATTCAAATTAATTTTTTTAGTTTACGTAAATAAGTTCTTGCCGCATTATGCGTCTAGAATCTATATCATACTTATACTTACTTATAATTATACTTGATTTCATGAGTTTTCAAAACATATTATTATTAATAGAAAATAGTTATGTTTTTTTTTTTTTTTTTTACATTAAATTGACAATTTAAATTTTTATTTTTAGAAATACAGGAAATTGTTATTGCTACCTGTAACTGCTACGATTCATAATACACGGATACATGAACAATAGATAAATTTAATTACGATTTTTATTTTTTATTTACTCGTATTTTATCCGCACACGATACTAAAAGTATTTATTTTAACGTAATTTTTTTAAAATAATCTAAAATATAAATTATTTGGCTTACGATTTTTACAAAATATCGATTAGTTATAAAATTAAAATTACCTTCTGTTCTACATACTACACGCCAACACTCGTGCATTACAAACACCAACGAACAATAAGTTGCTATATACATAGTAGATGTCATTATACTATCAACTCATATTTTTTTAAGGTTGTTTTCCGGACTACATAACCCAGAGATGTTACGAGTAACTGACGAAATGGAAATATCGACGAAATGATCATATTATACGCCACCGTTCATTCGGTTTTCGCCTCAGTACATATCCGTTTCTCAGACGACAGAAAAAATATTATATTATGACGTGCAACATAAGTAATGTACGTGTTATTTAAAAATTATAACGATTTCTATTGTGTATATAGGAATCTGCGAAGTGTTTTCATGTGCCATACATCAAAGCTGTCTAATAATGTATCACTGTAGAATTACTGAAGTTACGTAATTATATTATCTATTATAAATATTTGTTTTCTTTTACATATTTTAATTTGTGTTAAGTAGATTTTTATTAGTTTAGTACTTTTTATTCAATTTGGATATGTAATATGATGATAATTTACATCTGAGACTAGTAGTTTTACTATCTTATATAAAATTATATCATTAGATCATGACGATAGTTATTATTTATCATTTATTTTTATTTTTTTCTTATGATATATTATACTATACTTACCAAAATACTATACGAATTTAATTACATAACTACTAATTATATGTTTTATTTTTATATATTATTTCATAACCATATTTATTCTAAAAATGATAGCTTGAGTTATCAGGATGACCGGGATTAGTATTATCATAGATTTATTTTTTAACAAATTAACCATCAAATTCATGAGAAAAAGAATCCAGACGATCAAAATTATTCTCATCGAAAGTTCAGAGAAGCAATGAAATTGCAGTAGAATTAAATAATCTTATCATATAGTCTTAGTTTTTTTCAAATATAAAACATCCAGGTCAAAATATACTACGGAAAAATAATATGGGGGCATCATCTGAAAGTTAAAAGAAAAACCGTCTAACCTAAAATAGGCACTGAAAACATTCAAATGTAGTGCATATAAAGTACCCTTATTAGACTTGTATAGTTGTATGCTTACTAAATATGGGATACATTAGCTAAACCGTCATACACTAGAATCACCCGAGCGTTCTAGAGTATTTGTATTCGCCATATAACTGCAATACTCTGGTATAAATTTAACGTAAGACTCCAAAATGCCTAATCTTAATACCTGTCAACTAGTTTCTACAAAACATTTCACAAGAAACTCCATTCTTGTTCTAATCCATCAATAAATCACCTCTTTTCACCATCTGTTCCTGGAAATCTAACACGTTGAATGGAACTCAAACGGTTCACTCGTATTAAATTGAAATAAGAGATTTATATAATTAATATATACATACATAAACAAATACATTTTTTGTAGGAATAAATAAATACATAAATATAGAAATGTTAAGTCTGGTGTACTATTATATTTCTAAAGCACGACCAGTTTTGAGTTTAAAATTCACTATTGAGAAAATTAATAAAATTGCGACTAAATATGAAAAAAAATGAAGAATATTGGAGGATATTAAGAATATTGAAATAATATTGAGAAAAATTTGTCGTTTTTACATAAAGATAATGCAATTTAATAGTAAAGATGATTTAAAATAAGTTACTATTAGACATATGTTAAGAAATAAAAATACTTTGGTTACCTATTATCATATATTATAATCTAAAATAAATTAATATTAAATATTATTTTAATAATCGGTTTGTACGTTTAAAATATTATTTAAATTATTTTTTGCTATTTTATTGTATTTATTATATGTATTGTAGCTCTTCTAAAATTAATCTAAATGTTTTTTTGGGTTTTAATATTTCTAAGTCTGTATTTATATCAAAATATATACTATGATTATTTTTTAAATATGTTTAGTGCAATTTAAATTGAGAGTAGTTTTTATTTTATTTAATAAAATCTTCTTTAATATTATTTCAAAATTTTTATTTGTGCTTACCTATTTAAAATGTATTACAATTACATTTAGGTTTATATAGTCCAGCCTTTTCAAAATAAACGCAAACTAAGTATAATTTTCAAAAACCTATCTAAACCTATATAATTATAGAATTGTATGAATAATAAGAAATCATACTCGTAGTTCTTAGAAAAAAAGTGCCATAAATATTTTGATTTGATAAAAGTATTAATTATTAAAAATTATATTTTTATTTCTTACATGATATTTATAGGTAAATGTTTCTATACTTCAATACTTCAAAAAATTATTAATTAAAATAGTATTTTTAATAATAAGAAAAAGATTGAACTTTTTTAACATGACATATGTATGTTCTCGAATCAAAAGAATGCAACAGACACTTTATCAAGCGAGTAACTTATTGAAAATGTAATAAAAAATACGTAGTTTCGACTATTTAATGAAAATTTAGTTACGTTCAATTCGTGTTTCAACCATACTCTCTGATATTTAAAAACTAGAAAATTATTATTTTTATTTTATTATATTTAAAAATATTTAGTTTTTGAATATAGGCCAAAACGAATGAAAAACGATTATAAGGTACATTAAATATATTTAAATAGAGACCAATAAATAAAACGCTATAATCGTGGTAAAATTAATTTCAATAGCTTCACTGAACAAGTAAACATAATAATCAATCACAATCTCTATTCGTTGAATAGATTTTACAATATTTTTAATCAAAACTAATTTTATATTTAAGACAAAAAATATAAAGTCAAATATTGAAAAGTTAATAGCATGTAAACTGTTCAAAGTTAACTAAAGCCAAATTTTTTTTAGAAAATAAATCGTGAAAATTAAGTTCCTGTACCTTAATAATGAAAAACCAAATAATAAACGAAAAATATTAAAAAAAAAAAAAAAAAAAAAAATAAGAATTTTCATGACACATATAACTGTACAACATAATTAAACAGTTTCAATTGAAATCGTCTACAAATTTATGACAGAAACAACAGTTATATATTAATGAAAAACATTTGTTTGGCCTTGATTATGCAAACTGAACCAACAATAATACAAAAGTACTTTTCAATTAAGTTGTTGAAATTAGTTTAATAATTAAAATGCAGTAAGTATGAAAATATTTAAACAGTTGAAACAATGTGTAAATATATATACATATATACAATTCTCAAACACTAAAGAATTTATATAGTATATTGTTAATAATAAAATTGTAATAAAGGTGTTTATAACTAATTTTCTATTTAAAAATGTAATTATGAATAAATACATTTGTGGAGCACCAACATTTTTTTTTTAAATAATCAATGGTTGAATAATTTATGTTTATTTCACACTATTATTTAGTTAGGTCTTTGTGTAATATTTCTTTGCATAAATGAATAGAATACAGTTTGAAAAGCACAGATCCGTTAAAGTTTTGTTTTAGGGTTAGTTTTGTTTAACAATAGAAATGTAACCCATCGAATGATAAAAATAATATTTGTATGCACCTAATATTTCGGATTAGTCAAAATTAAATCAATAATCTTTTTTGATGGTATTCAATGTCAAAAAAAAAAAAAAAAAAATAATCTAACGAAAATGAGTTAAGTCACAATTGTTTATTTTATGTTTAGGATGTGATGTGATTGTTTTTATGATTCCCGAACAATTATTTTTAGGCACTCCTTTTCAATTATTCATTCGTAAAGAATATTATAATTTATAGGATGATAAAATATGAAAAAAAAAAAATACTGAAAAAATGCACGTGGTATTATTTTAATCTTAAAGTTTATAGAGAATAAATATAATAATTGCTTGTCGAAAAAAAATAGAAAACTCTGTATATAGGACGGACAGCTTTTTTTTTTTTTTCGTATTAAATCGACGACGCCACGGGAACATCTTTGGGATTACTTCCGTGGCACGGTATAGGACAGCTAGTGACAATGTTACGAAGATAATGTGATTGTAAAAATATGGTTGTAATTATAATTGATAGAAAATAAGTGTTAGTAAAAAGAAATTGTTAGATAAATTTATACTCGGATGACATTTGAGTGTTTTAGTGATTACAGAGAATACCATAATTAAACAACACCTATGCTATTGACTCCTTATTTATGAACGCACTGCACTACTCCTATATAATAAAATCATCATCGAATCCTAATATACATTTACTATAATTTTCAAATGGTTATCTAATTTTTCAGTTACCTCGCGACAAATTTTAACAAAACATATAAAAGAAATCCAATTACATTTTGTAGACACTGTTTATCACATCCGTCAAGTTTTCATTTCAGAGTTGTGATTTTCTGAACATATTTTATATCAATATCGTTTTTGTTCAACTATTTGTGTCAAAGTTTGTTCTATTGAACGTTTATAACACAAAACTTTTAACAATGTAACGAAATACATCAGCAGAGCGACGGTAATTTTATAGTTTCGGAATATATGATATTAGTTGGTTGTACTTTGTCATTAAGGCTATAACCTATAATATGTTAAAATGGAAAATATAGTAAATTCCAAAATGGTAAAATAGACTCAATTGGTTCTTTATTTCTACGTTTTACCAACTTGACGACGATTTTCGACTGATGTGTTATCGACTGCGTTTAACACGGATAAGAGAATTTTATTGTCATCACAATGATTACTTGTCACGACGGTGGCCGTGACCGGAAGAGCTTCATCCTATTAGAAACAGGGGAACACGTGTAGTAAATACATATACGTGCGTGGGGAGATCGAGATTGAACGAATGGAATTACACAAACGGCTGACATGCTATAACGAGCTGACGACTTTTATTGTTGCGCGTTGCGGAACTGCAGTCGAAAAGCATGGTTAAAATGCCACGGATTTTTTTTTCTTTTTCTTCTATCCAGTACACATTTATGTTGAACTGTTCGATTCTCTTATAGTTCTACTCCGGCATCTTCCCATCACTGTTACTGGCTATCGACGATACTTTAGTTTTGATTACCACTAAAATAGTATAATCGTAACTTTGTGGATGACTCTTTGTCATTCACACTCTTTATCTTGCAATAATTTTTGATTTTGTAAATCAAATTTAAAAATTAAAAAACTTTAACAATATTTAATTTAAATAATGTTATTATTTAAGAATATTGTAATTAATAATAAACATACAAAATGTGAAATAAATATTGTAGTATCAAAATCTTCTTTTTCTACTTTGCATTTCTCTCATCTATTTAAGGTCAGTCACTCTTGTCTTTAACTTTCATTCGTCTCAATTTTCTACATCCCCTATGCTCATATCAACATCCATCTTATCGTTCCCAATCGTATCCAACCACATATTTTTTGGTCTTTCTCTTTCTATTTTCCCTTCGACGTTAATTTTCATAACCACATTTATTTATTTTTGTTTCCTCAATACATGTCCAAACCACGCAAGTCTATTTTCTATCATTTTGTCTACTATTGACGACATACTATTAATACTTTTCATTCTCGATCCTTATACTATATTTTCATATTACTTCATTCATCCATCTAAGCATTCTTATTTCCGCAACGCTCATACTCTGTTAAATTTTTTTTTCAACTGCCCAACACTCTGGACCATATATCATGGTTGGTATTACTACACTTCGATAAAGTTTATATCTCAGTATCATTGGAATTTTTTTATCATTTAAATTTTAGTGATAGTGATAAAATAAAACAATAAGATCCTTCGATGAAATAATTTATTTAATTTATTTGTGTTAGGCTGCTCTTGGTATTATCACTCTACATATTTTTATCACAACCTAAAATTAACCAAATTATTTTATTTGAAAAAAGTTCACATTATCGGAAATAGAGGTTATGAAATAAATGAAGCTCCGAAAGCTTTGGATTTCAAAACGAATTCTAAAAAAAATATCACACTAACTTTATTTTTGTTTAGTTTCATAAAAATATTTTTGCACTATTAATAAAATATTCTGCATACAAACTGCGATAAGCGCATGTTTTATTTATTTATTAAACTATTATTCGTTTTTATCGCTGTACTAAATTTTAAATCATCAAATTTGGTACCTTTCGCTACAATGTAATATAAAAGTAGAATATTTTTTATATATGATATGAAATTTAAAATACTTTGTACATAATATATATTTTAGCAGTTCACATACGCACAAATTAAATTTATTCGACATAACGTTAATGAATAATTACTTAATTCGATTTACGAAATAATTTATTTTTAAACTTAAAGCATCAATATTTTCATCTTAAACGACAAAAACTTCTCCACACTCGTATATCGGTTGTATCATATAAGAAATATCCTGTCACTTTTGATTTAATTATTACTAAGCAATTACCATCCATTCTGCTTGTTTCAGTAGTAATGCACATACATATGCAACTGTAACGCGGTCTGTCCTCGAATTAGTGACAAGTCAGATTAATATCGTTCACTTACAGCTGCAGTGGTCAATCCAAACTTTAAAAATAAATTATTTCTAACCCTTGTATCTGTTTCACAATGTTATTGAAAACGGTTTGAATATTATATTCGACCGATTTAATTGGTTTTTATTTCGTTATATTATTTCAAAGAATATCATCATTCGTAATAATTATTATAATCGACATCTTTTTCAGTTTAAATTAGTTTTAAACGGTTTCGAGCACTACTGTTTTTGTAGTGTTTTTGTCAGTGTGCCTTTTTGGGGTAAATTGGTAAACGTCAAATATCGATCTGCCAATGAATCGATATACCGTGTTATTTTTATCCTTCTCACGGTTGTCTTGCACAATACAAAATCGCTGATTAATGTGCCACAATTACCGGTGTAACGTGAATCAAGACTCTGTTCTAGAGGTACTCGTAGAGATTTTCAGAGCCTCGCTGATGTTTACGGAAATTGATTTGATGCAAGCGGTAGAAAATAAGATGATGGATTGTCGACCATAACTTTGATGGCTTTCATCATTCCATCCCCCTTATATTCGATAACATTTTCACAAAAATCCGTCATGTAGTTTTCTACTTTGACAAGTTCACGTTGTTATAATATTGATGTTAATTTCGTGGTTATAATAAACGATCTCAATACAAATCAAAACGGGTGTAATAAATTGTTTTATAATTACTATGTTTTAATCAACTTCATTATTATTTCTTATTGTTATTACATATTTATTATTGTTTTGTTGGTATAATGCTAAAATAGCATTGTTTTTTTAAGATTCGGTGTGAAACGAGAAATGTATTGGTTTTGACTATGTGTGTATTTTTTCTTTATATTTGCGTTAAAGGTGTTAACTAGAATTATTCCTCTGATCCTCATTAAATAAAAATTAAAAGATAATAAATATATTCTAGTTAATATTTAGGAATTTGAATAACTCTTTGAATTTCTCATCGTTTTTATTAATAATTATGAATAACTCACAAAAAAATTAAAGAAAAAAAAAATACGACCTATTGGTTTTCATGACACATACAATTATAAACTAGAAGATTTGAAATCTTTGCTGGATGTTTTAATAAATATTTCAAATGCAGAAATGCTTATTTTTTGACCTCTAATGATGTATATATCTCTTTAGTTATTCATTTTTAAAGATTTGAAGATTTTTGAAGAAGTAACTGTATCAAGTTTTATCCCAAGTTTCTAAAAAAAAATATATGTGTAGTGATTTGCAAACTCATCCATCCCACTTATTAAATATATTTTAAAAACAAATGTATAAAATATAATAACTAAAAACCAATTTAAAATTAAATAATAATAACAAAAATATTTCCAAACTAAATATTAATATTTTTTGTGATTTAATTTATTTTTATTTAAGAAAAATATCTTTGGTGTTATTAAGGGTATCATGAAAAAACTTCAGTTCTAAAAGTGTGCTGCAAGACAAAAAAAAATTGGGAAAAAACTGCATTAAACGATATTAGTTACTTAGTCATAATCCTATAATTATTAATACTAGTGACCAAATAAATTTGCTGATTAACGTATATTAGCATTTTAATGAAATTAAATAGTTCTGAAATATCTTAAAAAATGTGTTTTGTTATTAGGCACTTTAAATTTTTTATTTTTTTAATTTTTAGATTTTTTTTTTTTTTTTTAATAATAATAAGAAAACTAACAGTTCAATTAACCCAACTCCTTTTACTGAGAATCTTTTTTTTTTTTTATAAAGCAATGGTATATTGATTTCAAGTTCAAAAGACTTGTACAGCAATTCCATTCATCCATTACTATATCTCATTCGATCTATGAGTTTCACTCTTTTTTATTTAGTTTTCGGAAGAAAACTTTTACACGTTTTTACAGAATTTCATAACTTTCAATGTGTATCGCTAGTTAGGTATTACTATAATAGATTTTGTTTAAATATTACAGATTTTTCATCTATAACATTTATCGTATATTCAATGGGTTATTATTATTGTTTTAATGGTATTATTTTTATTTACATTTTTTTTTCAGTCAGTAAAAATGATATCTTAAAAAACAACCGATGTTCATGGTTATTATTTTTATTAAACAATTATTTTATATTTAATGGTATCATGGTAACATTTTAGCCTCTTGCAGACAATCATTTTTTAATTTTTTAATTTACATTTTTAAAATTAATTTTTTAAATATAGTTATTTGACTGTTTTCAGAAGGATCATTTTTTATAATTTCAATATATTTAAATTTCACATCAAAATAATTTATATATTTTGAATTTCCCGTGTATTTTTTTTTAACAATATAAACATTTCATCACATACTAATACGTTGAATATTGCAGTCAACTATTTAGATCAAGGATGGCAAATTGATTTTGCTCAATATGCTAATTAATGAGATGCTAAAAAAATATTATTTCAATCGTAACAGTAATCATTTTTATTAACACAGAGAATTTTCACAAAATTAATGATGATTATGTAGATAAAAATTATTAAAAAAATCAACATATATTGTTTGATAGAATTGAATGCCTAGTTAATATACTGTTGCTTTTAAGATAACACATGCAACGGAATCTTCCTAGGGTAATATGTTTCTAGTTTTTGAATGTTCATGGTTTAATATCTACAAAAAAAAGAGACTCTCGCGAACATAAATCTAAGAGAAAATTATTAAAAATTAAATCGCTGTTATTTTAATGAATGAAATAAATGGTATTTAGAGTATTATTCCGTACTTCTAATAAATACATATCAGTGATCCAAAATATTTTCAATAAAACTTACGAGTTCCGTGGTACAATTTCAAGGGTTCTGCAAGTTGTATATCGGTATTGAGAATAATAATTGTAATAAATAATGATTATGAAATATCTTTAAAATATTTTCTGGAGTATTAATTTTTCAATGAATAATAGAAAAATTGTGGTTTAGCTGGAATTAAAAACATTGGGGTTCTACGAAACACAAAATATTTCCTAGAGTTCCGTGATCATAAAAGTTTTAGGAACCGCTGCTCTACACCACATACTATTTCTTTATTATGTATTTGATGACATTCCAATTATTTTATAAGCTTTTGTATATTCACAAATTGGTCTGTTCAAATTTGGTAAATTTGCAAATTGAATAATTGAATTTATAAACTTTCTAATTGCATCCAATTAAGACAATTATTATTAAAATCTTGTACAACAAATAAATCCGGAAGATTAATAATTTTTATTAATTTTTCAATTTGTTTAAAATTGAGAATATTTTAAAATTCATCATACAAAAAATATAACTAATTTAAAAAGACTTTTATTAATATATATGTTACTTTAACTGTTATCCAACGTATTAATATTTTTTTATTGAGAGTATTTAAAAGTTATGTTACACATGTGAAAAAAAAAAATTTAATTAGTTATATTGTATTAAGAAATTCTTTAAATCGGTCTTATATAACTGTAAAAATAGATTAATATCGTCTATACATCTAACGATATGGTCCGGATTAGCTAACTTAGATTATTAATATTACTAAAAGTGTGTCATATTTACAGTTAACATAATTTAAAAGTTTTTTATGTTTTTATGCATATCACAACTCTAAAATAAAATATTTTAATTTCTTCTTCTAACCATTTTTTTAAATCATAAATATCGACTACGGAACACAACATTTATTAATGTTTAATGCAGTGAAATCCAATTATTCAATATATAACATGTTTTTTTAAATAACTTAAGAAATCTATTAATTTCTCAGTCACATTAAATGTTCCATCCGTCGTAATATTATTATTTTTTTTTATAAATTGATGTTATGTTATTTCAATTCATTGACTACATCACAAACATTTGTACCTCTTGTTATTTACGGTACATTAGCTTATTTTATAAGTTTTTCACCTATCTTAGTCCCCTTTGAAAATGTGCGAAAATGTATAATATACCAAATTAATTTTTAGCAGTTGTTTCTTCCGAACAAATCGAAAAAAATATTAAAAACAACTATTAACACCAGTCTGAATTGATCAAAATTATTCACGCTTATTTTTAAAATTCTTTAACAGTATTTTTACTCAGCTGTAATTCTTAAATTCTTGGAATTATTTTATTTTTTTTATTAATATACAGCCTAGAGTCAGCTTTTAATATGAGCGTTTTTTAAAATTTACTGAAAATGGTTTTGAAGGTTTTACAATCAAAAAATAAATTTTAAACTTGCTTCTGTGAAATTGTTAACGGTTTTTAGGAACTCACATTACAAATAAGATCGGTTTTCAATTACTTCAAAGTGCTGAGAAATAACTTAATTTCGTTTTGCAATATTTGATTAAGGAATTTCTTTGTGGTTTGTTTCAAAATGCCGTTTGATAGATGATGTCCGAAACACAATAACTTTAGAGCACATACCGCTTCAACTTTTAATTTCCATGTTTAACAAAGCCGTATTAAATTGTTTGTATGATGTTAATAAATTTCGATAATTTTGTAATTTTTGTTTTTTCGTAGGTAAAATATTGAAAAAAAAAAATTAGTAATGATTAAACCGCATACAATCGTACTTACTCAATTCACGAATAAGAACGTACTTAATATTAACTTGCCCACACTTCATGACACAGTTCCAGTAAAAAATATATAAAATAAAATAAAAATATGCCGTTATGAAATACAAGGTAGATTGCACCTATAGCTTAGGCAATATATTTAGGTAATATGAGTGTACAGCTGTAAATATTTATCAACATTACCTCTTAACACTCGGAACCTATCATAACTTTTCGATATTTAATTATCAATTTCGATATGATGCATTTAACACATAACTTATAAATTGTATAGCATTTTGACGCCTATAGGTCGTTTAAATAATTTTATAGATTACTGAATATTTTTGGTATTACATATAATTTCTAATTATTATATAAAATGACATGATTACGCACACTTCCACTAAAACATATATAGACACATAAGTATAGTATCATCGAAAATTTCTTCTGTGCTAAGGTTTGCACGTGTGTCATTTATTTTCTATTCTAACAAATATGAATATAACCGTTTATTATTTATAATTTAAAAATACATTATTTTCATTTTAATGTAAAACAATAATTTAATTACATTAACTATCATATATTGAAGTTCATGTTTCATTTATATCAATAGTCAGAATTGAATTATTTTATTAGCTGTTAAAATAGCATTGATACGAAAACAAATATACATTACTTTCTTTGATAAACTATTCGAGATATTAAGAGACCAATATCACGTACATACAGTAAAATCTTGAATATAGTTGGAAATATTATACATCTTTATGTATGTATATATATATATATATATATATATATATATATGCAAATGGAGTTTTGTTATCGTGTTTTCATACCCTACTATTTCCTGTTTAAGAGATCAGTAGTTATTTTTCCTTTTAACTAAACAACTGTTGTGTTGCAAGCTGGAAAACGCAGACGGTTTTTGAATTGTTCTCAGGACGGAATAACAGAAGATTTTTGCCTTATTTGGAAACTGACGCATATATTGATAGTAGATAAAGAGAGATGGGATTGTGATGTTCCATAAAAATTTGATGAGACATAAGAAAAGGACTTTCAAGAAAATAAATAACAGGATAAATATAGATGCCAAAAAAGGCGGACAAGGGGCGAAGGTTGGTGGTAAGATATTTGAAGAATTGCCAGGTTTAATCCAGGATCATATATTACGACAAAATAGTCATGTTTATGTACTAATAAACACCAATGACGAATTACCATATTATTATGGTTTATATGAAGAAAAATATATGATATACATTACAAATAATATAATTTAAAGTAATTTGTGAATACACAAAATTTCTTAAATCATTCGGTGTAATCTAGAATTGGTACAACTTTTTATAATTATTTTTTTTTTATACAAACTACCAAAATACGAAAATCAAAATATAACTCAAAGCGTTTACAATATATATGTTTAGATTTTTCATTTTTGTTAAAAAAAAAGTTCTATGAAGGTATATAAAATTAAATTTAAATTAAAAATAGGTAGGTAGGTACATATGTTACAAAGTACACATCAATCTTACGGATACATAATGTTTCATTTAACAATCAAAAACAGTGTCTGGCGTTTATTTGTATTTTGAATATAATTTATGCCGTAGTTATAAATAAATAATAATAGTAAACAATAATTCATGAAAATATGATTTATATATAAATAGTGTGATTTGAAGGGGTGAATGTAAGTTCCTTCATGAAACCTAGCAGGTAAAAAAAAATACATATGTTAGTTCCTACACGGCGGAAAAAGGTACACAATATGTAAGTTCCTACATAGTAAGAACTAGGTATATAATATATAATATATAATATGTACATATTATGTTATTTCCTATATGGCAAAAAAAGAAATAAAATATCACATAATACATTTCATAAATAAATAAATATATGAGGATTATAAAATATTCTATAATATATAAATATATATCATAATATAATATAATGTAATAAAGTTATGTATATCTATTTTATCAGTAATGAAAAGTTGTAAATAGTTTATGTATCGAAAAATCAAAGGCTTATCGATAAGATTTATCTACATATGACGCCTGTAGTACTGATTCTTAGGCACATCCTTCCCTATGTCGAGTCGGGGGATACTATTATCAGCTTGTATATATTTTCTCCAAAATGTCATAAACGTTTTATTATAAGTGAATCATATTTTATGATGAAGATGTATTTGATAATATCAGTAGAAATTTTACTTACCAATGTATACCGTTATATACACTAACGTATTAAGTTATAATAAAAAAATTAATATATTACAAAAAGTAAAATAATTAATATAGAACTATATCTATAAATACCAAAATTTGGAGAATTTGATAAACACAATAATTTTTCCATCGTATAGGAACTATCACAACTTTTTTTTTATCAGGTAGGAACTAACATGCGTACCTGTTTTTTACTGTGTAGGAACTTAAATACCTATGTAATTGTTTACCTGCTACTCTCGTGTAGGAACTTACTATTTCCCATTTTAAGATTAATTCTTTTAATATTATTTTTAATCTTAAATAATAATCTATAAAGGATAGATTTTGTACAATAAAGTTTCATTTAATTTTCCATAGTAAAAACTTTTTTAACTTAAATTGTAAAATAATATCTTGTATAAAAATAAATTCAGTTTTTCACAATGTGACAATATATTATAATTTGTATTATATATATATATATATATATATATATATATATATATATATATATATATATATATATATAATATTACTATAGTAATTAAGTGGATATCCAATTATGGTTATTCCAATTTTTAAATATTTTTAAATTATTTTTTCAATTTTATATTCATAATTTATTTAATGGCATTCCAAACTTCAAAAATACAGTATATTGGAATTTGGACGGTTCATAAATATCGAAAAAAATGTAATTGAACGATGGAAGGAAACAGCGGTTCTTATTTTTACATAAACATTTTAATTTTTATAGCCGTACATTTTATTTTCATTTTAGTTATTTTTTATATTTTTCAATGACTGTTATTTATGATATTCATTATTCCCGTTAATTTATTGAATTATATTTTCAAAATAATTCGAGTTAAAACTAATCATTGACGATTAATTAAGTATTAAAGTTCTTGATCAAGTTCCATTATTAAGTACATTTAGTAAAATAATCTTTTCAACCGAAATACTGATTATTTTCAATTAAAGTAACTATAGTACATACAATAGTAACTATATTTTATTTATTTTTATTATTTTTTCTACGATATATTTTTAAATAAGATAAAAGTGCTCGATACTAAATTCATAATAATAAAAAATTCAAGTCTAAACCATATTTAATTTTAATCGAATGTTCAATATTCAACTGTATGATATTTTAAAATTATGTGTAATTGTGTAAGTAGAATTTCTGTAAAATAAAAAATTAACTTGTTTCATACGTTATGTTTTTTTCAATCCTACTTTCTATAGATACATAATCTGATTATTCGAAAATAATTTTGATGTCCGAAGATTATGCGAATTTATTGTAAATTTATGACGTGTGATTTACAGGTCATTACGGGTCGATCATCAGCCATTTTCTTATCCCAATATTCTCTGAAGATAACAGATTTACTACTTTACACTTTTTATATCGAACTGTCTAAAATAATACCCATAATCCTTGAACTCTGATCCTCACTGACTATTACCGGTTGAATCGTTAACAATTTATAGTTATTATAAATATAAAATATAATACACAAGCACGTGCACACACACACACACACACACACACACATACGCACGCGCATGCATGCACGTGAGAGAATAAATAATCTTGATCTTTATTGTTGATAGGGTACCAACGATTGGTTGGAGAAAAAAGTGTTGTATAAGGAAGAAATGTGAAAAAATGATATATTACTCGGTTAAGGGAGTAATGTGAAAACTTGTGTGCCGACCTTTGAGAAGAGGTTCGATGGTTCTCGATTAATCTTGGAAACTTACATGCACGAGTATTAGTGCGTGTCTGAGCGTGCGCGCGTAAAAGGAGGGGAAGACACGAGACCTTTTTCCTTGCCACAAAGTTAAATCTTATACTGATATATAATATACATACATATATCTAAAGACATATAAATTTATATTTATATATATACAACATATGTGTACGTGTATGTGTATGAAATCCTTGTAGTCTGTGAACGCAGTCAATGTCTTTATATTCACGCAAGATAACATCAGAGGTCCTGAAAAGTGTCCTCGATTCTCGTATCGCAGGTATCCAATAAAATTGGCCATTATGCAAGTTTTCCAGAAGGGAGTTTACATACGTATATATTTGATATTTAGGTTTAGCTAAAATGTTATTCACATTTGAAATCGCAAAATATTTCGCAGAATTTCCGTACTCGAGTTAACGAATGAATAAAAGAATATACGATGGTAGTTATATAACACCATTTCCGTGGAGTACAAAATATGAAACACATAAAAACATGTATATGAAACAAAAAGATAAAAAATGAAGTTGGGTTATTTACTATCTATATTAATTTAAAGAGCCGCAGCAGTAAGATCAGTACAAGGGTGTACGGGAATATTTAATTTTATAACATTTATTGCGCATAAAACATATCAATTTTGGTAGTTAATAATTAATTTCATTATTTCAAACAAAAACAATAATTTTCGTATACGGACTTCAAACATATGACTATACAATTAATAACATTGTTTAGTTTTATATAATTTATAGGTGATACAATATGCAGAACTCATCTTTGATCACAAAATATCTTGATAAATATATTAATTAATGCAAATTAATAATAAAAAAACTATGTGTGTACCACGGTTTCCTATAAAAGTAAAATAAAATAAAAATTCAAGGACTATTCATTATATTTATCAATAAATCTTATCGAAGTAATCTTACCAAATGGCTTTTTTTTTCTTTATATATAAAATTATTAAATCCACTGCCCCCCCTTAAAGATAGTTATAAATCAAGATAAATGTGTTTAGAAATTGTAACTCCCTTTATTTTTTTATCTTTCAAGTCCATTGTTATTTTAAATGTATGATTTAATTGTCATCTACTTTCTTTCTTTTATCTCTTTTATTTTTATATATTTATTTGAATATTATTTAATAAAAACATATCTCTTAAGATATGTCTATACGTAATAAGTTTTAATATTTTAGGTCTTATTTATTACTTAATTATTTCGTTTATTCAAGAATTTTCACCATAACTTAAATTTGAAATATTGAAAAAAATTATGCTACATTATTAATTTTTTTATTAATAAATTAAAATAATTAAATTAATATTGTAATAAACGAATAAATAAAAAAAAAACAATTATATTAAATAAGAATTAATTAAGTTATCAAAATTTGAGCTCAAATTATTATCTATGGCATATTATGTAATTACAATAACCTCTCCCAGGTGCAGACTTAAAAACAAAAAAAAATCTTTTTTTTTAAATTTTATTTAGTGACAATTTCTTAATCCACTACCTAAAAGATAGATTATTAATAAAGATCAAAATTAAAAAATACAAAACTAAATTTTGAAATCGAAAAAACAATTGATATTAATTTTTTAAGTTTATACCTTGTTTATCATTTAATTGATAACGATGGATTTTTATTTATTTATCAAAATAAAATGGTTTCTTTTTATTTATTTTAAATGTTGTAGAATATTTAATTGTTTTATCATTTAATGAATATTATAATCTTAAAGAAATAGTTTTTCTAGAACATTATTTAACTGTGTAATTTATCTAAATAAATTTTGTATACGATAAAAAAAACTGAGGTAAATAAAGTAATAAATAATAACATAGGGTGTAAAATATGTTTTATTCCATTCACTTAAATAACAATTTTCGATTATGTTTTATTATTTATACCTGCAGTTGAGAAGAATATTTTTTTTTTATAAATTACTATTTTTTATAATTTTCTTGCAACATAAAACAATTATATCCTAACATGAATTAAATCGACTATATTCCATTCACTAATCTGTCCTATTATTTTCGCAAACCCATCTGCTATCTGTAATTTGTTTTGATATATCTCGCAGTTTCATACTTATTTCCCATCAAATACTCTTCATTCGTGTAAAAAATAACATGTAATAACTTTTATCAAACACAACAATTCAATTATCGGTTTTTCCCGGCTATCCATTGAAAGCACATCGAGTGCATTCATTGAATCATCACTTAATATTCTTCTATAAGTATAAATTCACAAATTCTAATTTTACTAAAGGTCTAATAACATTTCTATACATTGAATGATATTATAATTGGACCTGTAATACTCGTATCTACTATTGGAGTTATTATTAGGTATTGCAATTACTAAAATAATTTTTATACTACAATATTTTTTTAATTTTTTTATTTTTGTCCGGTTCAATAACGTTATTTATATTTTTATTTTTTTATTCAAAATTATGAGAACATAGAGAAAAAAAAAACTTGGGTAAGAAATTTGATATTATCTCACGATATTATTAATGAAATGGCTAACATATCTTTAAAATGCTATCAGTAAAATGAAAATGAAATTTCTTATGTTTCCTGGCAAACTCAATCTAGAACCTTAAACGTTCTACCACATTGAGATACTTTAATTCTTATTTAATTAAAATAAGACTTTTTTTAAATCGAAATTTTATCTTAAGATGAAAAATAATGACATAATATAATAACTATTAAGGCAATAAACTAATGTTTTAAAACTATATTTACCATAAGCAATAACCGTGTTATATTTAACATGCCAGATTTCAGCCACAATAAGAATATTTAATATAATAATAATATTATAAATAATAAGTATGGCATTATTTCCATGGTTTATTTTTTTCATAAATTTACATTTATTTTAGAAAAGCATTTTCTTTTTTTAATAGATTCTATTGAGTTTTCTCGTATTACAGGGAATGTTAACGTTTCATCGGTGGGTTTAAATTGTGCAAAAGTTAAAATGGAAGTATAAACTGTAAATTATACTCACAGAAAAATAAGTCAAAGTGTAATAATATTATTTATTGAGATAACTATACATCATATTATGATGTGTAGTTATCTCAATAAATGTGCACTATCGAATTGTTGAAAAATGTTTAGCGGATTCAATCTTAAGTCAACAATTTTTTAGTATAATATTATTATGTTAGACACTTCATGTTCTAAAATCCAGAAGACTCTTACCAATATACGTTTATTATAGTGCACTAGGAAATACTGCGTTCATCGTTAGTTGCATAAATAGTTCGATATAGCAATACTACAAATAATTTAAGCTGCATTATAATGCATTTACCATAATACAATACTAAACAGCATTTACATTTCCTTACAATATTTATTTACTCAATATTTTTTATGCGACCACAACGTATTTATAAATCCATATACATCTATATCATGACTGGGTTTATATTCTATGCAAAAAATCGTTATAAAATATATTGGTATGTAAATACGCGAGAGTATTCATAATATGAATTGCATATTATCATAATACATTAAGAAGAAAAAAAAAAAATTAAAAGTGTTCATCTGAAGTTACAATATTGTTAATACACATCATATGTGAAACTCTACACATGGTGCTTATTTGTTCTACTGAACTCGCTTTTATTGTTTCACTAGCTAATTATTTAGCTAAAAAATTAGTCACTTCCACATTTATATATTTAATTATAGTTAAATACGGTTTAAGTTATTTAGTTTATTTTATTTATCATATTAAATATGACTTGAAATAAAATTTTTATTCTAATATGCACAAAATACGATTTTATTTATATACCATGAAAATATTTTTTTCTCCGATCGAATTCATTAACTAATTAACCAATGAAAAAGTGATAAAAAATGGGTGAAAAACAGTATTTGCTTACATAAAACTTGCTGAAAAATTTTATATCATTGAGTTTAAGTTAGCATTAAAAAAATTAATTCTTTTTCTGTCAGCTAAAACTTAAAAATGGATAAGTTTTTACTGCACAAGAAGAATTTATCCTGAATTTTTCATTTATATACTTTAAAATTACCAAGTTTTTTTTAAGAAACATCTAGTCTACAATTCAAATATTTATGCATAAATGTCTGCATAAACTGTCAAAAATATACGATAATATATATGTTTATTTGTAATGAATACAGAAGCATTTTTACCGTGACAAAAGAAAAAGATTTATTTTTAAGGTAAAAATGTAGCTTCAAATGATTCACATAAAATGATCAGCTGCAAAGTTGAGCATATGATTTTTGACAAATTAATAATTATATATCATCTAATTCTATTTACAAAATGTTTATGGGATATCTTGAAACATATGATGAAATCATAAAAAATAAGCTTGAAGAAAATTATCTAGGGTGTATACGGTTATACTGCAATTTTAAAAGCCAAAAAAAAATGGTAATAAATTTAATATCATAACTTCACAACTAGGAAATGGAAACACATCGCATGTGAAACGAAACATAATAAAACCTCGTATGGTATATGTATACAAATACGTAGTAAATATGAAACTAATTACTAAAACTCGCTGCGGGTGACTAGCGGTAACGGAGACCGACAATGGTCCCCAAACCAGGCGTTAAGACATTTAATCAGATTTAATCATTCACCGAAAAAAAAAAAAAAGTCAATATTCAATTGTTGTACAACACAGCTGTTACTTCAAAACTGTATTATTTTTTATATTTTAAACAGATATGTGATTGGAAAACGATTGGTTTTATAATTCATTAAATTCCACGGCACAAGCAAACGATAACTATACATACGATTAAAATTAGATTATAAATAGATTATTATCTGAGATTCATAAATGTAATTTCGTTATTCATCTATCCTCGAACGTAAGGTGAATACACCATAATATTTAATAATGTATGTTAATTCATTAGGTGAATATTATTTTGGCAAGTAAAATACTTTTTGCGAATAACATGTTGCGCAGTGGAGTGTAATTACACTCTTAATTATATACACACGCTGCATAATCCAAACAAATACAATTAGTTTAAAATTCATTGTTAAAAATATATCGCAAGTAATATTTCTTTGACGAAATGTGGAGTATCTACATGACCTGAACTTCAAACCATTATTAATTATTTGTTGAAATTTCGGAGATAAATCTAAAAATATGTAAAACCAAATTAATTCATTGTTCAATTTTCCTTCCAATGAATTATTAAGCTGAACTAAATTATTTTAGCTCACCCAAGTCAATTTTAAATCTTTGAATTTGGCACCAAACGATTTTGCATAATTAGTAAGATTTTAGTTAAGATACACAATTTACTTCTCCAACTTAAATGACTTTAAGAGTTCTGAAGTTTTTAGAAAAACGAAATTGTCATTATTGGGGAGAACTATAGAGTTGATAAATTTTTATGTTAATAGGAAAAGTTCAAATGAAGTAATAAGTTATACATATAAGGGACGTATAGATTTTTTCTCTTTTAAATCAATAAGTGTTTAAAACAATTTAGGAATCCACCCCATGCACTCTCGAATTTTATATTTAATAGTAATTTAAATTTCAAACAAAATAATACTCGTAACATTTTAAATTTATGAAAATTTAAACTTATATTAACTTCTAATGTCAAAAATTCAACTTCAGAAAATCAAGTTGATTGAGCTAGAATAACTTATGGTAAAACCCTATTGCTTTTTTCATAATACGCACTTTTGAATAAATAATAAATGAGCGAAACGGAAAAGTAGCCAAACCAAAAGGAGTAATAATTTATCAGTTGTTAGGCATGATCTACAAAATTTATATATGGTGGACATCTTAGGCTAAGCTGTGGAAATGTCATGTTATAATATTTTTAATGCGTGCGCTAAAATATATAGAGGCTCTAAAAGCTCATATCTCAATACGAGTACTTTGAAAAAATTAATTTCGAAATAGGTGTTTTATGGTGAATATTATCTCTTTAACGTTTCCAATTCAAATTATACTCAAAAAAACATGACTTTTGAATTAAGGTTGGTTATGGATTTAAATGATTGTTTATCCTCAGAGGCATTAAAAAACAAAGTAAGGAATATTTTACCAACATAGGAATACCGACATTAAAATAAATTGTAAAACTATATTATTGTAAATAAACAATTATATTAATATTACACTTCCTAATATTGTACTCACGAATCTCGTAAAATCAACGTGCTGCTTGAATTGTAATGCATTATTGATTTTAAAGAAATTATTGAAGGAATAGAGCTACAGGGGTTTTCAATCTCTATTCAGTCTTTCATATAGTAGTAAGCAACTATAACAGCTCTTTAACTCATCGTCACCTGAAAAAAAAAAAAAAAATTAATAAGATAAAATAAAATACGCAACTGATGTGAAGCTTATATTACCAACTTAGAAAATAATTCCACCAGAAATTATGAGAAGTTTGTATTATAAGTTGTAACCACAATATCAGATATTCGTTACATGATATTCAATTGAATCTTGTATTTGTAAACATTTCTGTTTTTCATTATAGATATTAATGTATTAGGTATTCTGAACTCTTTTGTTCATAATTTGGAAAATGTATTAAATATTTGCAACCAACATAATATGATTATTCTATTTTGTCAGCTTATTTATCGTTTATTTAATCATATTAAAATTAAAATTAAATCATTATTGTCATAATTTTCAGAATCCAAATCATAAATGAGAAAAGTCAAAATGAATTATTATTAAAGTATTGTCAAAAAATATCTGTACTCAGACTATTTTGTAGATTGTATGTATATATATTATAACTATATTAAAATATGTATATGATAAATATTAAAAAAAGGAACAAATTTGCTTCGTTCCAATCCATATCGGCTGTTTGGTATATTTTTTTTTCACGTAGTTTTTATTATTTCTAAACAATATATGTGAATTAAATGTTTTTCTTTTTCGATTTTTTACCGATTTTAATATCAGTTTTTATTTAAATCTTATTACATTTATGGAAATTTATCGATTTTTTATATATCTGCGAACTAATTATTCTTATAGTTATGATTTCATGCTTGTTATTTTTAGAATAACTATTGATACAAAAAGTTTTTAATTAGAATAATAGATAGAAATTTAAACTATGAATGAAAATTAAACATATATTTCCACTAGAGCTTAAACAAATAAACTTTCGAAGGAACTCTCAAAAACTTTAACACTTAAGAAGGCAGTGCACTGAACAGCGACAATAACATAGGTTATTAAAGTAATTTTATACTCAATAGGCAAAAATATCTGTAAGAGAATTAAACAAAACACTCACAAACTTAATTAAATTGTGTTTTAAAAATAAAAAACAATTTAATGTTCTTTAATATATAGTTGGCCAATATTGTAATGAAAAACGTGCATTTATTGTAAACGTCTACGTGGGATTAAAATTAAATTGAAAAAAATTATAAAATAAAATAATGTAATAGTATTTTGATAAAATAATAAAATTTAATAAATTATGTATGTACAGTATATTGTAACTTATGATATTGATTATAATTTAACAGTATTATACCCACCAGTTTAAGACTGTAATGATCGTATTGGTTTTACATAAGATTAACAAGGCAAAATAAAGTCATATCAATGAGATACATCATTAGTTTTTTTATATACATGCATCAAATTTTTATGATTAGGTTGTATCGAAATATAACATTTTTTTTTTTTTAAATGAATCGTTATTTTAACAAGTATTTTGTTTTATATGATATGGAATATATTATTATTTAAATTAAGTTTAATTTACTTTCAGTTACATTTTCTATTAATAGATAAGTAAATGCAATCAGTACTATCTAAACAAATTTAGTTTAAAAATTTTTATGCACAATTTATACATCATTGAATAATTCACCTTAGAATTAAAATGACTACTTTTTCAAAATATAAAATTATTGAACGTAAAGATAAACAGATTTAAAATGTTTTGTTGGAGATTTGTAACTTACTAGAATAAAATAACTTAATATTTTTGAGATTTAAATATATTAAGTATATGATTATTATAATATTGTTGAACATTAAAATAATTTTTGTTTTTTTATTAAATATTGTTCTGAAGTATTTCAATACAACGATCGATGATCTTTAATAATATTGAAACAATAATAATTAAAATAATGAGTACACAATGATTAATATGCAATTTTTTAATGTTAAGGGTATGATTATAATGATTGTTTTAAAATAATTTATCATTAAATGGAGCGTTTTGTAAGTTTTTGAATCCAAATAATAATAAAGTAAGAACACTCAAAGCGTTATCATCAACTAAAACTGAAACAACGAAATCGAATAACAACAACTAGGTATTGAAACATTTTCTCAGCTGATTTTGAATATATAACTTATGCATGTATCGCATGATAAAAACATAAATCATAAATAGTATATTTATCACATCTTTGACAAGTATATTATTGAAACGTTGAAAAAAAAAAATAATAAAAGTTTTTTAAAAAAATAAGTCTTCGAATCGAAACCTGACGGGTTCACTATCTGCGCAGACTTTATTGCAATACGTTTAATGTCACAGACAATTGTACGAGATAAACAGTCGACAACTCAAAATTATAAAGTAAGTTGGCCATTAGTTTTCAAGTCAAGATAACATATTATAATATACGGTGTCGTGACGTTTCGTGCAGGTGGGTAAATATTCAGGGATGCATATATTAGTATGTCCGTTAAAATATGCTGTTCATCATCTGGGACAGAAACATAATACGTACGAATTACAAGACGAATGACCGCTGCAAATGAGTATACCGTCGATACAACAATAACGTGGGGTACAAATCGCTGTAGAATGTTTGAACGGAACGGAACGAACGGAACTATTTCGATTTGTCTAGATGACGTTATAACATATTGTCGATTGTTAATTTACCATTGGATCGTACTACACTATGATCATTACACGGGCGATAAGCGCCGTATTGCTGGTGAACTGTTTGCGGAGAAAACAATAAATTGCAGTCCGAGATCACTGTTTCGATGAAAAAAAAACCGTTACGGCGTAGTGCGATACAAGAATGCGAATACCAACGGTGACTGGGATCTGGATGGCAGCGCACAAGTACCACTCGTGTGTAGGATATATTTAGACGTCACAGAGTACAGTTTTAAAAATCGGTCCGTTAAGAAATCTTCACCTATATAGAAACAAAAGTAATTTGACGGTAAATAATAATAAAATGTATTGTATAAATGTGCCAAACGAACATAACTAAATCATGAATTTTATCAAGTATAATACAATTAGTTTTCGCATTATTTTCTTAGCGAATGAACACCAAAGGTTTAAATAAAAGTCTATATATACATATAAGGTGATATAATAGAAGTTTTAAAATATTTAAACAGTCAATGAATTAAACTCAAACTACATGAAAATTCTAAAGTTAGTTCAGTACTTTCTAGTTTAATTATATAATCGTTTTTAAATTAATGTAATTGTGTTAGATTATTCTTGTTATATTCTAACGATTGAATTAATACTCTCGAGTGAAAATCGTAGTTTTTCAAAATCTTGTGTTTTCATTAAAATTAGGAATATACGAGTATACTGATTTTTGTAATTTTATAAATTTAGTAAAACGTGTAATTAAAATCGTTCAGACTTATACGTCCAAATACTTTTATTTTTAATGTATTGCACTTTTATTATAAAAATAGTATACGAATAATTCTAATGAATAAATTTCATTTTGGCGTAGTGAACGCTTTTAAAAAACTTTTAAGTACCTAACAATCGTAATTCAAGATTTCTTACACGGCCGCCGTTCAAAAATTAAATAAATATTTAATTATGAAATAATTGTCCCGCTAAATTTAATGATATCATTTTATAACGCATAATGTTACAAATGTATGTCTGCTCAACGTTTTATTCATAATCATTTTGCATTTATAATCTTAATACAACTACAATAATATTAACAATATTATTTAATAACGATGAGGAGTTAATAGACTGTCATTTAAGTATAATAATATGTTAAATGGTTTTGTGAAAAATCATTAACTATTGACGTAGATCGTATTGGCATTTTGTAATTAAAAAATATGGCACCATAATCCATACCTACATACTTCTGCTGCAGAAACATCACTTTTTTTTTTGTCAAATTAAATGTCAAGATTACAACAATCGAATATGAAATGGCTTGCTTGTAAAATCCAAGTATAAATTAATTCCTAATTCCTCCAATGCTGATATAAATACGAATCACCAACGAAAATATTGTCAGTTGTCGAAGATGCACTAAAACATTTTGTTTAGAATGGTTAATACGACAAGGAGTCAAAATCATACATACTAATGGAAAATAATTATTCATGATACTTATATATACGATTGGTCTTATATTGTTCATGTATTATATAGGTCTTATATTGGTCATGCTTTTAATAAATTAAATAATTATAAAATACAGTTAAATCTCAATAATGGTTCATCTGAAATGGAATCAAAGGAGCAATGAATAATTCAATCAAATAGATAAATCGTCAAATTAAATTTTTACGAAAAGAGCCATTTTAATATTTATAATTATGTTTATTAATATTAATTATGTTTATTATAATTATTTATAATTATGTTCACTACATGTGTAATAGTTATAATTTAAAATAATTCTAAAAAAATTAATCAATAAGTTTCCTTTTTAAGAATTCTGAGCTCTATTATATACGCGTGATAAATGAGTGTGCAATATTTTATTAAAAATATACGATAACATTATGATGATGGTGGGTGACAAACAACAGAAGTTGACAGATGAAAGATTGGCAGTCAATCAAGGATTTACTGTACAAATAAAATAAAATTAAAAAATATTCATATAGATTGTTTAGATAACTTAACCCTTTATATTCAAAAAAAAACAATATTTGAAGTTGGGTTCATATTTGTCCAGCAGTGACACATAAATTAATTATAATAAGTCAAAATTATGAACTCACTCAAAACAAGGGTATGATTCCATGAAATTATACCCAAGCTCCACACGTGAAATGTTTACATTTAATTCTCAATCAAAAATTATTTCTAAATGATAATCAATACGCATGATATAATATACTATATCAAATTTTTGTCAAGTCGAAAAATCAAAATTTATCTGATGTTGGTTCATACATTTCCTCTCTCACCACTAAATGCATTTTATCAGTTTTAAATTCGACATTTTATCTGGGTCTAAGATTTCTTCAAACGTACGTGTACGTGATTTTAATCGATTTATGCTGAAAAGGGTCGTTTATTATTTGGCGGAGTGTTTTTATCGAGAATAAATTGCGTATGGAATTTTGTTTGATTTGGTTTCGGGTAAGCAAAATAATGGCAAATGCGGAGGGTTCGAAAGGGTACGTAAAGTTGTGGTAGTAGTGTTTCTCTTCAGTTGTTGTTTTTTATTTTATTTTATATCCTTGAAATGTATTTTTTCTCAACCCATAAACGAATCATTTGTATTCTATTCTTGTGAGCGGATACCCGTGAATTATCACCTTGGGTCTTCGATTACATCCAATGCGTCGAGATAATATTGAACATTATGATTTACATCCAAATTGGAATAAAATAACAAAAAATAGGAAATAATATTTACAAATAGTAAAATAATAAAAATTTTAAATTAGTAAACGAATAATACCCGTAAATCAATAAATAAATTAATCAACAATTTTTATACATAAATAAATAAATAAATAAATTATTAGCCTGGAGTGTTATTATATTTATAAAATACGACCGATTTCGGATTAAAATTTCATTATCAGGTACGAAGTCAATGTATTATAGGTCACGATTTAATTGATTTAGTATTTATCTGATGATGTATTTTTCATTTTATTTTTATATATAAAGTATTTGTTGATTTATTTATAAATTGATATTTATACACAAGCAATCACATATATAGAATGCATTATGTAATTTATATTTAATTAATATCATGTCAAGTTAGTCGGAATAGGATTTTATTCTTCAATATTTGTATAAATATATTAATGACTTGTAAAAAATAAATATTTAACCAATCCGTAAAGGATAATTTAATTTTCTTAAACCTTATTATTAAATATTAATAATTGTCTTTTATTTCAAAAAAATGAATAGGACACAAAGCAAAATATTTTCAGTGAAGGAAACTTGCATTTTTAAAAGTATCTAAACACGAATTGGATATACAATTAATTCTACAAGAGAAATAAACAGCAGAAAAAATCATGTTAAGGAAATATATCAAATATTTATCAATTGTATTTATCGTGTTGGAAACAATTATTTGTAATAATGTAATATAATAACCTAAAAACTCATGTAATTCAAAGTCAACATGGACAGTAAAATACTAAACATTACGAGTTAACTCGTAACAAATATTAAATTAAATTTATGTATTTGTTGTAAAAATAAAAAAATAAAACTACGGTGACTCTTTCTCTTCAGAACTGTGTTTTGTATTTGAGCTACAATATTTCCTCAACAAATAATTTTACCCTTGATTAAATAACGTTGTTCGCGTGACAAGCTTCGTTTTTATCGGTAATCGTCAGTGTCATAAAACGACATTAATATTAACAATAGTATAAATAAATCAAAATATTCACACGTATAATAACGATATTTTTTTGATGAATAGTGACAAATTAATATGTCACCAAATAATATAAAAAATGTTTATGTAACTCTTCGTAGGTTAAAAGTATATAACACATTTTACATAAGAATATTCAGATCACTGATAATTTACAAATATTTTTATTATGATATGCATAATTATATATTTTTTAGCTTGAAGCGATGGTAGTTTCTACGGTATTTTTATAACATTCCGTTTTAAGCTTTTATTTTGACTATTACACGTTATAGTATTATAGCCTAATAATTCCGAAATCTTAATAATAATAATTATTATTATAATTATAATGATTATCATTATTATTATTATTATTATTATTAATACTAGTATGCGAAACTAACGACGTGCCGTGAATCCACGGTGGTGTAAACGAGAACGAGAACTGTGTAATAATAATGCAATGCAGCGTGCAAACTGCGGAGAATTACGAGACGATATTATAGTATAACGCAAACCAAACCAAAAACATATTCGAAACAATAGGTATAAATTATATAAATATATATGTAATTTAATAAAAATGATTTAAATACAGTGGTTGGTGTGTTTGGATTATTCGTAGAAACATAGGGGGAAAAGGGGTCGTCCGGAGGATGATCAAAGAAGAAAAAAAATCGAAAAATTCCGTTCGCGATAACACGTGGCGCTTCCCCACTGTATCAGGAAAGTATTGTAGTTAAGAAAAATAACATCGAGAAGCGTCACATAGTCACCGTGACACGTCGTTTCTCACGCGATTAATTTCTCCACGACTATGTTAGAATGCTACTGCTCGCCAAGCATCGTCGAAATAACGGAAAGACCAAAAACGCCAGTTTTCGGCTGTCTGACGAGGTCATAGGGGTTAAAGGAGTTGAAACAATGGCGCCATACTCTTCTCCTCACCCCTATAAGTCTAAGCACTCAAAAGTTACGCACTACGTTATTATTATTATTATTATTATCACCATCGTCATTGTTATTATCATAACGTGTACGCCAAGTATAATGCTGAGTAACTAGTTGTGCACATAATATTTATATATATAAAAACATAATTCAAATATCGCGATCACTTATCACTGATGAGATAATTTTTTCTATTTTAAACATTTAAACATTTATTTTTAACCACGTGCTAACGACCCACGTACAATTTTCAAGTGATATCAACTGTAGATTTTTGAATTTTCGATGTTGGAATCATTTAAACACAAAGTATTACTTGCCTACGGTTACTGAGTATGTAAGTATCTTGATACAATTTGTGTTTAATTTGCACCACAACTTACGATTTGTAATCATTTAATGGTGGATATACGCGTGTACTTTTATCTAGTTTTATACATCACTTTTACACTTAATATTTTCAATTTGACAAAAATCAATGCGTATACATAAACAAATAATGGTTAAAAATCATATTTGTTTTTGAGATTTATAAAAATTGTTTAGATTGATAATGTAATAATGTAATAGATTATTTAGATTGTAAAGGTTTTAATTTTAATAAACTAGAAAAACACATTGTTCGTATCAAATAATATCTAAAATTAGTTATCCATCGTTCGGACAATGAAAAAATGATTATTCTCACAAATGGTAAATGTTTTTCCACTAATAGTGGTCCAAGGGAAAATAAAAAATTGTGAAAGATCATTACGTCTTCACGGTTATATACTGACCAAATAAAGAGAACAAATCAAATGGAAATTCGTCAAAGGTGAATGGAATTTTCGTGACGTGTTGATTTACGATAGAAATATTATAACAGCATCTGATCGTCAGTGTGCGCGCATGCGTGCTCATATGCGGTGAAAAAATGAGGGAACAAAAAAAAAAAAAAAAACAATACGCGCTCTATATTTATCGCTCCACTGGTACCTCACCACCGTCACTCCGCAAGGCACTCTACTACTCTACTACCCATTTGGCGTTTTCATAAATCCGCTATTGTTTACAGCTTTATATATTTTATACAATATGCAATGTTTGCCTCATTAGTTTTTATACACTTTTTCGTTTTTAGTTTTTTTTTGTTTTTTTCCCTCGCTACATCTATTTGTGTACACAACGTTGCCGCCATTAGGGCCGAAACGGTCTCCAAGAGAGGATGGTGCATTTGGTAAGGAGCGCACGATATTGCGGTGTATACAAGAGGATTCGTATATAAATGTAAAATTTTTAACACTTACTGAGCTTATAAAAGTTATTAAAGCTTATCCAAATAAGAGTAGCTTCTTTTTCCCAACCGTTATTATAATGATTTTCGCACAGGCCATTTTCTCGATCTACACTTATTATATTTTTCGCGTGAACCGTTTTCGATTTACTTTACATAGAAAAACATAAACACCATACTCATGTATATATATTATTATTATTATTATTATTATATATATATATATATATATATATATATATATATATATATATATATATATATATATATATATATATATATATATATATATATATATAATATATATATATATATAATGATGTACTCCTTCGGATTTTAAACATCCGCTTAACTGATAGATTATGCGAACATATGCATGTATTTTAGAATCGTTGTTCATAAAACAGCGACTGAGCGACATATTATTGTATCTTATTATAATATGATATCAACAAAAACGGTTCTACCATCTAAGTCTGCAAAACACGTTATTTACAGAATATGATTTTATATAATATTATATGCTTGTCACACATGTTATAAATGTATACTATAAATATGCGGAAGAGTAAAGAAAACCTATTACAGAGCATTGCGTATGTTAATGCGATAAAAATTAATTACTCGCGATGATTTATTTCCGTTCACGTTGCCATATAGGTGTAATAAAATATAACTACCACCTACGTTGTAAATAAGTTGTTCATTTTAACCATGTCGTTTATTATCATATGGGGGCTTTACAAAATAACCTTCCAAGGTTTCCATGCCAAGTTGAAGATCAACCGTGCGCTGAAAGAATATTCCAGTTTTTACCCTTTTCCTGGTCTTAAATCTTGTTCAAATTTAATCGAGCGAATAAAACATGATTCTTATTCATTGAATTAATTTATATTAACATCGTGTACTGGAAAGTCAAACTTTATATTTATATATGGACATACCCGTTAATACCCATAGTATATGTAATCAAGCTATTTTAATATAATTTATTTTTATATTTAAATTTTACATTTTTTCACATTCTTATTATTTATTAATTAAATACAATAATATAATTATGGTAAAAAATATTATTAAAAAATCAATCTCTTAGTTATGTAGAATTTCAAATGTAATTATAATATATTTAAATGTATAATACATTATAATATTAAATCCTTATAGCTCACTGTGAGTTTGTAAATGTTAAATTAGTTAATTTATATTGGTAAGTATTGTTATAGTACCCTTGGCAAAGCTCATACCTCCAGATAAATAATATATATTTTGACTTTCGGTCTAATTGGATTTGTGTACAAAGATTGCCAAGGGTATGCTGTCACAATAATTAGAATCTTAGACCTTCATGGTGAATAAATATTCAGTCATAAGACTTTGGATTACGAGTTTTAGTTTTGATATCTCATATATATATATATAGATTTAACGTAATTTAAAATATAGTTAAACTTATGATGGACTTTCATACTTATTATTTATTTTTTATTTTAAATTTTAAATTCTTCAAAATGCTTTTGTTCCTTTTTTTAAAATATTATTGCATAAAGTGTTATTTTCATAACCCATGGTAGAGCCCGAATCTATGTTGTGGCCAAACGTGTTTATATATCTGAATTATATCACATGTTATATCGAAACAGATGACGATAAAAAACAAGGGTCACCGATGAAAACTTTTTAGTACATTTAACGGCTAAATACGAGCTTAATACGGTTCGTGCACACATAACTATTTTAACGGAGCCGGACTTTCGGCGTAGCCATTTCGGCGGAGCTGTTTCGGCGTGGCTATTTTGGCGTAGGACGTTTCGGCATTAAGTCATTTCGGCGTAGTCACTTTAGATTTTTTCATAAAAGTGATTTTAATTGCGTTTAAATAATATGTTTTCTGTCGATATGTTTATGTATTTTTTTTATATAAAATTGTATTTAAAATTGTAATAATATTCTCCTTATTTTAATTAATGTGTTTATTATACATTTTTTAGTTTATTTCATTATAATAAATATATTAATAATAATTAAATAATATGTTTACTGTCAGATATATTTATGATTAAATAATATAAATAATGAATAATATTAAATAAATAACTTCAAATTTATAAAACTTCAAAACATCTCCACGCAAAAATGACCCTACGCCGAAAGGGTTCTACGCCGAAATGGCCACGCCGAGATGGCCACGCTGAAATGTCTTAAACTGCTATTTTAAATATTAAGTTTGCCATTCAAAAAAAATCCATGAAAACTTGGCACATAATTTTAATAAATGATGCTTGTAATTTATTCCAATGCACATTAGTTGATCTTGATAAATATTGATTACGCTCTACATTTATTTAAAATTTAAGAGTTTTAATTTATCTGTAACAGAAATAATTGTATAGTTTTTCGATTAAACCATATCATTCGATGAAATATACTACGATACATATATCATCACCAACATAAATCGCCCAACTGATTTTAGATTTATATAAAATATCTTTAGTCGCAAGAATTATGTTTATGTGAAATAAATAGCGTCGATGTGTTTATATATATTTAAAATAATTTTTAAGATTCAGTTATCAGATAGCCTCATTCTTCACATTTATTAGAGTTATGTAAAAAATTGTAATCATCATATTTATTATTCTACACTTATTGATAGAGATTGTAAATATTAGATTTTCAACACAAATAAATTTAAATTTAAATAAAATGTATTAATAAATTAATTAAATAATAAAAAAAATGTTATTGTACTATATAACACAAGTTGATGGTCATAAAAGTACAAAAATCTTATCGGTTTTTTCGATTGAATACTATACACAATATTTTCGATTATTTTAAGTGTATCGGTTTACGTTTCGAAATAATCAACTGTAAATATTATCAATGATGATTTATATACGATTTCTAAAATAACTGCAGAAGGCACAATTCATGTATACATATAAGCACCACCCACTCATAAATAATTTCAGTTCACAAGCGGTTTTAGTAAACGCAGTTGTGTGCACATTATATTGGGAATTGAAAGAGTTGGAAAAGGCTAATTTTTTATTTTTCATCATATCTCTAAACGAACAAAGTTTCAAAACTGAATATTGAGTTTATCTTATTTTTCATCATGCATTTTTGTAGTTCATCACATCCATATTTGGTTGATGTTCCGGTAATTGAAAACTCATGTAATATTCTACTATAACGTTTATATTTAAATTTTAACATATAACTTCATGTAGATGGAAGATAGTTAATACGACGTCTAATACTTTTTATAAAGGAATGTGATTCAACAGAAAATAATAATTTATATAGATATATTGTAAACTAGAATTAAAACATTACCAAGGGAAGATTTGGTTATTTAAATAAGAATATTTTATTATTCACTTAATAAATTGTTAAGCTGTTAAGCATACTGTTGTTTTTTGTTAGTACATTTTATTACCTCGGACTGACTTACTGATAATACAAAACATGGTTTTATGTTATCTGTTGTTAAGATATTTGAATATCAAATATATTTAAAGTTGAGATTGAACAAATTATATTAGAAGATAATATGATATACAAATTAATCATTATTCCAATTAATATTTTTATTCAATACTCAATTTTTAAATCGGTGATATTTTCCTTTAGAGTTATTAGTTATTACTCCAACTAAACTAACATTAAATTTAATATTTATATATACTAAAATTATGGCTTATTAAGTAATTAAGTGTATTTATTTTTTAGGGAAGTACGTTATATAAAGTAATTTATTTATCAAATTAATATGATTATACAGTATACTGCGTAATAAGTACAATAAATAAAAATAACAAAATTATAAAAATTAAATACATTTTGAATGATAAATTATGAAATAAAAAGATAAAATTGTATTCGTAATTATTTTATAAGCATTATTTATAACAAAATCAGTATACTAGATTATATATTTTACGTAATGGATTTATAGCCATATTATGGAAAAACTAATTTTAATTAAATAATTGTAATATATTTAACTATATGAAAATTAATAGATTTAGAGTAATTTAAAATTTCACAAAAAATAAACTATTTCCTAAAATCAAATGTAATAAATAATAACTAACTTAAACGATGTTTGTTATAATTTTTTTATCATTTATGTAGAACATTAAAAATAAAATTAACGTTTTACATTCGGTTATTTTTATTTAAGATTATAATTTAAATACCTACGTTTATTTTTTTTTTTAAAGCTAAAAGTTTATGACAGTGTATGAACAAATATGATTATCGTTGATAATATTATTTTACATCGCATTATCATCAGTAATGCATAGACTTATCATAATTTTATCGTTTATTTTAGTATCGTAAAGAAGGAAAAATACATTTTCAAATAGATTTTATCTCTGTACCTTAAAGTGTACCATTAAAGTTTATCTGATGAATAGGTAACTTAAAATTATTTTTATTACGTTTTACTCGAAATAATTTACCTTATTTTAAAGTTAAACGATTTACATAATTTTAAAGTCCTTTGTAATTTTTAAGATAAAATTATGTTTGAAATTTATAAGACATGACTATAGATTCAGATGATGGATATATTTTTCATTATAAATGTGACAGCTCCATCCAATCATTTATAGATAAATTTAGTCAAAACACATTAAGGTCCACAAGAAGTATGGGTTGATTTGCGATTATTATTTGATTATTTAAAATCAACAATAAAAATCACTATTCTTAATAAATAATTAGCTATAATCCGAAACTAAATAAAATAGAATAAATTCCATATATTTAAAGTTTCGAATAATTTTTTAAAACTCGAATACATTATGAGTAGCAGAAAATGTTAATTCATATTATAAATATAAATAAGTATTCAGTTGAAAATAACAGTATTATTTAAAAAAATGAATAAATGTATGGTAATAATTGTTCATTGTTGTTTTCCGAGATAGTTATAATTTTGTGCGTGAAACATGTCATAAAAGGCCTAAGCTCACGGATATGGTATCAATGGACACCCTTGACATTGTTATATTAGGTTTGATTACTTACTTGCATTTACGTTAATAGTTGAATATAGAAGTATAGTTTGTAAATATGCGTGCGCACGTGCATTAACGCGTCTGCTTGCGTATAAAAAAATGTGTAAATGTAAACTAATAAATTAGTTATGAGTTATTTAATATACTAGTTATTTCTTTTTTATGGTCATAATAATAACTTCGGAAAATTTAATATTGAAACTATGAAATATTATTGCACACGAAAATAAAAACTGTCGTGATCACAAATATCGAATTTAAAATATTATCGTTGGACCGTGTAAACACGGCAATGAATAAGTTTCGGTTTGTATTTATGCAGAAAAAAAAATGTATTATAACTTATAATTTGTCTGTAAATCTGACGGCAGAATGTAAGCCCAAAGCCAGTGCAACGTGTAAAAACCCAAAAATAGGAAGGCTTAGGTTACATAGGGGTTGATTAACTTTCTCCTTGTTTAAGGGAGGGTTCTCAGGATTAGAAAGGTTCGAGAGACGATCAGTACAACTGGATAGACAACTGGACAAACGGTAGGTTTCGTGTGTAGTCGCTATCCAATTATTATATATCAAAACAGACTACATTTAAATGCGTTAAGTGATAGTCGAACAAATAACAAGTACAGTATCCCACATTTATTTATGTTCGCATACGTTTAGATGTTGTTATATGTGTACATGGAAATATTTATAAATAATGATGTAAAATTAGCGTTTTAACGTGTTGATTTTGTTGGTATATTATAGATACAAGGATATCTAGTGAAAAATGTACGCTTAGGAGACTTTCGATTGTGAAAATAAAATAAATTACTCTTGTATAGATAATAATACGTGTGATCATAGGCTGGAGATTCGTAACGCATACATTAAAATATATAATTATTATATAGACGAGAGGCCACTGATTGTCATTGTATATTGTCTACGAAACGGCAAAAAATTGAAAAAAAAAAATAATGTCTTGTGATGGTTTTGTAGTTTTCATTGGAACTCATAACATAGTAAATATTTATAGATATATATATATATCTTAAATGTTAATTGTTCATTGTCGCCGTGTTGTTCGAACTGGGAACGCGATAAAGCCTAATGGAAAGTGTGTCATTGTTGCACCGTATGTATGTGCTTTAGTTGTAAATTGTATTTTTATTTTGACAATTTTTGAAAAACCTTTTGCTGACGAATCAGTACCCAATTTCAAAATATATATACATACCCACACACACACACACACACACATATATATATATATATATATATATATAGACACAGAAATATTTATAAAATACTAGGATCAGATCAGCGCGGAGGTTTGGTGAAATACAAATTTAATCGAATTGAGGGTCCCTACCAACACGTACACACAGGCACACATACATATATGTACGTACGTACGTACACATAGACAAAAACGCATACACACGTTCTCCGCTCAGCACAAATTATCGGACAGGGGATATGTGCTCCAAAGGCAAAACTGTCACAAACACATACTGATCACATATCATATATGTATATACGTACATGCGTGCAAGCTTATACCTACACGTTTTTGGTCAACTAACCGTACACACACATGCAGACACACAAGTATGCATGTGAATATAATATGCGTTGCCTAGAAATGTCCTTTAACCGACGTGTACAACAACTACATGATAGAGTGTCGGCTGTCCGATTTACATAATACATAATAAATTCAATATTCCGTGACAGACAGTATTTCTCTGCCTGAAAAAATATACACGACATTCACTGACGTCGTTGTGAGAAGCGAAGCGTTGAGAATGGTAGGCTAGTATGTTTGACGAGCCGATTTGCCATGGATGATAGTACCTATCTACGTACCTACAAAGTATAAAACACAGTGGATGCCACTTATAAGACTCACTTTGGTATTAGTACAAAGTAAGTTGAATTGATTATTAATTTTGTTCTTTTTTTTTTGCTTTTACTACATACTACATGATAGATATTACATAATGCGTAGCATACAATAAATATATTATTATTAATTAAATACATTTTTAAATTTATATTATTATTATGATTTATGACAATCGAAATGATTAATTAAAATGTTTGTAATTTTTGTTTGTTTATTATTCAATTAAACTATTTTGGAAGTATACTGCTCGTGCTTGTATTGTATATTAAAATTTAATGCTTCAGTGATGAACAGCTCTCATCAAAAGATCTGTAGGCACTAAAGTCTTTAGAATGTCTTGTTTGATTGTGATTTAACTACGAATTGGACCTCATCATCACTTTTGTAATTCTCAATTGCAAAACTATTCGTTGTACATACATGGTTTATGGCATAATTAGTAATCAGTAATAAGTAATAACCAACACAAAAGTTTATTTATCTTACGAAATTTGAGTCTTATAACCGAATTTTTTTCAATATATTCATATACGTTCAAGACTGCTTCAGGTGATTTTGAAGCTAACATACGGCTGAACCTTATATCTTTGAGTTTTATAAGTGGCGTCTACTGTATAACAATTATTAAAAGTCTTACATACGCAAAACTTTCATTCGAAAACCGAATGGCACGATAAATAGAATTATAATAATAATGTCTCGCTCGGTAAATAAATGCAAGAACTCGGCTACAATAATAATCCAACTGTGTAGTCACAATAATAATAATAATAATAATACATACCGTCGAACTGTATAAAACATATTTATATGCATTATTATGCCCCGTGACTCGATTAAACAATGTACGACTGAGGCAATTACAGCGAGACATTCAGATCGCCGTTGATAAACGTTTTCATCGAATTTAACAGTTAAACAGTTACTGTCATATACCTAGTCCATACATATAATAATAATTTTATAATATGTACATTATGTGTGGTCTAGTTATTAAAACATAATTACGGATTAAGAAGCTAAATTATTCTTTAGAAATAATCGTAAAAATTAAACGTAAATCTAATAAATATAGACATTTAGTTTTAAATACATCAGGTTTTCAAGCACTGAATTATATAAACGAAAATTTTAATTTCATAAACAGTTTTTTATTTTTTCAATTTGAGTTTTAAAATACCTAAATAGTGTGCAATGAAAAAATGTTGATAGAAAACACTGATTTAATTAACAAATAATCAGATATATAATAACATTGGTTCAATTTTTAAGTTCTATCATGAAACATACACATTCAGAAATCAAATATAAAAATACAATTTTATTTAAAAATATAAAATAAAAAAAAGGTTCTACCCAAATTGTGTGGATCATTTACTTTGTCATTCTATTTAATGCATATGTTACGTATATATAAATAATTGTGGTTTATCTGGGAATAATAAACTCAAAAACTACTGAAAAACTGTACACATGGTCTTTTGTAAAATGGTCCATGTTGTCCAGAGAAGATTTAAAGTAGCCGAAATCTTTCAACAACCCTATTATCATTTTTTATACTTAGTTAAAACGAATGAAAAAAATAAATAAATCATTTTTAATTATTCATTTTTCACATTAATCTACAACACATTATAGATTATAGATTATACATAGATCATCCGTTTCCATATTTTCAGAAGTAAATTAATATATTTACACAGACAAAAAAATAATGTACACTCGTATATATAATAATTTTTCAAATCTAGCATTAGTAAACTATTAGCCGGTTAAGCTATTCATTTATAAAGAAACAATAATTTCGGGTAAATTGAATTCATTAATTGTGTGATTTAATACATTTTCTTATAAAATATATTAATGTTTTTTGCTCTAATGTAGTAGAGCGTGTTAATGATACAAACGAATTTAAATTTTCCAACTAAATCATTATAAATACAATAAGAAGATAAAGTTTAAGTTTTCTTAGTATTACATAATTTCATTTGGTTATTACATTTTCTTTTAGTAAAGTTCAAATTGAATTCACACTCTCTTCAAAATTCAAAAGCAAAATAAAATATATATTTTCCATATAAAGATTTTTAAAAATGCATCCATTTAATCATTCAATAATATAACGTTTTTAATTAAAAAATCAATAGAATTGCAATTATTTTTCAGTGTAACATTCTGTAAAAAGAATTCAGTACACGTTCAACTCTGATACGTTGTATGATAGAAACAAGATACCGTCTGCGTCTCGAGTTTATTGACAGTAATATTTGACATTTGATTGATTCAACGTGCACGTGTTTGTAAAGATTAAACGACATATTTGTATATTGTGGTTAAAAAAATATATAAAACATAATATAACTATAATATGTTCCCAGTAAATGCAAATACATATTATGTTTGATAAAATTATATTTTCAACTTTTACGTGTCATATCTTACATTGTATTACAATACCCATTTATGCCATGAAAAAAAAAGAAAGAAAACGTTATAATGGCATTATAAATCTCTAAATAGGTACCGCAACAGTAAATTTTATTTTCTGGCAATCCCGTAAATGCGTGTTAAACTGTATATAAATATTTTCTAATATTAAAACTTTTTGTATAGTAAATAACAAGGATATGACAATTTTGGCAGACAAAGTAATTACTAAAAAGGAAATAAAACAGGAAAATATTGAACATTTTTTAACATAGTATCACTTGCAAGCGCAAAAATGTAAGTCTCATTTTCATTTATGAAATCATAATCTTCTAAAACAACTTTATAAAAATGTATATAGTTTAAAAATAACTTAAGTAAATGTACTACCTATTAAAAACGAATACTTAAGAATAAATGTACATGATATTTATTATTTCTTCAACAATGACTTTTCCACGACTATTCATCATTATTTAATATTTCTTAACCATGGGTATAATTTACTCGGTTCAGTTTTATGAACTAATTAAAATATCATATAATCTTTCTTATTTTTTTGGTAAAAATTAGATAAGAAAATGGAAATAGACAAATGTATTTAGTATACGAATTTTATTTATAAAACAAAAAAATCAAATATTACCTATACCTTATCCAAAGAAGCATTTAGCCCCAGACAAAAAACAAAAATAATAGATTTCATCAAGGCATCTTAAATCACAGCGAACATATAAAACAATTGAATAAAAATTCCACACATTACTAGTAATATTAGTGTACGTTAAAAAAAACAAATACAATATCTGAAACACTGAGTTTATCTATCCAATAACAAGGTTATCAATATTGTTTTAACTACTTTATTAAATTATTTACAATCAAATTAAAGTTTTTTTTTTTACATGAATAGGATGAGGGAAGAAACTATCCATTAATTACACTTCTTTTTGTTTAAATATATGTGTAACTATATATTTTAGATTCTGAAAAGAGAGATGGAATCTAATGGTTTTACAATGACGTGTGTTTTTTTTTTTATTTTTTTGATTCTATACGGAGTGATGGAACTTATTGGTTTTACAATGAAGTGTGTACAATGAAGGCTTTTTAGGTTTATGAAATAGAATGATGATTGAAAATTTCCAAAGTAAAAGGAAATATGTCAATCTTAGTGCAGCATTAAATAAGACTGTTAGGAGAATAATTGCTGTTTTTGGGAGGCATCTGGCTACTTCCGCAGTGATTAAATCATAGTCTGGAGATTTCTTTAGGCTGCATTTCTGTATAGTATATTTAACATAATTTGTAGTAAACAATTTAGTGGGTAAATAAAGAGGAAGGGGGCTATCTAGGTACTGTTTTACTAACTTGGTATTTTGAGGAGTGTGTTTTTCAGTGTCAGGACTGAAAGTTTCAGCCAAGTATTTTTTAAGTAATTCAGATTTTTCAGTATCTGAGGAGGCGAAACTGCCATCTGATTGAACTAACGTGGTTAGGTATTGTGCTTTTTAGAGACTTTTTAGTTGCATCTCAAAGACTTTTATTTGGTGACAAATAAGTAAGATAATTAATTTGAAGATGGTTTTTATGTTTAGCTAGTATATTTTTAAAGAATTAGCCAGACTATTAAAGTTTTGTTTATGTGATGGAAGGCGAGAGTATTGAAACATGGCTCTAGCTCTGCGTTTATTAGCTATCAGGATGCGAATATGTCCTGGGATTGAAAAAGTATTATTTAAATACTGCGTTTGAATAGGTATAGCCTTCTAGGCTGTAGATTGAATTACGTTGGTTAACTTATTTATTGTATCATACATTTCTTGAGATGATTTGAGACTAACCTTTTTATCTATAATTCGATCAACAAGATTGTGAAATCTACACTTATCTGTATTTAGCTGATATAGTTTAGGTGGCGAAGAGCGGATTGGTGGAGAAGCACTGGCTGTTAAAAGTACGGCTGAGTGATCCGAGGTAGGTTCAAGGTTCCAGTCGTGAGAAATATGTTGGATAGTGTATTGGAGACAAAAATATCTAGTATATCAGGTTTTTTTCGTAGGGAGGTAGGTCAGTATGTTGATCCTGGTGGAACTAGAATATTGTAGCCTTTAAAATTTGTATAATTATAAAGTACCAAACCTCTTGGGTTATTTGCACGACAGCTCCAGTTAATAGGCTTATCATTATAATCACCTTCTATTATAAAATTATGACTAAGGGTACTAAAATAATCAACAACATTTTGTATGTACAAATTATGTATTGGAGGGAAATATATTGCTGCTTTAGTTACATTTTTTTAAAATTTTTTTTCATTAAATCAGATATATAAAACCCCAAAAAAAAAATAGAATTCATTTTTCGTAATAAATAATTCTATTATTTAATGAACTTGTGTTTGAATTGTATTAATAATAATAATAATAATAATAATATTCTATAATCAGAGACTCTAATTCAGAATAATAATAATGTTCTATTATCATAAGAAAAATATATATTATTTTGTACACTGATATCATATATATATATATGTGTGTGTGTGTGTGTGTGATGATGATGCTGCTGAACTGAAAAAGATTAATCAACCGTATAATACACGTATGAACAATATAAATATTAAACAAATTAAATCGAGTATGGGAACTTTAAAATACCTCGGGAATATATATTACGGTAGTTATACAATATTATCTTGTATAAATTATTATTTAGTTATATAATAATTGTATTCAACACAATTTCCAATCAATTTTTACAGCAAGTATTCTTCGGAGGAGAGACACACTGTATATGATAGATTGTTAACTCAGACCGGATGCCAGAAAACGTAGTTTCGAGTGGTTTCAATTATAAACTTTTGAATTGATTTACGATTATCCTCGCTCGTTTCACTTCACATATATATTACGAGCATATTCGTGAAAGTGAAGCTATGTAAGACGATACATAAGGTAGATGTAAATACACGCCATAGTAAATTCCATAAAATTTCAGAAGACTAAAGGGCACGTAGAAAATGAAAAAAATGTGCTTGTTAAGAAAAAAAAATTGCTATTGAGTTTTTGGCAATAAGAGTATAATGTTTCTTGTTGAACAATGATCGTACATTGTTTGATTAAAATGTATTTATCACTGAATATTTATTAAATACTCAATATATTGGTATGATTTAACTTTAAACATACATTTTGATTAAAGTTATGAGAAATTGTGACACATGAAGCTAATAATTTTTGGAGAAAAGTAATAAATTTTGTAAATCCTTAACTTTAGTTTTTTCAATTGTTTTATTTTCTGAATGTTTTTTTTTAAGCGAAATATATTTCGTCTTTTGGTGTTCATAATAACGTAAATCCAAATATAAATGTTTAAGCTGTTTATATACGTATATTTTTATATATATAAATATATATGAAGATATTGTTTTAGGTAATAATAATGAATTACAAACTCAACAATTTTATATCTTGTTACAGAAATATTTTTTATATAATGGTAATTAATAATATACAGTACCCTTTTTGATTCATTAATTGTAAATATATTTATATAAATTTAATAACTTGCAATAATCCTTGAATTTTACTAAGTTACCTCAACCTTATCTTTTACTGTCAAATTTTAATTTTATAATATAGTTTTATACAGTTCCGAAGTTTGTATAGATATGTACATGTTATATCAATACCGAGATATCACAATTACATTAAATTCTAGAGTTTTTATGGAGTATGCGATAGCTAAATAATGTTATGCTGACATAAGCAGAAACTTTTTCTAAAATATACTCATATATTGCTAAAATGAAACCAAACGTATTTTCCTGGACAAAAAAAAATTATACAATAAGAACTAACTGTAATATCAATGAGTGTTTATGTACTGTTTGAACTTAATTTCATCAATTCAATGGGAGTTATTAAGCCGTGAAAATGCGCAGAGTTTCTGACATTTATAATCGAGTGATTTATTAATTATTTTTTTTTATTATAGATACACTTATGTTCTTTTATATTTTTTCGACAATTTATGACCAATAGGAATCAAAAAAGTGACGAGTTCTTAACACGGCAAGTAATATCAATATATTATCATATCATAAACATTCAGAAGTAACATTTTACTTTAATCAACAAATTGAGAATTAATGACCCTATACTTTTAGTTTTTTGTTCATCTACAGTCAGTATCGAAAGGCTTCGGGAAAATCGTTTATGTTCAATTAATGAAAACTAATAATGGAACACAATTATTGATTTACATTTTCTCCTCGATGACTGCATATATATATATATATATATATATATATATATATATATGTATTCATAGTATATAAACACGTACGAATAAAGCAACTAAAATACGGTTGCATATAAACGTAAATAGAACATTATATAAATCATAATATTATGTAAAACTGCAATAAAAAAATGTCACGTTTTAACCCCTAGCCTTGAACCTCCAAAATATCACTTTGAGTAATAAAATATCCACGCTTTGGCAAAGTTAAACACGTTTTTCTTGGATTTTCTCGGGGTTTTTTATCGCCGAGAAAAAAACCGCTTTGGTATTAAATAAAAAAAAAAAAAAATAAATAAAATAAAAAATCGTCATCTTCTAAAATGGCGCAAAAAGTATTATGACAGTTTGCCGGAATTTGAATTTTAACACGTAGGTGTTTGTTGTTTGTGTCAAAGTGTTAATTAAAACGTGTACACGTAAAGAGCACACAAGACTTGGAATTCATAAACGCACACTTTATAGAATATACACTTTATAAATTAATTATTTTGGACGATAACAATCTGAAATGTATACCCACCGTAAATAGTTTTTATTCGGTGCAATAAAATATTATATTGTTTTACATTGGAAGACCTCACGAATGGTATAAAACATTTTATCTTCTAAGATCAGTGGACAGATAATAATTATAAATATATTATAACTTTACGTACACTAAATACATTTTATCCATATATTTGCTTAACGAGTGATGCAATTAGATTTTTATCGTGTTTCCAATGCCTCTCACCTACGAAAATAAAATTCGAAATCGTGTTCATTCTAAATATCGGTTCGCGCGATGCAGTACACCTATGTAGACTGTAGCGTTTATATAATAATATATTATTGTAGGAAAACTTCATACTAGATACTATAGTAAAAACTTTATCGTTTCAATATTTACTTCTGAGTTCATACGCTGAAAGTGGCATTTTATTCCTTTAATGAAATTACCAAAACATACAGCACAAGTGGGATTGTTTGTGAGATCCAAATCTATTTTTACTGTCCTCATCTAGATAGTGTTGTTGGCGAAATGCTATTGTATAATATTTATTGACTGTTTATTTACTGAACTTATCACGCAGCTTGAATGCACGGGTTGTATATTTTCTTGAGTAAATTATGTAGTTATTTACCAATGAAAAAGATAAACAACGTCAGAATTTAGTTTAGTTCGTGCATAAAATTAGTTTTTTACTAAAACACATTTGACCATATTTTCTAAATATAAACAAACCACTCATTTATCATGTTAAAAGAAATGTGTACGACCGAATATTTTATATTTATCGACTTGTACAGTCGAGCGAATTGGACAGAAATATTTAAACTGTAAAACGTTAAATAAAAATTAATGCACATACTGTATTATATTTTTTTTTCTAGTATTATATATATGTGCTCAGTTATGTGTAGACATTTCAATTACTTCGAACCCGATGTGGGCATCTCCGTCAACTAAGAGCATATGTTATCCGATTTTTTGTTATTATGATCATATTATACCATCAGCTTTGTTTGTTTCTGACTAGTCATATTCATACAGTAGGTCACCGACAATGTTATTTATTATAGTTTTTGCGCAATCCAACTTATATGTTATATCTATATACTATATATACTATACATAATATATTATGCATTGTATGTTTGAGGATCATATTATATGAACACAAGTAAAATAATAAAATATGAGGATGTGATCGACCTCTTTATCTTTATAAATATCTGTATAAACTCTGTTTCCAAGAAATTATTTTGTTGAACACCGCACGTTAAATTAAATTTTATATAAATAATTCACTCTGATTCAATAAATCCGGAATGAGGATGATTTTCTGCTTGTTTTCGATAAAAGCGGTTTGAAAACGGACTATTTAATTTATACCAACAAGACCCAACCGTAGTGTTTCATATATAGTACATGACATTTTCACAACATATACTATGCACAACATATATGTATGCGACCAATCTTGCATATATTTAATATGTATATAATGTACTTCCATTCATGTGCGTGAGTGTGTTATGCACATGTGCGGCCAGCCACTAATTTCGCGCTACGTTGGATAGAAGACGTAGCAGTGAACATTGTAGTTCAGAAATCGTAACCAAACTGCACCCCTACCTACTATTTTCACTTTGCATACGTTCCTCCAGAAAAACACGCCTAAATTGACCTTTAGGTATTTTGAAGACCTTTAAGTGTAAACGTAGGTGTGTACACGGTTAGTTTTTCAATTGAAAAACATGTATTTATATATGTGCGTATGCAGAATATTTTAAGTAGGAAATTTATATTTGTTCGTTGAAATCGTATCACAGTAGTTATACGATAACACACACCCAATAAATATTATAAGTATAACTTAGCGCATTTATATGTAAGTGGTGTACTCCATAATCAGAGTAAGTTCAGTCTTCGGCGAATAAGACTAAGAAAAATAAGATGTTTTACAAAGTGAAGAAAGATGGTTTGATCACGAAGTTAACAATTGTAATGACTGAGAAAAAAAAACAAAATATCAATTAAATAAAATCATTCCTTTTAAAATTTTAAAAAAAAAATATTTATTTGCTGATATTATGACAAATAAACAATTGAAAAACTTTTAAGGCTGTGAATTTTCTGATCAGTTATACTTGACAGCAGTGAATCACGTAAATTAAAAAGAAAACATTAAGTATTTGTTCACCTCATATCTTTGAATGACTTATTCGTCTTTGAATGGAGTGAAAACAGACTTGATTCCTTCCGGTTCATATAAATCAGAAATGTTTTTGACTTTTCGAAATGGATACTTTTTAATTGGTTAAAATCACGTCGATACGGCAATTATACACGTTTATACCCATTGCATAATAGTGAACATATCTTTGCATACGGAATGTATAATATAGTAATAGATCCCTTATGGCAACCGCTACCGGAGAAAAGGGAAAATAACAGTCGACGTGCGGTCGTTAACGCAGGTGGTGTTTGCCCGAGACGCGTAAAATGCATCCGCCGACGAATTATTATTGTATTATGATACAGTTCACCTGCTGTTTGGATTTTAAGCGTACATAAATATACGTATATAATATAATACATGTGATGGTAATGTGTCGTAAAACATTTTAGCAATCTATAATATGCCGTTGGTAAATCATCACCAATAAGTCGTAACTATATCGCTATATAACTATTCATGGTCACATTCGGTATAAAGTAGGTCATACTGCAGTTACCGATAAGTTTAACCACTTATTCATCATATACAGTTTAATATATCTATAATGATCGCCGCTTAATAGATTCGCGGTTTATTGACTCACTCGTATATTGGATTCAAAGACATCAAACCCAATTCGCACGTGAACTAATACACAGAAAAAAATATTCGTTTATTAGATTCAATAAACCGGTTAATGGAGGTCATTTAATAATATAATAAATTACAAAAATTAAATGTAATTCTATTTGACGCAAATTTATGATAATGGTATTTTATTGGTATCGTACAGATATGTAATAACTAAATTATGTTTTCGCAATTTAAAAGAAATCCAAAATTATTGAAGCCCCTGTCATTATACCCACTGAATTCTAAACTAAAATAAACGATGGATCGGTGAACATAGACAAAGAGGTTCAAAATACTGAAATCTTAATCAAAGGAGACATTTTTGGTGAAATTCAGTTAAAACGACGAAAAGGGAATGTTGTACTGATAATGAAGAAAACGAAGACGAACCGCATGAGAAACCCACATTAACAAAACAGATGTTAGCAGATCTCCAGGTTTTGTCCAGAGGAATTCAACATAAATGCGATTCTTACGTGTTTAAGCTACATGTAGCCTAAACATATATGGTTAGAAAAAATACTGAATACAGAAAAACTTGAAATAAACTATTTGTTTTCTGTCAAAAATGAAATAAGTACTTTTTTTTAATTTAAATTAGATATAATTAATTACATTATTTTTATTATTATACATTCATGCTAATCTCAATAAATATTATAAAATTATTTACATTTTTCACTTGTGTATATTTATTTTAATTACCTTTCGCTATATTTACTTATTCGTTTAATCGAATCAAATGGTCTGGAACTAAAGTGAGTCTAATAAGCGACAACCACTGTGTATATAAACGTGTATCAGGTTATGAATATCAATTTGCATACAAGTTAGTCGGGTACCAATGTGCAGTGACTACGTGCAATTTTATTTTCACGAACGTAACGGTAATACTTTCGGTGGCCTTATCCAAACGTAAAACAATTAAAATTTTATAATAAATAGAGATTGAAATATAAGAAAAACATGTCGAAACATCAAGTCCTGGAAGAGTGAAAAGGAATAAAGGAAATAAATATACTGAAAAAGCAAAGCTTATCAGGTTCTTAAATTTGTTTAATTGCATACTAAATGAATAAGCTTCCTAAAAGTGAATGATCGTGTAATTTGTTTATACGTTATACTGTACGAGATCAAATTTCAATAACATAAACATCATGATATTTTACCAACACAAAAGATTGGTTCAAATAAAGTTTATTGAAATTTCGACACTATTATTGAAATACATTTTTTGAAAAAAAAGATTATATCATGTTAAATTAATTATTATTAATGTTATTAAATTGTAACAATATAATAATGTCATACAATTGATTAAATATACATAGATAGTCCACAGTATAGGAAAATATGGAAACGTAATAAACGAAATGTGACAATAGATAGCGTAAAGTGTCATAATTGAAAAAAAAATTATTATCGAATTCAGATAGGTATAGGACGGGGGATCAAGTTATCCGTTGGTTCAGAAAATCTGTTTGAGTAAAAATAACCTGAGATTAGAAAATATATCCAATTTATAATTTATACAAACAAAATATAATTCTATTTTATCACCTATTAAGTGAAGTGGTCTGTATCACAATACAAATATTATATTATTAAATTGTTGAATTAAAAATTTTCAAATAAGAAATTATTGCAATTGTGTCATTTAAATATTGATTTGAAACATTTTAACCATTTTCCTCATTGATTTATATTTTATGATGGACAGTAGGATATTTGACTAAGACCAGTCGCGTACAGACTCACGCAACCATATAGTTACTAGGTAATATAATAATGATGCGACTTAGTAGGTGTAACTACATGAATGATTTCATTAGGACTGATAGGACTGAGTGTCATTGTTGAATAATTTGTTGGTGTTAATGCTTTTCTTTCTGAGGCAACAATAGATTTTGCCAGAGGCGATAGGTGATTTTGAATATCTATTTTTTCAATTGTCATCCGAGAATAAAAATTTGAATCATTTGTATTTATATTATTCATTATGACCAGTGTCGACTAGTACTTAAAGGCCCCGGATGCATTTTTTTCAGAATGGCCCCCCAAAATGTTATATCACAAAATAATATTAAAAAAAATGCTTTTAAGTAGTAAAATATTATATTTTTAGTACCATCGGGACAAATACGACATAAATATGGTCCGGGGCCACGGACCTGTTTGCGGCCGAGTGGTGATGGTTAGGCCGGCATTGGACATTGATTATGACACTAACAATAATTGTAATATTAAAAATAAAACCTAGTAAACTTAATAATCAATCATAATTCGTTTTCAAAATTAAAATCTATCAAATGAAATTCCTCTAGTTTTGTCTAGCTTATTGGTCTAAAAACCACTATTTTTCATTGATTATAACTCCCTTTAAATTACGTATGATTCTTAGTTTAAATATATTTAAAAGTATTAAAACAAACAAAATTAATGTTTAAATTGGTCAAATCTACATTAATTGTGAAAGTTGATGCTTTAAGAAGGTCACTAATATTTATTTCATTTTTTTTGGAATTAGAATTCCGGCTCAAGATTTATTTATTAAACATTGAACTATTGAATTTGTTTATAATAAATTACTTTATAATTAATTATATAGAGGTAAATATAATCCAAATTAACAGTTATAAATTATAGTAGGTATAATAAAATACAATAAAAAAAAAAAAAAAACACATAGATTGCATACTAAACTAAATTGGATCAAACATTTTTTAATATCTTTAAATTTTATAACGTTTGAACTTTCATGATTCTAGATTTACAGTTAAAATCTCATAGTAATTTACATTGAATAATAACAGATAAACTTCTAAAATACGACTCGGTTTCAACTTCAAGTTTAGGTTGTGTAAATACTTACTCCCAAGTACAGTTATTACTAATTAATATGCAATACCTGACAAACCTCAAACATACTATTCGGAAATCGATTGATTGATAATAGTCAATTGATTATTTTATCATATTTCCTCTTATCAATTTAGAATTTTATCATCCACATTGTAAAATTCGAAACTGGTCGAGTGATCATAGTTGTAAAATGTTAAATTTAAAATAAAATCACCACCTGGTGGCAGAAATCCAGAACTAAAATATTTCAGATCCATATCCATTCAAAAATCTATGCCCATAAATCACATGGAATGGTCTATCTATGTATATTTAATCAATGGTAATACTGAACTACAATATTGTAATACCGAGAATATTGTTCAGAAGACATGCATGTAGCCATATTGCATAACGTGTACGCCGTATGAGTTTTGCATTAAAACATTTTATGCGTAATTTACATACGATTAAGTAGTAATATTCATTTTTAAATTGTTAAATTGTATTGTCTAATATTTTTTTCTATAAGAAAAATATTTATAGATAGTATCTATGGTATAAACTTTTTTTTAAAAAAATCTTCTATTCTCTAGGCCCTAGAGTCTAGTTTTGCCACTTTTCATGCTTCCAGAAGAGCTGCCAAATGTATTTATCATATCATGAACTGAAATTATAATAAGTAAATACTCGTATATGTACGGATAATTTCGCAGGCTATTTTGTAACAAATGGTCAATTTCAATGACAGAATAGTAAAATTTACATATGATAGATACATACTACATAGATGGTACTCACCATTTTCTTTTTTCTCTTATAATGTATTATCTTCGCAAGAAAATATATTAGTTAATTCTTCCCAACACTATTTTTTTTTTTTTTTATATCGAGATTTAAGTATTCAATGTGAGCAAATTTGTATACTGCCAGCTGATTTATGATTTCAATAATACAATTTTCTGAGTAAAAATTGCTATCTATTGTAAAAATATTGACATTGTCAAAAATAATGTACAAAAGCACCACTGGTAGTTGATTGAATTAATGCACGTTTTAACATAAAACAATATAAATTTTACTGGTGGCGCGTCTTTTTTTGATACGCATTTATCATATTTGTTGCATAAACTGATAAGAGTGGCATGGCCAAATTTGTCGCGCTTTCATGGTGGCTTCGTATGAAAAAAGCCTTAAGTTTTAAAAACTATAAAATCTATAAAAATCATAATATATGAATAAAATATTCACACAACCATTTTTTAAAGTATCCAACTTTGGGAATCAGCAAAAAGTTCAATATCATTATCCTTCAATCGTTAAATTTATCTACGTTTTAAAACAGGTTCTCTGTAGTAAATGAGTAATCACTTTGTAACACAAATGCTACCCGAACTACTACAAAAAGTTCCATAATAACCAGGGCTTGGGACTTATAGCACTTAAAATCATTAAAATAAGCGCTTTAAAAAGCACTTAAAAACATCATTATAACCACTCAAATAAGCATTTAAGAAACTTAAATTTAAACAAAAATATTTAATTAAAAACAAATTATCTAAAATATGAAAAATGAGCAAAATTTTCTAAATTTACTTTTTATACGAAAACGATAAATTACCAAACATATTTTAAAAACCATGTTGAATATAAAATTAAAGAAAAATAACAAAACAAAAAAATATAATCTATATACCATATAAAAAGTTTAACTTTGACTTTAGATACATTTTGCCTTATTGTTTATAGATTTTCCACGGGATATTATGAAAAATGAAATGTAAACGATATTTATAAAGAGTTGAAAAAATCTGAGGCAGATCAGTGGCCTACGTACTCCTTTATAATTAAGCAAAATATGCACAAAAAAAGGAAAAAATATGAAAAAAATAGGAAATAAGCATTTTTTTTAAAAAAAAAACCGTCGAAAACAACAAAAAATGCACTTTCAAATTTCATAATTGAACGTGTTAAAATATGACATACACATCCATAATTCTCAGATTCAATTTATGTCAAGCAATAAAAATACGCAAATGCTGTAAGTCTCGAGCCCTAATAATAACATACGAAACCATCTTCACCCTTTAATTTCAAACTTTCAAATCCCACTATCCCCACAAATCCCTTACGAATTCTCAAAATAATTTGGGTTAGAGATCTTTTGTAATTCAATATGAAGCATTCCCTCATACCCTATAATCTCTTTTTTTGAAGTGGTGTGAATAAGCTTCATATTTTCTATCATGTAATCATGTCTAGTATTGCAATTAATAGTATAAAATTTGTATTAATTTGTCTACAGGTTTATCAATTACGTTTTACAATTATTGTTTTGCTTAACATGTAAAATTTTGCAAAAAATAATTTATCATATTGAATTCATTTTCGACTATTTAACTTGGAAAACTAATACTCGTAGTATAAAGCTAATAAAATATTAAAAATATTATAATTTATCAAATAAAAGAGTCAGTTTTAGATTCTGAACGGAGTGATGGAATCTATTGATTTTGCAATAATGTGTGTTTTTTTTTTATTTTTTTATTTTTTTTTTATTTTTTTTTTGTGTCTGACGACATAAAAATTTATGGACAATTTAAATTTTCGATTTTTGTAAATTTTTCGTTTCAAAATAAAATATTCTTATTACAATATTTATAAATAACATTGTATTATATTCTAGACAAACATATCATCTCCGTTCAGAATCGTTTTTCGTATACAATGATACCTATCATTGAATTCAAATTTAACAAATCCATTATAATGACCTATCCTATGAAGAGTCGCACTCCACCCCCAAGTGTACAGCAGAGCGAGGTCCATCCGGTTCTTTTTTTTTTTTTAATTATTATTTAAATCATATTTTTAATTGCCTGTATTCTTTATTTATCATGATGAAATTTTTGACTTTTATAGAAACAAAAACGTTATGTTTAATTTTTACGCCCCATAAAATAAATTAAGTAATTTAAATTAATATCAATATTTACCTTCCGATTCATCAAAGAAATATAAGTTGGTTGTATATTAAATATAATTCAATAATTTAATTTGTGACGACCAGAGTACGGTGACCTATTTTACAATCATTATAATGAAATAACTTATGTGATAGCGTTTCTTTTCCCGTGGGTTTAAGTCCACCGATAAAACTCCACACCTGCTAATGTGACGAATGCACAAATACTCCCCTCTGTGATTTTCATGATCCGGGCACAAACCATCGTTGCACAAATATATCGGCCAATTATTATTATATTATACTATATTAAATCAGTCCAGTTTTATTTATTTAATTAATAATCTCTATACTCCCAATCACTTCGTCACCCGTCTACTTTTCTGTTGACTAAGCCGGCGGGCAACGACACTTCTCTTCTACACACCGTTAACAACGCAACATGGAAGAGTAGAGTCCCGTTTTGTTGTCACGCTTTCGGGCGGCACTATAGTTACATACTGTGGGATGGTTATGTTTATTTTTTATTATTTGTTTTTATTACACCGTGGCCGGTATCTTTGTTGTGTTTTTGAATGACATATTATTATTATTATTATCATTACCATATACTCCCAGTAACCGTCTTGAGGAGCCAGTGAGAGGTCTATATTCGTATTATAATATTATTATATATTTATATTATTATTATTATCATTATCACTATACACTCCCGGTAACCGTCCTGAGGAGCCGGTGGGAGGTATATATTCGTATGTCATTTATTTTTTCTTATTTTGGTCTGAGTTTTACGCCCAAAAGAGCTTTCTCAGCATTTACTTAATATGATTTTTCACATATTTTTTTGTTTATTTCGTTTATTTACACCATTTGATTGTTATCATTGTTTTCCATATATATATATATATATATGTTAAATACAAAGGAATCCTATATGCTCCGGCAAATGCCTCAGCTATAGGTTAGCGACCCGATACGGCCTGTCACATAACGCTCCGCTCAAAAAGTGTGAGACGTTACAAAATTACAATTATTGTTCTCACTCACCATATTTAGATTTCTGAAATCAGCATATTATACCATCTACATCAAAACGAGTATTTCATGTACAAATCTATAACAAAATAAAATATACATTTCATTCAATCGTCTCATTTATGTTGAACTGGCTAAATAGTATATTATCCATATATATGTATATATAAAAATAAAGCCAAAAATGTATAACAATTCATCAATTGAGAACGGTTAGGCTGATTTGGCTCAATTTTTTTTTTTAATTGTTCATAGTTATCTGAACAAGGTTCTTGCGTAAAAAAAAAATTGAAGAAAATTGCACAGAAAATTAAAAACTAATATAACCGTGTAAATTGTATACTTATATAGCTAACTGAAACTTGACCATTTCTTTTGTATGCGTTATATCGACGTGTATAAATATATATGCATTCTCTCGGTTACGGAATTACGTAATTACAGTTTATTGTATAAAACAGATGCAATCGTCAAAATTCCACAGTACAGTAAGTTTATTGATAAGTGTTAATCATTTTTTAAAGAGTTTTAGTATAGTTATTTTTTAAAAATGCTAGCAATTTAACGTATAAATATAAGTCACAAAACTCGCAATTCTGCGAGTCAAAAATATAAAAGAGCAAGTGAAACTAACGAGCAACGCGAAGCGTGGAATGGAGTTGAACAGAATCGACAGAATCAAAATCAACAACATAGTATTATATTATAAATAATTTGGTACAGAGATATATTAGACCTACCTACTGGAAGAAGGTAGACTAAGTTAAAAAGTGATAGTAACCCTGGGAGGTGCTCAAGCAGACATTTTGATATTTACAATGGAAATTTTAATAATATGTTATTTATATTTTATTTATTTTTATAATAATAATTAGTGTGAAATATATTATTAACAAATTTACCACACAGTTTGAGACATACATAGTAGGATATACATACATGGTAGGATGTTTAACGGGCTACAAAGTGCACTAGGTTCAGCTAGTATTATATAAATATTTATAACATCGCCCATATATTTACTGGCTGAAATATGGATTTGTACTTTTATTTGGGCTATATTTTTTACGAAAATCGGAATTATGTTGACTGTATTCACAATGAAATATCATAGGTTTTTTGCTATTTATCAAATCATGGTTTTCTATTCAGTTTTATGATATATTTAATGAATAAATTCTTTAATTTTTCCATCATGAATACGACATTAAATTTTGTTAAATTTATTCTTTAAATAATTCGTTTATAATAATAACAAAATGGAGTATTGTCGCGCATTTTGCCCTCAAGTTATAAATTACTGATCCATCGTTATTTCAAAAATAAAATTAATATTTCATATAAAGCCACGCACCTGTTTTTTTTTTTTTTGTTTTTTAACGAATGTCACTCATGACAACTTGTAAGGTCAAAATATGCATATAAATAATAATATGTATTTTGTTTTGTTTAATTTCTATTCAATACGGTACCGGTAAAACGGTTTAAGTGCTATAGGAGAAGAGTAGGAAAATTTTCATTGTCTAAAGTGACAAGTGTAGTGTCCGTAGTATTGGCGAATAAGAGAAAATCAAACCAAAAAGAACATTTCAGATTTTCCAATGGTCCTTTACTATCCGTCTAACCGACAGACCTCCCCCCTCATCGCGTAATACATAATTCATTTGAAAGAGCCATCGGAAGTGTCAGGAAGGGTATAGACGTGTTGGCATAAATTTTTCCGGCTGTCAAACAGTTTGTGTCTGCTACCTATACTACACCGGACGTCCGGGATCGGTTGCCATGTTTTTTGAAACCTTGAATATACCGGATAAACCTAACTGTTTTCCATTTATTTTCATCTGTTGTGTAAGTTTTATTTTTATGATTGTTTTCCAACGATTTTTCGACACAACAACTTCCGTTATATGGAACCGTTAAATTGTTTTCTCTCACGAGTCAGTTTTAATGATTAAGAGGTTACATTCATCGATAAATTATATACAACAAATTTCACACAGATTGAAAACTATCGATTTTAGAAATACCTACACAATATTTATAATTCAAATCTTATATTTTATCGAAAACAGCTTTGATAGTAATATTTTGAATTTGTAGAAATGTTGTAAATTTAAATCGTCAACATTTGTTTTAATAAACATTTTTCAGCGATATCATGTTACATGATATCATGAAAATGTGTAACATTAACTTCTATACGATTTGTGAATGAAATAACACGGATAGAACGACAAATACCGATGGGTAAACCCGACTATTATAATTACGTTCAATTGAACAAACGTTGACAAAATACTACGGCAGCCATACTCTTAAAATAATTGAAAATAACGCAACTCCACAATTATAATAAAAAAAAAATAAAATAAAAACTAACAATTGTTTAAATATATTCTCTGTAACGGTCATAAATTCCGGTTTTATTCATTAATAAAAAATAATTACGGCTAATTGTATTAATTTTTGAATAAACGTCATAATACGTATCATTAAGATGTTTAATTTTAACATTAAGCTTAATATTATTTTAACCATTAAAATTGTAATACACATGTAAAACCCGTTTTTATTGAAATACCTTTACATAGAGAAACAATAACTGTGACACATTTAAGTCATGTATACTTAGAGATGTGAGTTTGTACTATACAGTGGTATAAAACTGTATTATATAAAGTATTATCCACATGGTATAAAATTATTTATACAGACGGTATAGAAATAAAATAAGGGTTTATTTTTAGTTATTACCACGATTATAGATATTTAGATATAAATTATTATTTATTATTATAATTTATTAATTATTATTGTAACATGTTTTCCCATTGAGTAGGGAAAGTACTCATTCTACAAATATCCATAGCGGCGTAGTTTTATCTTTATCGAATTTAATTCAAATTATTAAATTAATTCTTGTATTATGTGTTTTTAAATTTTTTCTGCCCTTCTAGTCATTTTTTTAAATTATTCCTTTTTTAAATGGTTCGTATTTGATAATTAATAATAGATTTGTAACCTCTGTTAAATTTCCAATAATTTGAGGTACTGCAAGGTTCTAAACGGTATAATACTGATATAATACCTGTATAATACGGTATTATAGAACAACAAAAATAAAATACGGTATTTTAACATCTCTATGTATACTCCTATTGACCGCCAAATGCATACCATCCAACACCAAAAAGTGTGTAGAATATAATCTATATACTGCCAAACCATGGTCACTGCCGTTTTATCTACTTACAGCTGTGCGTAAATTTTAGAGGAATTATTAAGGTATTTGAATAAATATATAGATTTCAAATATCATATTAAAATTATTTTGATATCATAAAAATATGTTAATGCTTATTTTATTCCTTCTCTATTTATCATGTTCAATAAATTATAAATATATACCCACGTAAATATTTTAATAAGAACATCCTTAAATATAATAGTTATAATAATATAATATTTTTGTAAATTATTTATGAATCAAATAACAAGGAAGCTATTTCGTTCAATTTACAGTCCTCATACCTCACAATACTTATATTTTTTTAATTATTATGAGCTCTAAAAATAAATTAAATAAATATTCTATAATTTAAATATCAATATTCGAGTTTAAAATAAAATAATATCAATAATGGTTTAAGATATTCATCTTTATTGTTAAAATATACAAAAACGTCAAACTTGAATTATTTATATCATTTAAATAATTGAAATCATACACTAATGAACTGAATGTACATTGCAGTACATTATGTATGCAATTTAAATTGTAACAACCCGCTTGAATTCATGTCAAGTTTTTAATAAAACGCATAATGATTTATAAAAATATTATAATAGTAGTAGTAGTAGTAGTAGTAATTGTAATATAAGGTATATATTATATAGCTATTTAAATCTTTTTTTTTTTTTTACGATCAATTGCGTAGTGTATATTTTATTGTATTATGCAATCACTTAATTCCGGTGGTCTAAAAGAGAATTCATAAATTTAACATAATTATTTTAAGTTATAAATGCTAATGATTAATACTAAAGATGCTGAGTGTACATGCAGAAGGGGATAAGGCATCCTGCAATAATAAAAATCTAACAAACTTTTGAAATTGTTATATTGTATAGGCCTTATTGTACATACACTCAATATACGACACCTCCAAAACTTGATAAGAAATTCTAATGTTCATAGAAGGTTTAAACGCTATCGTACGTTTTCCAGAAAACATAATATTTATTCTCTACTAAATTGTTTGAAATAAATTTACATTTCAAAAAAGTAAAATTTAAATTTAAATTATATTTCTGAAAAAATATCTAAAATTATTTAAAATAACTGTTTTATAATTAATTTTAAAATTTTGTCTTTGACTGTTTTCAATCATTCGATTACGACTATAGCAATACCAAAACTATTCAGGTAGGTACTCTTTGTTTATTTATTTTTTTTTTTTTTGTTACGCGCAAAATTACATTTTAAGTTCAACAAATAAGTCTTATTTATTTGAACTACAAAGAAAGAGGTACAAAAAAGAAATATCACTTTTTTTTTTACAAAAATATATCGTTGTTCAGGATTCCAGTGATAACTTTTCAAGTCGATCAATGTATATAGCCTGAATGAACTTTTGAAAAAAAACATTTTTTTTTTTTTTTTTATATACACATATCGCCCATTCGTAAAAATAATGAAGTTTGTATCGTATTTAAAAAATAAATAAATAAACCGAGATTTCTAAAACCCTACGAAACCTCATACAAAACGATTAAATAATTATAACTGATTGCGATTACAACATTGTGGTCGGTGTAGCATCATAAATATATAAAATAATCGTAAAATCATACGGACCACAATGTAGGGATCACAAGATAAACATTTAACATTTCAAAGATTTAAAGCACGTTATATCAATATGAAAAAAAGGAGATACGTAATTGGCAAATGCTATAAAAGTTGCCATATTAAATGCAATGTAATAATACAAAGACGAGTAGTAACTGAAACTCTCGCTAGACGATTGAATGCTATATGATATTTTGCAGAAACAGGTCGGTTAAACGGACATTAACTGATCAAAGACGTCAACCACTAAGATGATTTTCAATCGCCTGTTACTACACATTGCTCTTGACTAATTTAAACGAGATACAATGGTGGAATAGAAAACCGATCGTTATTTACGGTGTACTCGTATAATATAATTCACGCAATGGTTATCATAATAATAATAACGTTCGATTAGATTGCTGATTACAATTTTGACCTGAAGAATTTATCTTATCATCGCCAAATAAAATACAAAATAAAATATATTATTACGATATATAATACATAGACATATATATATTACGATTTTTTTAAGTTTTCTTAAAAATATCGAAAAATTATAAAAAAAAAATGAATAAATAAAAAAAACTAAAAAAATACTGCATATTGGTTTTTAATAAAATCGAATTTTTATTTTCATCATAACTCAATAAATACTAATAGTAGAAATTTGAAATTTCACTGAATATGCTTATAATATTATTATGAATCACTATAGACCTATTTATAAAAAGTTGAAATTTTTCATATTTTTTCAGCTTTTTTTCTATAATGTCGATCAAATAAATATTAGTATAGACAAATTTAATCAATTCTTCATTAGTAAATATTACTGATTAGGGAAAACAAATTTAACTGTATTAAATAAAAAAAAAATATATTAGAGTGTTTGAATACTAAATTTGTACGAAAGATATAAATCACGAAAATTTGCTATACTGTGTTACATTAAAATTTAATAAATTTATAATTTTTATACTACAGGCTTAAGTAGAGTGGTTATAAAAATGAACATTGAAGAGAAAAGAGGAAGAGGGAGACCAAAATAGAGATGGCTGGACACGATTGAGTATGATAAGAGGGTTAATGATGTGTGCGTAAGTAATGTGGCAAAATTTAAACGCGTAGAGGTTTAATACAAAAGTGGCTGATTCCAAATAGTTGAGAGAAGGATGACGCAGAAGAAAGAAAAGAATCTTAAAAATTAACAGAAGTATTTCATAAAATTGTCTTTGTAGCATAAAAAATTAAAAATGAGTGTAAATTTATTAGCGTTAAATAATGCAATTTTGAGGAAATAATAAATTACAACCAATTTCCATTAAATTATATTAATTAATAAGTAAAAAACATTGAATACTTTCGAATTATTTTAATGAAGTTTGTGTTATTTATAGGTACTTGAAAAATTAGATTTTTCAAAAGTACTAGATTTCATTTTTTTAATTAATATTTTTAATATTAAATTAGATAATTTCTATTGATTATTTTAACTATAGATATAGATATATTATGATACCTCATATCGGTACAATTTATCTTTTATAAATTATTACAACATATACTTTAAATATTTACTTATTTCATTTTAATGTAAATGTTACCATAAAAATAACTGTATTAACAAAATATGAAATTGTACTCTACAATGATTTATTCATGGTTTTGATACAAATTTCAGCGGTTTTGTTCTTATTGTATTATTATACGGTTAAAATGTGGTATTGTGGTTTAATCTAAAACAATTAATTATGTTAAATGTAATGAAATTCTACGTTACATTGTATACCCAAGTCATAGTAATTGTATAAATTAATGATTAATTTTTTTTTTTTTTTAATTTAAAATATTTCAATACATCATACATGATAGTAATTAACCATCACTCATAAGGTTTTTCTTTAAATTATACCTTAAACATGTATATTTATTTATATTTCTTAGAAAATCCTTCAAAATTATGACTTAAAAATATGTATTTAAGATTTAAAAGACTAAAAAAAAAACTTAAACATTATTTCACATGGCTGGTTTCTTATTCTACTGCCAAGTCACATATGCATATATTAAATTAACATCGTTAGTACTTTCTTCAAAAATAATTTTTGAAATTTAAATCATTTTTTTAACGGTTTTTTATTTTTTAATTCTATAACTATTATTTTATAACATTATAGAACACAAACTACAAGACTATAATATTGTTTGTTATCATGGTTCGATAATATAGATTAGAAAGAATTACATGTTACTAACAAAAATTAAGTAAATGTAAAATAACATTTTTTTTTCGTATATATTAGTTGTAAAATTGATTATCCATCCATTTCCTGAGTAATATTTTACGAACTGGAGAAAAAAAATACTAAAGAGAATTGTAATTGTAAAAAAAAGTGTTGAAAGCTTCAAGGTTAGACATTTAAACCGTGATAAAAATAAAAATAGCTAAATTGAGAACTTACAGCGGCGATAACCGAAATACTAACGAGATACCTAAGATTTAGAGTTACATGTAATAATTTTTGGTCATTCAAGGAAAAAATGATTTTCTCAAGCAAAATTGACATTAAATAAAAAACAGTTCAAGAAGGAATAAAATCTAAGATCTAGTGTACCATTGATTTTTAACTTATTGAGAAATAGTAATAAGAACTTTTATAAGTATACATAATCCAATACAATAGCATTGGTGATGCATTTTTCATTGTACGGTTTATATTTTTGAGCAAATTTTTGAAAATCATTGATCACCACAATTATCATAGTTCCAACTTATTATAGCTTAACAACTGCGAAAAGTATACGTGACAATTTCAATAAGGTACATAATTAGATAAAAGAGAAAAATATTAATAACGATGATAATAACATACAATATGGATTATATATAAATAATTTAATATTATATAATAGTAGATAAAACTATATAAAAAACAAATTCATAGTTTGAAGAGATAATTATAATTGAGTTTTATTTAGGAATGCAAAAAGAAGGGAAAGGAAAGGGTTTTATAATATTTGTAAATTCCGAAATGAAATAAATTAATGTTTCAATGTTAAAAGGAAACTGAGTATAATTTTGACGAGAGAAAGTGACATGAGTATTGGTTGAGGTGGCATTAAAAGTGGTTTTAGAAGAATTATTTTTGACTGAGGTCATAGGTATGAAAGTATCTCGCCTGATTAAACGGATAAAACATATATGTGCTCTTGACGAACTTTATTGTTGGAATGGTCTTGCCCACATTTAATGCAACGTATATTTTGGTAGCAGTATTTTAGAGTATGACAGACATATATGGCACCACAGTATATATGAAATTTAGCACTGTGGTAGGCCTTTGGGTGAGTGTGGTTTTGCAACTAGTATTTTTGTGTTCAAAAGAAATTCAACCTTGTATATGTCCAAGTTGTTGGTAACATTTTTAATATCGAAAAAAAAAATGACAAAGGTGAAATATCATAAAATCATTTGATGTTATGTATGTTGGTGACATGATGTTTAAAATCCGAGAAGCTAGAAATTCTGTAACCGTGATTGGGTGGATGGTGATTTAAAATAACCACCCGTAACACGCGAATAACATTTGGCTAATAGGTATGAAAACTTGCGTCGATTATCATTAATTGAGACAAAAGTAATTTCTAATGCTCACAGAAATGCGTGCTGAAAATAGCATATGAGTGTGTTGATTCACAGATGAAATATGTACCGTTTAGTATAGATATCAAATTAGAGACAAAACGGAGACATTATTCACATTTTTAATGTAACCTGGCGGTAATTTTGATGTAACGTCGGTATTACAGTTTAGATCTTAAACAGAAGATGTATTCTTGTCAGCATCATTATGGTTAGCAAGAACAGACAACCGATTTGAATTTGTGTATATTACGATTTTCTTATCCTCTACATTTGGTGAAAGAGAAGGCGTAGAAAGATTTTCTTGCGAGATCTTGATTTTTTGTTTGTGGGTGGGATTACCATAAAGTTTTTATGAATAGTAAAATTTTTGTTTTGTTCATACGACATAATTACGCAAGTTATATGAACTATAGGTCGAGGCGTAAAATTAAACTGCAAAATTGCGATTAGATAAGAGAGCAATGAGAATATTGTTATGGAAATTAACGTGCCACTTGACGGTCATCGAAACCAATCTGATTTTAAAGAAATAAAAATAAATATTATCGTTGAGATACTAATAAATGAAAGCAAAATTGAATTAATTGATATTAAAATACAAAACAAAAAATACTTCTATAAATAGGTTGAAAGTCGAGTAAAGCGCACGCGCGTTCTGTATCTCTTAGCTTTCGATAGCAGAAATAATTTGAAATAATTTCATACCTGTCTCCATGATTTCTATTGTTGATTATTCGTATTGCTATCGAAAGCTAAGAGATACAGAATGCGCGTACGCTTCACTCGACTTTCAACCTATTTATAGTAGTATTTTTTGAATTATTCTTTATCTCCCCAAACCCAAACTTTAAATACACCACCGCGTTGTCGGCATAACAAAATTAAACCGATTAAATTGCTACGGCAATCTTATCACCATGAATAATCACGATCTACCTCAACACTCAACTCAAATAATAACTAACAACACCAAAACATTCGCAGAAACGACCGCCAACACAATATTTCCTAAAAAAGAACAAGCTATCGTATTTAACACAATAAATGTTATTCCTCAAATAGAATATGTAAAAGCATTTGTTAAAATTACTCTTCCCAAGAATATCACTTACGCATCTTGAATCTCCAACAACCGTTATTGTATATACTTCACAGACAAAAGTGTTGTCGACGAGCTTACACAAAATTACTCATAGGTACATAACAATAAAAGAACATCAAATTCCATTTCGGCATTTAGTTAACCCAGCCAAAATATATATAATATCAAACGCACATCCAATAATTCCTCACGACATAATCTTTGATTACTTATTAATAGAAGGCATCAAAACAATGTCACCGATAACGTTTTTAAAAGCTAGATTTGAAGATGAACTCGCACATATCAGTAGTTTCCGACGACAGGTATACATCAACTCTGAAGATATACATAATGTACCCGGCTCTATACTAATAAATTATGGTAACACTGACTTTAGTATTTTTCTAACCGACAATACTCTAACATGTTACTCATGCAAACAAACTGGCCACACCTCAAACTACTGCAAAATAGAATCAAAAAATATAAACGCTAATAGCCATAGCAACAATGAAATAATAATAGAAAAAAATACAACCTCAAATAACCAGGACGGTACTCAAGGCATAATGCAGATCGATTTACACCCAAACTCAAAGAACTAATATTAACTTAAACAAATTAAGTCTACCAGTAATACCCTCATACACACAAAACAAACAAATTAAAAGACCCCCCCGTCACAGACCGACCTACAAAATCTAGACTAACCAAATTGGCAAATCTACTGTTTCAATCCCAACATCAAGAACACAACACAAACACATAAGACTAAAATTCAAGAAAAATCAAAATCCAACATACACTTAATCTCGTCGTTACCCTTACATTCAAAAAACTACATTTTTCCAAACAAACTACGAGTTCAATTATACAATAGAACATAAACGGTTTTCAAATACGTATTGTGGACATCAACCATATTCTATAAAACTATCAAACAACAATCCTTAACTTTCAAAATACTTAAAAATTTAAAGAACAATCATACTGTCTGAATTAAAAATTAAAAATTATAATAAATATAATGAGTGTAAATATCATATAATGGAATATAAATGGACTTGTTAAAAAAATTAAAGATATTAAAATATTTAATCAAATTCACAAAAATCCATTATATGTATTCAAGAGACATACCTAAATGACAACTACACACCTCACACAAAGAATTTCAACACATATAACTCTAACCAGAACACACTGCAACCACGCAAGCGGAGGTGTCGCTATACTAATAAGATCATAATTTCTTAATTCACAAATCCTAATTCAATCCCCAATAGAAGTAGTAGCCGCAACTATCCAACTAGAGTTCAAAATTATAATCTGCAATGTATACATACCGAATCAAAAAAAAAAAATGACGCCTCTGATTTATAACACATAATTCAACAACTTCCAACTCACTTCTGTTTATTGGGGTACTTTAAAAACCACAGCCTATTCTGAGGGTTTGACAAAACCGATGATAGAAGTAAACAAATCGAAAAAATTTACGAAATCGGCAACATCATTCTATTAAACAACGGAGAAACCACACGCCTAAATCCAGACAACGGAATATTTTAACGATAGACCTCTCATTATGCAGGGCGTCATTATCCCAAGGAAGTTCATGGTCAACTTTACCCGAATTATACGACAGCGATCATATCCCCATCAAAATAAATATACTATCAAGCAAAGTTCCTCCCAAAACATCACCTCATAGATGGAAACTAAAAAACGCCATCTGGGAACTTTTTACACAATTGACCAATTATTATGTGACCACCAATCCTCCTCCTATAGCCGGTCCGATCGAATCCGATGTTAACCATATTACCGAATCCATTATAAATGCTGTAAACATATAAATAGGAAAAACTATAGTTATAACTATGCAACCAAAAATATCAAAGTTCCTGGTGGAACTCCGAAATTAAATTATCAATCAAAAATAAGAACAACACACTTATAATATTCCAAAAAAACAGGCAAAATTGAAGACCACATAAAACTTAAGAAATTCCGAGTAAAAACCAAATTATTAGTAAAGAACAGTAAAAAAAGTCTTGAAAAGAATTAACCTCAACCATAGAACCTAAAAGCGATCCCAGCTTGGTTTGGAACAAAGTAAGATCAATACAAGGATACAGCAGAGAAAAAATATCCATATCGTTGTGGCTTAAATAAAAATAATAAAAAAAAAAAATTAAAAAAAAATACTCTCAAAATATTATTTATTCATATTTGATAGATTTTCATTATAAGATTGCAATAATCACATACATTTAAACTGCATTATGAAATAATATTGGGTATTTTTGTTTTGGATGTCAGTTTTCAGTATACGAGTAGATCAACAGGTGAAATGTTGAATATAGTAAAATCGTAATAAAGCAGTTTTTTTTAGCCTTACATGATTAAGGCGAAAAAAATATGCTAGCACGACGTGGTATTGATCATCAAAATATGATATACCATAATCCTCAAAAAACACCCCATTGTATGGTAAAATAATAAAAAAAAACCCTTTAATAAACAGAGTTAATAATAAGCGTTCGTAAAATGATTTATTTATACACCCAATTTAATCTATATTTAAAGAATATTGAACAAAACTCTATACATATCAATTTTCTACTATGAAATTTTCATAAAAAAAAAAAGTATTAACTAACGAAAAAAAAAAATATATATATATATATATATATGAATACATTTAATATTATTAGTTTATAATAATTAATAATAGTTGTACTTCGAAACTTTCGATAGTCTGATAAAATAATATTTTGGAGATAACAAACTGCTCTTGGAACTATTTTTTACAGATTTTAGCATACCAGACGATATTTTCAGTTCTCTAAATAATTTTGAATTTATCTAATCATGGAATGGAACGTAAAAAAAGGACAATAATGAAATCGACACATTGCGTTGTATTTACATTATTGGTTAGGTTAGGATTATGAAAGGCGAGCTCGTTCAACAGTCACGTACGCTGTGCGTGTGTGTGTATACATGGTGTATAGTAATCACGAGATCAGAGAACGTAGAGTTCAAGTGTTTTTTTTTTTTTTTTTTCAATCTCGACACGAACTCAAAACAGAACATTTTCGGTTTTCGAAAACGATATTGTGTGAAACCGACCGGGTCACTACTAACGGATAAAAATTAGATATTAAATACAAATTTAATATGAAGATTGTATCTACATAACCTCGTTCCTCTCGTCACTCGACACATTACAGCATCACATATTGTTTTTTGAGCTCTGAATTTCAAGTAATCTGTGGCTGTACGATAATTTGTCACAGATTACAAATAAATTATCATTCTTTTAAGGTTTTAAAGTCTTCTAGTTTCATATTAGGATTGTAATATTGATCAAAATAAGCCACAGCTAATTATACTTAAAAAAGATATATCATACATTTTTCCTATTTGTAAGATTATTAAAACAGATTTAAACAACTTGATTTATTTAGAAACCAAAGTATAAGATAATATGGAATATTTTGAGTTCAGACATTAGATATTTGTTGTTAATTATACAATTCCTAAATAATGTTTGAGACAGTAGCAAAATAATTTTTACTATAATTACTAATTTTAAAATTATACATTTTTTTAATTTTATTTTTAAAAACTTGTTTTACAAGTGTATTTTTATATTTTAAAAAGTTCAGGTACAAATGCATTTTGATAAATTGTCTTTCATTGCATAAATATTTAAATTTAAACGGAGTATTATTTAAACAGTTCAGATACTGTAATTAAAATAAAAATCTCAAATTATATAAAAATTATTTTTATTTTTTTTTTTTTATAAATATTTATTAAATTTAAATAAAAATTAATTAAACTTAAAAAAAAAAAAAACTACATCAATATTCGAAATATCTAAGTTATCTTTTAGGAATAAAAAGTTACAAATAAATCTCTGTAAGACACCCAAATAATATAAAAGTTTTGTTAACAACAAAATAAGTACATTAGTAAAAGAATCAAAATAAATTTCAATTATAGCCAACGTCAATAAATAAATGTCAAATTAAAGTTATAGTGAAAATAATACTAAAAATAATAATTATTTAATAAAAATAATCATTTAACTTAATAACCAATTTTAAGCTACATGAAAGAATAATAGGTGTTAACAAAACAATATTGGCAGTAGGGATAGTAGTAGTAGTATTAGAACTGAAAAAAAATTGCATGCTGCATAAAACTCTATTGTGGTATTAAACAACACTTATTCACACTTGTGGAAACCGTAAAGTTCAAGAGATATATATGAACAATTTTAATAGATGTCGATTCTTATCGATCTTTCGTTTTTTAAAAAGAAAAAACCATGAGCTATATAACAAAACTACGTTTATGAATGGATAACGTGTGTATACAGAGTAAATAATTATAAGAGGGACATCCATAAGGAGCACCGTTCATATAACTATATACTTAAACGTAGCTTGCACAATAAAACGATTGTGGAACTCATTAAAAGTCATTATTGTCGACTCGTCTTTGTCTAATTGTCCAATAACCAACGACTTTCTAACTTATCTTTCAAGCACATAAAGTAAAACCGACAATCACCGAAAACGTCCACATCAAGCCAAAAATAAATCGAACGGTCAGCTTACGAATTATATACATAAAAAATTATCGTGCATTACTCATTAATATATCGTAATAATATAACACTATATTTGTTTATTCCGAAACTAAATTCGAACGAAAATACTAATCACACCACACGCTATTCAATTGGTACATTTATAAGTTATACAGTACACGATATCCAAAAATAAATATTGAACTTTAAAACATAAAATATAAAGTACCTATTATTGTCCATAAAATATTTATCTAGTTCAAAGGATCCGCAAGTAGGTCTTGCAACCTACTTCGTAATTTGTTACGTAACATCATACGAATTATTTGTTTCAAGCAAATAATATATAATCACATGATATAATATCGAATTTCCTTAATGATTAAATTTTTCCTAACAGTAAAGTTATAATTTTTAACAAATTTAAGTGGAAAAAATGTATATTTTTATTGCAAAATCTTTATCTGAAAGTCGTTATATATATGTTAGAATAATAATAGTAAATCATGCATTACTCACAAATCTACCAAAATTTATTCCATTAGATAATTACGATTAACTAAGTGTTTATTAAAGACCATTTATTTTTTTATTTTTTTTTTTTTTTGGAACTTTTTAGACGATGCTCTCCTGGCCACAAACTGTTTCATTAGCAGGTGAATCTGAATAACTAATTCTTATTTTGCATTTTTGGTGTTTATTACTTTTTAAGTAATTTTTAACATTTTTAGGTCATTTTCCCACATTTTTAGTCAATTTTACTGATTTCACACTAGTTCATTTCTTATCGTTTCTTATCGACCATTATGTCGATAACTTAAAACTTGGAAATTATCACTAAGATTAGCACCTATCCAATTTTATCTCGACGATTACATTTATCGTTGTCGTATTATAGTGAATAATATTATAATATGTATATATACATACATGTTATTATTTTTTCCTAATATTCGTTTAGTATCCGACTTTATTATTTTTTTATTTCCCTATTTTAAGGACAATTTGACATTTTTATGTCATATTTTAAGTAATTCGAAGCTTTGATAAATTTATACAGAATTTTATAGTAAAATAGAGTAAAATATTTAAAAAAAAAATGTATTTTTATTAATTTAAAACTAATATTTGAAATTTTTTAGGTCATTTTTAGCCATTTTTATGTCATATTTGCATATATTTTTTATGTCATTTTTTTTATTGTTTTGAAGGTCATTGACTTCTGAGCCCTACTAGTGACTATTCAGGCCTAATTTAATAGAACAAAATATGGCATTATTTATGCGATATGGATTATAAACCAATAATAAAATAAAAAAAATAAAAAAAAAAGTAACGTATGAAAGCAAAATAATATCAATCATATTAAACGTTACTTAATGGTATTATAAATTCAATTTTATTGCGACGTACCAACATGTTTATTACCACAAATAAAAAATATTATTATAATTATTATAAGATGGTCAAAAGCTGAGATTGTATATCATTTTTCGGTCGCTGTGTACAGTTCATTTTCGAATTTACTTTCACCCACATTTTCCAGAACATTTACTATATATTCTAAAATAGGGAAGTACGGTTTAGCAAAAAATTATAATTAATATAATATATATTGTAATGACTTAAGTATAATAAATACGGTTATGATAATTTGGCATTTATTTAATTCATAGAACATAATAAATATACAGAAAAGCGTCTGAAAAATATCAACGAATTTCATCTTAATACCATTTGATGCAAATACTCGGAATACTTATTTAGCCACTGGAGTCATTCAGTCTACCCAAATTTGACCAAATGAGAATATTATTATATTAAGTCCATCAATTTTCAAATTTTTTGAAAATATTGAGATTTTCATGCGTAATGAGCAGAAATATTACGATAAAATCCTATTTATTGAATCAATTCAATGAATTGTATGTGTCGGTAACTACACTTAGTGTTATTCTACAACTTTCGAGAACGTTTTCACATTGATTATTCTTTCCTTCTCTCTCTCTATTTATTTTCTTTCTGTTATGTACAATCGTGATTAACCTTTTTATTGCGAACTTCTAAACACATTAAGCCATAACTGTCATGAAGTTTAAATTACTTTGATTGAGAGATTTAAATCTTATGCCAGTTGAAAAGTAAAAATGTTATCAAAAACAATAATTGTTTATAATTATTATAAAAATAAAATAATGGTAAGATACTTGTTCATGAATCCAATTGTGTAATAAAACTCATGGGACTTCAAATATAATATCAAATATACTACAATTGAACTATTGGTATTAAATACTAAGATATTTAAAATAAAATTATCGTCAATATTCATGAAAATTAAAATTAAAAATTAAATTCTGTAATAAAAAGTTATAAATTGAAAGAATTTACTATAAAATATTGATTTAAATCAATCAATCTTCTGATTTTTTAACACTAGATTTTATGTTTAATATAGAAAGATCATTTTCTAGCAAATAAGCATTATAAAATAACTAATGTTATAAAAAAAAAATAATAAAATCTCGTACGGAGTAAAAATTTGTCATCATATCTTAGGTTTTTTTGACTAAGAAGAACTACAAAGACAGCGAAAATTAACTTCATAACATATGTATCATGAAACTTCTAGAACTGATTTACTACCTAAAAAGTGTTGAAAGTAGAAAAATATAAAAAAAAAGAAAATATTGTATGGCCATTGCATTACTTTACTCAGAAGTTAAATTTATCTAATAAACTGCATTGAACAATCTTAATAATTATAAAGTGACAAAAAAAAAAAAAAAATGTAAATTTTTCTCAGTTTTTTTTAGAATCAGAGATAATTTCAATTAAAATTATCTCGCTGATATCAATATATCAATATGTGAGCGTTTATTAAGCCCAGACTATAAAAAATATTTTAAGTAAAAAATTTAATATCCTTGATTGAAAATAAAATCCAATTTTGTGATACCTAATACATTTGCTGTGATTGAACACTGACATAAGTTAAATTCTTTAAGGAATTTTATTTTTTTATCCACGTTGTAATAAAACTTTTGTTTTATCTCGACGACAAAAATAGTAGTACTTTTTACTTAGTAATAAAAATAAACAATTTAATTTGTTTCTTCTAAATGAGCAAATTTTATACACACATAATTGAAGTTAAAACTTAACGGTAAAATATTTCAAAACACACAGCGCACTAACATTACGTATTGTTTTTATGGTTAAAATTATATTCCCAATGGATTAACTGATAAACTGATGCAAAAACATTCCGAAAAGTCATACTGTAATATAAAAGCAACAATTGTATTATTTTATGGTTTTGATTCGCATAAACTTAGTACTATTAGAGTTAACTTTTAGAGAATATAATATATTGTTTCACTAGTTTTAGGCATGAAAAAAAAATAAAAATAAATATTCTTTTTAAATTCTGGATAACATATTTTACAGAAAAAAAAATGTTCAACGCTTTTTACTAACGTTTAAAATTTAAGTGCACATACAATTTCTTACGACAATAACTACCTATAACGCGTGTATTAAACCCTTAGACCGATACATGTTTTAATTATACATATTTATTCAATACAACATGTATACGGAATACAATTTTTTTTTAAAAGTTTTAAGTTTTTGAATTTAAATAAAAATTTAAATAATTATTTCTATTCAAATAGTTTTGTATACATTTTGCTGTTTATAAATTAAAACAAAAATAAAAAATAACCAGGTGTTATTTCTAAAAAATTTAAAACGTTCTAGATACATATTTTTTAAATATCTCTAATCTTTATGAAAACACATACATTATATTACAAATTCGATTTTTTTTTTATATTTTTTTAGTCCACATCCATATACGTTTCTTCTTACAGTATTCTATATCGTGTACACAACTTAACTTAAACCATATCAGTAATATATTGTACGAAACGTGAGCGATTAAAACTTCTCATGATGGTTTTATGTTAGGATATACAATTTTGAACGTGTTTATTACAGAGGATCTAATATATACTTAAAGTGTTTAAACTGACATATTTATTCGCATAAGCCATTTCCGGAACTTATGACACTTTTAAACAGACTTATAGTTATCGTTTATCTTGTGAAAACAGCTATACCTATTATACTGAAATATTTATTCACATAGCATTTTTAACAATTGATGGATCTAAAAATATACGGGAGGGAGAGGGAAGTAGACTTAATTAAAAGCAATTTGGCTTTTTCGAAAAATGCCCGATTTGGCAGCTTATGCTATTTAGGAAATTACCTAATTTTATAACCTCCGCAAACAGTATGAGGTTTAATTAATTTTTATATCCTCCTTAACGGGTGTTAAACGTGATCGACACCGACGAATTTTTTTTTTCATTCACTCTATTTTCCACTTGTCTGAACTTTTTGATAAAATATGAATATAAAGGGAAAATTAATAAAAGTAGAACCTTTACTGCATAATTTATCTTTTTTTCTGTAATAAACGGAAAAAATTATTGATTAATATTTCAAAAAGTTAATGCACATTATACTATATCGATGATAATCAGTTCCTAGTACTGAAAAAAAAACAACAAAAGAAAATATAAAATTAAGAACTGTAAATCTTAAAGAGTATTATATAATAAGTATATATTAAATAAAATATTCAAACAACTTTTAAGATCAGTACTTTTATTTTTATTTTTTATTATTTAATAAAGGTTGAAAATCTTGTAGTTATTAACCAGTGTGCATTTAATGTAGAACTAAAAAATTTTGAATTATAAATTAGATTGAATGTTTTACAACGTTAAAGAAAATATTAATAAAATGAAATTTTTTCAGAAAGTTTAGAGTTTTTCTAATGTTATTTTCACTGAGAGTCTTTTCCATGTTTTTTTCTGTATAATTGTTACCTCTTGTATTTTGGTGCAGTGTTAAGTCTTGGATTATATTTTGGATGTATAGGATGGCTTGGAATTTGTTACTCGTATGAGATGAATTTTTTTTTATGACGTATGAATGGGTTGCGAATGAGCGCCCAATTCTAGTTATTGATATGATTTCCTTTCGTTCCTTTAAATACTATGTATTATTTCTTGTTAATTTTCTTGATCATTTTAAGGTATCTGGACAGTGGAATAGAGTTCCAATAATTTGACGTATCGCATATATATATAGTTTGTTTGATATATGTATATTTAAATGTCATTGATTGGTAAATCGTTTATTTTTAGTATAAGAATCGTCTGGTCATGAGAACAGTTGTTTTTCAGTAATATCGGCATAGATCGCTATTAATGCAAAATTCTTATTATATGTGCAATTTCGAATAAAATTAATTTTTTTAGTGTATTTCTAAATATATGTATTCTAATATGAATTCACTTAATACAATTAAATATTTCAAATTTAATACAAAATAACGTTTTAAACGTATAAAATTACAGTTTAAATTTCTCGAAAATATTTATAAACAAACGACAATTTTCAAAATAATGTAATACTTGTTGAATAGTTTATTTTAGATTCTGAACGGAGTGAAGAATGTATTGATTTTACAATGATGTGTGTTTTTTTTTTTTTTTTTTTTTTTTTTTTTTTTTTTTTTTTGTGTCTGTCGACACGTTTTGGGGCAGTAAAAATGCTTCGATTGCCTTATGTAGCAACTTTTCTGAAAGGAAAGTGAATCTATTTGGTACTTTGGGGGGTCAAAAGTTAAAAATTTCCAATATTTTTTAAATGCGACGGGAAAAACCATAAAAAAATTTGGGAAAAACGGGAGTTTTTACGCAAAACCAGTTTTTGACATAATCAAGTTTTTTATTTTGCTATAACTCAAAAACTAATCGATGTAAATACTTGAAATTTTCACCAAATGTTTAGAATAGCGTTCTCTATACACCATTAAATTTTCAAAGTATTTTGACTTTTATTAAGCTATTTATAGACAATTGAAATTTTCAATATTTTTAAGTATTTTTTTTTTAAATAACGATAAAATTTTTTTGGCTGCCTAGAAAATCTTGAAAATTTAATACAAGGTTTCTTATAAGTTGTTCCTTAACTCATAAAAAAAAATCTAAAATCGTAAGTCACAATTTTTTTTTATAAGTGCTCAAAGTTACAATTTATACGAAATATGTAAAATCACGATAATTTGCAAGTTTTTTTGTAGTTAAAAATTCATAAAATTTTTTCTGTTCATACTTAAGGTTCAAAATTTTAACACGAGGTTATGTATAAGCTACTCTTCAAAAATCTTTAAAAAAATTTCTACCGGAATTAGAGGAAAAAATTTTATGACTGTTTGAAATTTAAATATTTACGAAATTGCATAAAATAGCGATTTATTCTCAAACGATTTTAAATATTTTTTATAATTCAAAAAGTATAAGTCGCAGATTTTTGAAATTTCTACCAGCTGTTAAGATTGGTATTTCCTTTATGTCATATTTTTTTCAAACTATTATATTGATTTTTAAGCCAGTTATAGGCATTTATAATATTCGATTTTTTTACATTCTATTTTTATAATCGGTGATAAAAAAAATTTGGCTCGTACAAAATACTTGAACATTTAATAGAAGATTCCACAGAAGTAGTTCTTAAAGTCATTCAAAAATTATTAAAATCCATAGGCACAATTCTTTTTTATAAGCGTTTGAACAGCGAATATTGACAAAAAATTACATGTAAAATATAATATACTGTATAATATTCTAGACTGACAAAGATATTAATTTTTTTTTAAAATGCTCTAACTCAAAAATGAAAAACCGCAACAACTTGAAATTTTCACCAAATCTTTATATTGACGTTCTCTATACATGGTTAAGATTTCAAAGTATTTTGACATATTTTGACTTATTTATAGACAATTTAAATTTTCGATTTTTGTTAAATTTTTGTTTTTAAATATCTATAAAATTTAATTGATTGAGCGAAAACTCTTGAAAATTTTATACTAGGTTTATAATAAGTTAAACTTATCGTAACTAAAAAATATCGGTGATCGGTTAACTCAATTTTTTTTTATAAGCCCTTAATTCTCAAATTTGTATAAAATGTGTAAAAATCACGATAATTTGCATGTTATTTTGTAGATAAAAATTCATAAAATTCTTTTTGTTCATACTTAAGGTTCAAAATTTTAACACTAGGTTATCTATGAGCTACTCTTCAAAAATCTTTAAAAAAATTTTTACCGGACTAAGAGGAAAAAATTGTATGACTGTTTGAAATTTAAATATTTACGAAATTGCATAAAATAGCGATTTATTCTCAGACGATTTTAAATATTTGTTATAATTCAAAAAGTATAAGTCGCAGATTTTTGAAATTTCTACCAGCTGTTAAGATTGGTATTTCTTTTATGCAATATTTTTTTCAAAATATTATATTGATTTTTAAGCCACTTATAGTCATTTAAAATATTCGATTTTTTTACATTTTATTTTTATAATCGGTGATAAAAAAAATTTGGCTTCTACAAAATACTTGAAAATTTAATCGAAGATTCCACAGAAGTAGTTCTTAATGTCATTCAAAAATTATTAAAATCCATAGGCACAATTTTTTTTTATAAGCGTTTGAACATCGAATATTGACATAAAATTACATGTAAAATATAATATAATGTAGAATGTTCTAGACTGACAAATGATATCGGTTTTTTTAAAATGCCCTAACTCAAAAACGAAAAACCGCAACAACTTGAAATTATCATTAAATCTTTATATTGACGTTTTCTATACATGGTTAAAATTTCAAAGTATTTTGACATATTTTGACTTATTTATAGACAATTTAAATTTTCGGTTTTTCTAAATTTTTCGTTTAAAAATAAAATATACTTATATAATATTTATAAATAACATTGTATTATATTCTAGACTAACATATGAACTCCGTTCAGAATCGTTATTCGTATACAATGATATCTATCATTGCATTCAAATTTAACAAATCCATTATAATAATGACCTATCCTATAAGCGAGGTGCACTCCACCCCTAACTGTACAGCAGAGCGAGGCCCATCCGGTTCTTTTTTAAATTGAAATTGTTTACAAAATCAATTTAGAACAATATACAATAAACGACTACATACAAGTAAGATTTTAAAAAACAAAATTTCAACTCAGGTTAAATAGGTCTGACAATATTTTCCAAATTAATAACGTGCATATATTATCGGATATAAAATATATATCGCCGAAGTACTTCAAAGTATACGTTTGTACTACAGCGTTTCATAAAGTATACTTTTACACAAAATATATGTGTATTTTCTATTTTAATGTGTAACTTGAACGATATACAACTATAATAATACGCCTGTAAGCATGCAATTAATTTACCGTGATTTAAATTCGTATACATTGTTTCGAACGTTTTATTCATGGAAAGTGAGTTGTAAATTTCGTATTGTTTTCGAATTAACGCATTAAAGTTATCATAATCGCGTCCCACATATTATAATAAATATATGCGCGTATACTTTTTTCATAAAACGTATGTTAAATACTATAGCATATTCAAAATTATATTTATTATTATTATTATTAATTTTTTTTTCATAAGAATTTCATTAGTCTGATATGAATTAATACTAATAAAAATTAAATAAATTTTCGTTATCAATTACCATTATAATCAGGAATGATTTCGCGAAATCACTTAGAATAACAAGAACATTTTTAAATGTAGTCGATGTAGTCGACATCGTCGTTCACTGTCTAGTGAATAACTTAGAATACTCACTAAACACACACACACACACACACACACACACACACACACACACATACACATTCAATTTCATATAAAGCTGTTACTATACGATACAGCCGACTACAACTCAGCTGTACTATATTACGCCGTTTCTTGTTGTCCCGACGACACTGATGGATACCCGGGACAGATTTACATAAGAACCCCAAGAGATGTATAAGATTTGACGCATATCAGTCGTCCTAGTGAATTTCGAAAATTATTCGATTCTTTGCACGATGGAAAAAAACTAAATAGAAGACGATTACATGTGATAGAATTCAGAAGTTATTGTGTGATTAGATCGTTTTAATATCTAAGAGTATAAATAAATGTCGTAGGAAAGTATTTTCCAATCTCCCTATTTGTGCTAGTAGTGAACTCAACCGAGCAAACACGAAACTGTAAGGATTGTAAGCGATAAGATATGGAAAAAATATCCAGTGGGTAAAATATCGTGCACATCATCATTATGAAATTCGTGTTATAATCAGACTTCGAAACGTCTGTAATATAGTTTCAAATAATCACGAATTTATTTTAATGATAATATTCGAAATTTCACGTAATACGATGTAAACAGTAATAAAACTTTGGAAGGGCATATAATGCTATCACGTATTATTGAGAAATATTTCATTATTTATCTTGTAGAATATAATAGTCATAACGACACTATTGATTTACAAATTAAATTCAAATATTCCTGTCCATGAACATAAATAGGAATATTTTTATTTTTTTATTTTTTTTTTTTATTTTATTTAGTTTGTATAAATTACTATAAAAAATTCATATTTACTTCTTGATCAAATACTCTCGTAAATGGGAAGTTGGACAATCGACCGACAACCATTCAACCGACAGGACAATCGACCGACAGCTAAAATACCGACAGTAATATTATAAGTACATATTAATTTAAAATATTTTTGTAGTTAAAAAAAATGTATACTACAAATAAAATAAACATCATCATTTTTCGATTTTAAATGAAAATTATAATTTTAAATTCATTGGTAAAAAATATATCATTTTTGTTTTTTATAAAAGTTTTTCTGACTGTTTTCATCTAAATTTAATGATAATTACATAATTTGTATATTTATTACTGAATAAATGTATTTATTATAGTTATTCAGTAATAAATATACTCGTATGGAACTTGTATAAATAAAAAAATGTATTTAGAGTGTAGTATAATTTAACAACTGAAAAGGCATATTATGTAAATATAAAGTTTTAGTTTGCAGTTGAAAACTTCAAAAGTTTTATCTAAGTTAAATTAAAACCATTAAATCTTATTTCATTTTTCTAAATATTTTGATACACAAAATATATATATTTATACATTTTTGATCATTGATGTAAATATTCCAAATTACTCCGGTATATTAAATTAATGGTATCAATAATAAATTTTAATCAGTTTAACAATGACTGCCATAAACTTCCAATATGTCTATCATAGATTTTCGTTAGACATATAAGTGGATCGACTTTTTGAACTCAACCGAGAGTGTAGTCCATTTCCAAGTTTTACAATTATAAAAGTGAACTGTAATTAACGTTGTATTAACATATACAATATACTGCTGGAAGATTTTCGTATTTCAGGCCAAATTATATTTTAGAATTATAATATAATCGATGATTTTTAAAATTATATAAATAGTTTTAAAAATCATCGATTATATTATAATTCTAAAACATAATTTGGCCTGAAATACGAAAATCTTCCAGCAGTATATTGTATATGTTAATACAACGTTAATTACAGTTCACTTTTATAATTGTAAAACTTGGAAATGGACTACACTCTCGGTTGAGTTCAAAAAGTCGATCCACTTAACAGTTATCGAAATATAAATCTGTTCAATAGCTCAGCTCCCTACGCATTATAGAAATAGTATTTTATTTATTGAAGAACAATAGAATTCTAAACTAAATATTACTGTGGAAAACAAAAATAATGGAGTGAACGATACTGGTATACACATATTGTGTACAAAATGAATGCGTTTTGTTTATTGTTTATTTTATTTATTTATTTGTTTATTTTATTTTTTTTTTTTTTATTATTATTGGTAGTTGAAATCTGTCGGATTTTACTTCTCGAGAAAAAATTTATTGAAAAATATTCGCTCCATTATGCGTGAAACCGATTTGTGTGGTCGACCCTAATCCAGAAATACTACACTTCTTTTTGGTCGCATTAAATGGCTATATCGTATTTTTGATTTTATGCGAATGCAAATCTGCACGTAGTCCGTTATTCACATTGTATTTATTTAAAAAATATGTTTTTAAAAACGCATTTGCTAATGCAGTAATGTTTGTCCGCATTTCTCACCGAAAGCCACCTGGATATGATATGTGTTATTTATTCTCTTTTTTAACACTTATTTTCATTATTTACACACATTTTATTCAATATTTGCTGACCTGATGAGCTTTGTATCGTTCAACAGTCAATGAATGCAGTGGTACCTTTTATCTAAACTTACTTCTAATTTTAACTAACTTAATAAAATTAATATAAAAACATTTATTTAGTTCAATAATTAATTTGGATAATAAATATAAAGAAAATAAAGACTTAATAATACTACAGAAATCAAGTATTTCAATAGCGACTCGGCAAGACATTTTTTTTGATGAAGCTATGTATTATGCTCCATGGATCTTACTCGACTTGATTCTCTTCAGTGCAACAACAAAAAAAGCGGATGGTTTTCCGACATATTAGGTTAACTTTTTAAATTGAGTCTACAAACACTCAATGATTCTCCTTGTGATTTGTTAATGATCATAATGAACGATAGTCGAATCCTAGATTGAATTTGTTTAAACTCAATGGGTATATCAGTTGGGATCAATATAATCCTAGGAATGAAATCTTTCTCACCCTTGAATTTTCCTTTGAGTATCGATTCGTAAATCACATTTCTCATCAGTTTTCTAATCACCAAACGCGTTCCATTGCATGGTTTTGGTTGATTTAGTTGTCGAAACATGAGGACTACCGAGCCCATCTCAAGTTGTAATTTATGCGGTGGTACACCAGTCACACCCAATGAGTTTAAAAATTCAGTTGGATAATTGATGGCTTCGACTTCGTTTGTTACACAGTCAATAGATTTGAATGAATTAAGGGTACCAACGATTTTATTCTGAACTACAAAGTTTAAATCATCCACATCTCTATCTTTATTCTTAGCCGCTAAAATTGTTTGCCTAAAATTCTTCAATCATTCGGTATTTTTGTAGATAGAAATTATGTTTAGGAATACTTTGTTAAAGAGCCCGTCTTTCGATGAGACAAAATTGCAAAAATTTGTAGGAAATTAAATCAATCGGCTCGATTCATCGACAGGAACTCACTGCCGCGACAATTGTGACGGCTGTGCGTTTTTTACGTTGATCAGACGGAAAGTGTCATTTACGGTGGCCTCTACCAATTGTATGTCAAATCTGGATATTATTAGTAGCAATAATATACAGCCGTTGTCCTCGTTCGTCTCCTACAGGGAATTCTGTCGCTATCAGTCATTGAAGTCGCTGTTCCGTTTTTATTTTTGAAAAATACACGGTAACTCGTTACCGCGGATGCTCGATGAATGGGAAAAATATATTATTACGTAATACGATTAATAAACCGTTAAAATAATATCTTTCTAGATTAATATTTTGTCTTATTTATATATATTTTTTTTTCTTACATACATATTTCTAACATATTTTAATAGTTATTCAGCTATTCGGGGCGGAGATAAATCCAACAAATCAGAGATCATCAAAATGGCTAAGCCGTTCTTAAGTTATAAATGGTGTAACTAACCCGAATTTGTTTTATTTATATTTATAGAAAGTAGCGAAAAGCTCTATAAATTCGAAATGTACTGGATTTGTGTTTCTCTTGTTCTTCTTCTTGTTCTTCTACTTCGCCTTCCTCCCAACTATTTGGGGTCGGCCACCCTTGTCCTACACCTCCACTTTACTCGGTTAATCACATCTCCTCTGCGCACACCGACAGCCCTCATGTCATTCTCCAAAGTCTCCAACCATCTCTTTTTTGGTCTTCCTCTTCCTCTTTTCCCTTCAACGTCCATCTTCATAACCACTCTTACTGCATTCGTTCCCTCTCGCCTCATCACATGCCCAAACCATCTCAGTCTATTTTCTCTCATCTTGTCCACAATTGGCGCTACACCAACACTACCTCTCACGTATTCATTCCTTATTCTATCTTCTCTTGTCACTCCACTCAACCATCTAAGCATTCTCATTTCCGCGACACTCATACTTTGTTCTATTCTCCTGTTAACCGCCCAACACTCTGAACCATACAGCATAGTTGGTCTCACTACACTTTTATAAAATTTACCTTTCAGCCTAATTGGAATTCTCTTATCGCATAACACGCCCGATGCTTCTCTCCATTTCATCCACCCGCACTTAATCCTATGTTTTACATCCATGTCAAAGCCCCCGTCCTTTTGAACAAAAGATCCTAAATATTTAAAGCTCTCAACTGCACCTATCACATCACCATCTATTGTCAGTTGTCTCCTCATTCCTTCAACTTCTTGGTCTCTTTGTCCAAAATCATACTCAATATACTCAGTTTTATTTCTACTAATTCTCAATCCCTTTTCTTCGAGGGCTAACCCTTACTCATTTAACCTATTATTGACAACTTCTAGGTTTTCTCCTATCAGAACTATATCATCCGCAAACATCATACACCATGGTATCTCACCCTGTATCTCCTTTGAAACCTTATCCATTACCACTGAAAACAGGTAGGGGCTTAGAGCTGACCCCTGGTGCACACCTGCTCCTATACTGAAACCTTCTGATACTCCACACCGACTCTTGACACTAGTACTCGACCCTTCATACATATCCTGGATCAAATTAACATACATTTTTGGGACATTTTTTCTCATTAATGCCCACCTTAAAACTTCCCTTGGCACCCTGTCATACGCCTTTTCTAAATCTATAAATATTTGTGTTTCTCTTGTTGATATTATTTAATGGAACAAGACGCAATATGAGAGTTGGTTATAAACTGTAATCAGGATTATTAACTAGATATATTAAACGGTGCATATTTTGTTTCTTGTAAAAAAAAACATGAATTCACAATGCAAACTTTTAAATAGTAAATTATTCGATGTTGTAATCATTAATAAAATATAAAACAATATCATTGAACTGAAACGTAACATATACGTCCATATAAATAAAACAATTTAATCGAAATATTAGTTCACTAACCATATTAATTACAATTATAAACATACATACAATAGGATTTTAAAACAATATGTACTACAAGAACCACATTACCAATGAGAGATATTTATATTATTTAGTCTTGCGAATCTTGTGAATGATATGTTATATTATCCATTGAGTAAAAATGTGTGTATATTTAATAATAAAATTGCATATACAACATATCTAGATATATAGTAGTTTAAAATTATATAGCCGTCAATCCGTGGAAGTAAATATTTTGATCAAAGACATTTACGTGATAAAATAAAGCCAAAATAATTGTACGTGGACGGAAATGAATGATTGAACCTAACCTAAGAAACCGATTGAGTTTCAATAATACGTGTAATTTAATTGTATTCACTCTGCCATAATTACGTGCAGTGTGTATGCGTTATACTTTCTAGGCTTTAATGATAAATTTAACGAAAACCCATAAGTGAATACCGGAGTTATCTTTTTATATTTATTTTTTGTATAGATCTTCTAATGATTTCAGTCTCCAAAATCGTTTATCATAAAGCCGCGTCCACACTAGAGCACACACAGACCGAGCATGTGTGCTCATATTGTGCGTTCAACAAATTTATCTATTGTGAACGGTATGTCGATCACGCATGAGCGTTTTTGACCCACAACGAACGCGAGCCGAGACGATCGGTTCGCGTTTGTTGTGCGTCACGATAATATTTACTGCTCAGTATGGACGGCAGTATGCTCAATATTGTTGTGACCACGCGCATGTTTATACAAGTTTAGTGTACTATTATTTAATTATCATTTTCATTTAAATTCTTTGGAATGGAATGGAGTAATGAATAATGTTTTGATTTCATTCAACATTACCAACAACACCCAGTGCTATGGAACCCAAAAAATAATTATTTTCTTCTAAAACAAAAAAAAAAAACGAAGCGTGGAAAATTATCTCAAAAAATTTATATAGGGAAGTCAAAAATGTTAAAAAAAAGGCCTAAGTTTGTTGGGTTCTTTTCGGCGTGAAAAAGCCAAAGATAAAAAAAAAACATAACTATTTGATATTTTCTTACGTTATAACTTGTAAAGTGAAAACCATATTGAATACTTAATGAACTATAATGTATAATTACGTTTTTTACAATTATTTTTAAAATTAAAAAAAAAATGTTGTTTCAAATGAATATGCATTTTAAAAGAAAATTACCAACGCGATTATTATTCAATGTAAATTGAAATTAATAACTTAAAATATTTGAACCATTATATTTTAAACCATATCATATAATATTAGTTATGTATACTTAATACTTTTATATACTAGGTTTTATAAAAAGGTACCGATGTTCTAAAAAATGTTTATATATATTTAATTTACGGTTGAATTTTTAAACTTTTTATAAACTTTCCAATAAGTTCTAAGAAAGGTCGAAAATAAATTCCTTTATAGACTTAAAATAACTTTCAAAAACAAAATAAAAATAAATTATAGCACAATACATGAAATTGTGTAAATTATGATAGATAACTGTTTTTCATAAGGTGCGAAAGCTCAAATATAAATAGTTACATATTTATAGTTTCACTAACTTCTAAGATCCGATAACAATAAAATATTGATAATTATTAACACTTGAATTTAAAAAATCAGATAAAATATCATATAGTCTGAGGCAACCGTAGGCTAATTTTGATTGATTTAAATGTTTTGTATCATTTCCCGTATTTATATTAGGTACGCTTACAATAGTATATGTATATAATATATAGATATGATAATCTCAGAAACATCCACACATACTTTTTTTTACTAATTTTTCATAATAAATAAAGAAAAAAAAGTAAACCCCTTTATAGTTTACAAATTCATTACTAATAATAATTACTTTGAAATGTAATGTATATTGATAAATTAATACATAAATCATTCAATATGAGACTGTAGTTTTTTCTCTTTTAACAATTGGAAGACATTATTAAAATTACTGGATTTATAAGTTTAAAATATATTCATTACTCTTCAAAAGATTGCAGTAAATCCGAAAACAGTAATAAGCTTACGCAGACCTTATTGGCAGGAAGGGGAAAATTGTTTTCATCATTATGTGGAAATAATTTTTAGGAGAAGATATAAATAGGTTTATTTTATTAATATAACATGTATTCATCAATATCATCTGTATTACGTAATGTATTATTTATTACAGGTCTATGTACAATATATGATCAGATATGCATATTGCCACTGTATTAAACACAGAGAGGCAGTTATAAAGAACTCTTTAAAATCGTGGTTTATAACAGATAACTTGTTTGTCGATATCCATTGATAACTAAAATTCTGAACTGATAATTTTTCCCATATCACAGATTCGTGGTAAATTGTTATTGTATTTATAATTTATATCAGTCACAAACTCTCGAGCACGATTACTCAATTGGCAAGTAATATTAATTTGCAAAAAAATTCGGACCGCAGGGGGAGGCAGCTGCCTCCCCCCCCCCGTGCGCACGACAAAATAAATGTATTATTATTGTATTAAAAGAGCAGCAACTTGGTTCTAAGAAAATCATTTTTTTGCAGGCTATAAATAATATTGAACTGTTAAATATAAAACCCTCACTTTCTATAGATCAGACGCAGAAGCGCATTTAAGGAGAGCGAAGGGAAAATCACCCCAGCGCCAAGATTTTTGAAGATATCAATATTTAAGAGGTATATCAATATTTATTTTTGTTTTCATGCCTAGTGGCTAGTTATACTGTAAAATCAGTACTTAAAGTCAAATTACCAAAAAATCCATTTTGAGTTCAGAAATACTTAGTTAATAGAAAAAAAAAATTGAACGACCATTAAATTATCCATTTGATAATCTTGATTGATTGTGTGTAAAATATGATCTTGTCTGATTGTTGAACTGCAGGCACGATTTAAAATATAACTTGTAATCTGTCAGATTGAGACTGCAACTGAGTAATTAAATGTAAGTCAGTACTTAATTTAGTGTCATTTTATATTGTTTTTATTTATTGATTATTTGGGGAGGGGTCGCCAGTACAATATTTGTCCCTAGGAAATTTTTATCTAAATGCAGCACTGATTTGACGACACTTAGGAAATAATTTGATAAATTGTAGTAACAGTGTTCGAGTTGTATTTTGTGATGAGGAACATATTTGATCCTTCAAGAACCAATTTAAAAACGTAGCAAAATGACCGATTTTCTCAGAAAGATATAATATTGATGATATGTTATCATTTTTATAATTAAATAATATTATGCTATTTTAATGTACATAAATATGATTTCATTGACTGTTTAAAATAACTGTTTTTAAAAAATCAATTGTAAAACTAAAAATAATAATCAAATATTAATTTTTGAAATTAAATTAGCTTGAGGTATAATATGCAGAAATTCCATTTTAATGTAACAATAATATTATTTTGATAACGATAAAAGTAGTTTGTATTTGTGAATTATTAAAAAAAAAAAAAAAAATAATCATAATTTATGATGACATTTAAATACCAAAAATACATACATGGTTGTAAATATGTACATGGTTTATTTATACATTGAAAATGAATGTCATTGATTACAAATACTATTAAATATATTCATTTATTAATTGTCATGAGCAAAGTTATTAACAAAGAATAAAATATAGTATTGAAGGTATTTATGATATTTTCAAAATGATCCAATAAATACGAACATAAAAACTACGTAGTAACACCATAGTAATATTATTTATTCCAAAGACATGTGAAAAATATTTTAAAAGTACTGCCTAAATATTATCATTTATAATTATACTTACGTGTACCTACATATTTTGCATTCATTTCAAATCGTGTGTTAATTTTTGAAGGGTTTTAATTTGTTTGGTCGTTAAACCACGGTAGGATCCATACCATTATTTAATATTATCATTTTTATGACGCTAATAACCCCAAACTTAACCTAAAACATCATAATAATTAATTATTTTGCAAATTACATTCTATTAATGAATACCAATTCGTGGTATTCAATATTTTTTTCATTTACAACACGAAAAAAACCTATACAATACGTTGTTATAAATTATCATAATATTCAGTTAGTGTTCTTCAACGATTTTCCATATTATTTAGAAATATTATTAAAAGTATACAAAAGTTATTTGTTTATTCTTGTATTTTTTATCACCTTGGAAATAGCATTCGATGCCAACCACATTTCTAAGTTCTCTATTTGCATAATCCTTTTTGAAAGCGAAACATATGAATGAATAAGTATGTGTCATCTTATATTGTGATGTGAAGTGTTCAAGAATAAAATATAAATAGTTAATCTGAAGTCTATATTTATATATCACTCAAATGTATAAATTATAAATATAAATTAAATATTCGTGTTTTAATGGTAATCCGTTTATATGAATACTAAATTATTTATTCCTACGCATCTCAACCCATTAATTTACCAAGGTTCTATTATTAACAGTCAATTTATTTTATTATATTTATTTTGTATCAAATCATTATAACAACACTACATTTCACTATTATTATATATATTTGAAATATAATAGCGCCGTACGTGTTAAACACAAAAATATCATGATGAATAATGTATGAACTACATTAGTAGTTCTCACAAAAAATTATATGAATCTGGTCATTGGTAAATAAAAATCGACGAAATAATTAACACTATAATTCCACTTCTTACGAACTGAACTATTTATATCCATAAACACGTTAACGGTTATCGTCAACTTTCGATTTGATAATATTATTTTTTCTGGTTATTATTTATTTATGTAGAATACACTATTTTTATTTAATAGGTATACAAATCTAACTTTATCTAAGTATTTTATAAAAATACTCGTATTATGTACGTTTGTCATCTAGATTTTTACGTGATCGTATAACCATATCGAAGTTGAAAGAACACATATACATGTATAGTAGTAATATGTTTTTTATTTTAATTTAATATTTAAAATGTATAATAATAATCTAGTAAATCTATACATTTGGAATGAGGGAATATATTTTAAAATACCTAGTACATTTGTACAATGTCTATACACGTATGATTGATATATGGAAAAAATGAGCTTTTTTTTTTTTTTCTTAACTCTATTCGATGTACGCAGTCCAATATCGTTACGCTGTGGGACGTCACCATTAGGCTTTAGTGAATAGCTCGTGAAGCCAATTTTGTTTCGTAGCATGTTTATGTCTGTAACAGATGAATGATTTGATTGGATTGTTTTATTGCAAAAGGATTATATGTGCGACAAGCCAGACCAGCGGAGAGTGACGAGGATAAGACACACATACATACATATATTTATATAAAGCAGAGTGGAGTGGCAGCAGCAGCAGGACTGACTACTAGCGATTGTTGCGAACCATAAGCCCCGTTATATCAACATGCAAATCGGTTTCTTCAGACATTACTTGTTATATATATATATATATATATATATATATATATATTGTATCTACGACAAGCCACCATAACGTTCGCCAATGCCGGGATTTATCTTATTTATGAGCCGGTTACAAGCAGTGCCCAGTATGTAGGTTTTTCTCAATATATATATATATATACGACGAACATATATCTAGGATAGTACACGTATATAGAAAAAAAAAAAAACGAGATAGTGTTAACGTTCAGTGTCGTATATGAAAACTAGATACGGTTGGTATACACGACGTGGCTGCAAACCATCGAAAACCATGCAGAAAAAAAAGACTACTAAGCCATCCACGAATAGTAACTGATATAACACGTCCGTCCTCGAAGCTTATTAGTCTATCTTCTTTTGAATAGTTCTCAATTCACCAGAATTCGTTACTTATATTGCAATCCTTCGAAATTTAAAGAAACTAAATATTAACGAACGCTTCAAAATTCTAAAAAAAATTCCTTCTAAAACACGATCTCTAAAAAAAATCCCTTGAATTGACTTCAAAAACTCTACCAGAATATCTTACTAAGTACCTGAAACAGATCCAGTATTGAAACTTTCTGTATACTAAACCAAATAGAGCGAATTACAAGTTGGGCAGCTGTGTGCCTTCCTTGTCAAGCCATCAAGTCACCAATATCATTTAAAAAGTTTTCTTCTTCTACAACATTTGTTTATATTTTAAGTAAAAGTAAATTAAAGTCTTTTATAATATATATATATATATATATATATATATATATATATATATATATAAATAGGTATATAAAAAAAAATAAAGAAAACATGTTGCGGTATTGTTTGGGGCTGTTGGCTGTTGTTTATTATTTTGCTGCACAGCTGTCGTAAGTATTATTATTATTATTCAGACGACTGCATAAGTTGCCTCGGAATAATTTCACGTTGTATTACCGTTAATTATCACAAATCGAACGAGATAAGTTTTATTTATCACGGACCCCGGAGTCTTATAATATACTCATAATACGACCATTATAATATACGCATATTTTATAAACGTATAATATACATCGTATATATATATATATATATATATACACATATACATATTGGTATTCACTTCTGTGTGTTTAGAAAACGCCGCGGGTGGATTTTTATCTTCTCCGCGAGGCTTCTGATTTGATGTTGGTATATTCACTTCGTTGTCGTATTTCCTTGGAATAATAATATACATATACGTGCCACCAACGCCCTGAGGAAGTAACTGTTGGAATGAATTAAAATATAATTATAATTGTAATAAAGTGTTGTCGTATAACTAAGATGGGAATATACATGGGAATTTATTCATATTTATTATCGGATAACACTTGTAAGCTAGTATTGTGTTTTCATAATAATATGAACGCATTAACGCGCACTTCACCACAAGGAAATTAATTGTTTTCCCGTATTATGTTAATATAATTATTTTTCCGCGTTATTTTCAATATGATTGCGCGATCCAATGACAATGTGTTACGCAAATTAGTTGTAAAGATCGTAAAATTTTTTTATCATTTTCATGGGCTGCTGAGATTCCAGCAAGAATTAAATATGACCCGTTAATTAACATATTCCTAGTAAGTTTAACAAAAAAAACGAAACTTTAGAGCGAATTGCACATAATGAACGGTAAAGATATTAATAAATAATCATTTATTGTGTATTTATAGAACATTATAATAGTATAATATTTATCAAATTAAAGCTTGTACTTATTTTTAATAAAAAGTTTACTTCACAACAATAAAGACGTCAGCGATATCATGTAATCGCTTTTGTTTAATAATCGCAAAATTTGCTTATTGTTCTTAAGCGTTTTTAATTTCAACGGACTGTATTATTTCAGAAAGTTCTGGGAATAGTCGAATACTCATCTAGTGAATAATCACTATAGTTACATGTTACTGTTGTGTACCATCGAATATAGAAGCAATCAAATGTCAATTATACGAACGTGAAAGGAACAAGTTTTTTTTTAATAAAAAAAAAAAAATAAAAACCTATTTTAATTGTACTTTTACATAGCGTATTGACGTTTGAAATCGACAAATAATACTAATTGGATTTTAATATGTTATTTTTTTGATAAATACAAAAAAACCTATTATTCAAATTAAATTAATCATCACAATTGGATTAATATAAAATTATAAATATTTACGAACAAAACTAAAAAAAAAAAAAAACTGTATTAATTTTTTTAAGTGACCCATTGTACTGAAAGTAATTGATAACGAATATCAAAATACCAAAATATACTATATATATATGATATAAATAATATTAAATAAATATGACGAATAATATCCAGACAAATAATTTTGGTATGATCACACATATTTGTTTATACTTTTGCGTTTGTATAATGCTTTCTAATTTAATGGTATCTCTGTCATTCCAACTTCCATATCACATAACATAAATTTCATATTTTTGTTAATTTTAAAATTAAATTATGTATATTACGCTGTCATTTGAAATACAAAACGCTGCCAAATCCAAAGAATACTTTGGAAAATAAAATGAAAACAATGTCAAATTTAATATCAGGCTTAAAATTAATACATAAAATTTTAAAAACTCAATATGTTGTAGCGTACTGATTTTTTTATTCTATAAGAGATATTAGTTTTGTATACTTCATCAATAAATAATAAAACGCAAAGCGTTTTTTTTTTTTTGGACGTTATACGTCAAAATCTGTATTTTTTTATTATATTTAATTTTTTAAAGGCAGTGTTGATAACAAAACCAGTGCTTGATGTACCTAACGTATATTGGTTGGGCAGTTTCTTCTTTCAGGACTGTAATTCAGTCTAGAAAGCGAAACCAGCGACGTTCTAGTTAAAACCGGCAACCAGTGTTGAGTCCAGATAACAATAATGTTATTTAGATAAGATAAAGATAATATTATAAAAAAGTTATCTAGATACAGATAAATATAATATTATAAGAGTTATCTAGATACAGATAAAGATAAAAAAAATAATTTTATCTAGATAAAAAACAGTTAAATTATAATTTTTTAAAATAATTGAAAGAAATTATGAATTAATAGTATAATCATTTTATATTATTTGCACCTTACTAAATAAAATAATTTATTGTATTTAGTGTATTTACTAAATAGTTTAGTGTATTTCCAAAATAACTTGTTTAATCAAATTCCTTTTCTTCTCGCCAAAAATAGTCAAAAATACGATCCAGATATATTATAAAAATAAATTAAATTAAAGGACAAAAGAGAGAGAGCACAAATATTCAATGAAAATTCCATTTTATTTCAGGAACGAAATATTTCATTTTTTGCGATTTGGAAATAATTTATCTAGATAAATTTATCTAGATACGATTTTTTTTTTATTTAGATTAAACTTAAGATAACTTGAACTAAATTTATCTAGATAAGATAATAGATAAGTAGTTTTTATCTAGATAACTCATCTAGATAATTCCCAACACTGCCGGCAACCATAAGTTAAATCAAAGTCACATAATCTACTTGGCCATAATACACTCATAAATATTAATAAATAAATTCAAGGATGTAAAAAATATTTATTTTTTATTAGATTTTATTTCAACGATTAAAATGGTGATCATTAGTATGGGAAATATAATACACTTTAATAACAAAGCTTGAATGATTGAAAACATTTATGATATGGATAATAATGATTGGATGTTAAGAGGAGAGCTGAGGATGCTCAATATTAAATTTTTAGACTAATTATATTGTGTAAATATGAATATGTAAGGAAGCTTAATATCACTTGAGTCGTTAAAATTAGGATTTAATCTCATCCTAATCATATGCAATATATTCAGATTTATCCTAATATGCATTGCGAAATCAAGTATATGTTTTCTATGTACATATACGTCATTTGTCGAAAGCAATGTATATCCTATACTCTAGACTAGAATAAAAGCAATAATTTTTCGAAATAATAGACATATCTTCATAATAAATCGCGACTAAACTATAAAATAATGTAATAATTATATTTTATAATTTTTACAAATTATTTGTACTACTAAATGCGTAGTGAAATCTGCACCGAAATTCTATTATAAAATAATATCATCGTGCGTAACGTTGAATGACAATTAATAAACTACCATTGTATGTAAGTACAATATAAGATATCTCTGGATTATTTTATACACATTATATATATAAAAAAATAAATACTTTATTAAGTAAATGGAATTAGCACGTGGTGGTGATTAGAAATGGGAATTTTACGGTAAAATTTATTTTGGTAAATTTACCGGTAAATTGTATGGAAATTTACGTAATTTTTTTAAATAGTGTATACTTTCTTTTATTAATTTATTATGAACTCAAATACATGTTTATACTCAGCTAACCAATACTACCATTGGACATTTTTCCACACTTAACCTCAAGTATTATATTTAAATATGTATAAGTATGAATAGTATGATAAATAAAATATGCAAATTTGAAATAATTTGAACAAAGGAAAAATAAAAAAAGAACCGGATGGGCCTCGCTCTGCTGTACAGTTAGGGGTGGAGTGCACCTCGCTTATAGGATAGGTCATTATTATAATGGGTTTGTTAAATTTGAATGCAATGATAGATATCATTGTATACGAATAACGATTCTGAACGGAGTTCATATGTTAGTCTAGAATATAATACAATGTTATTTATAAATATTATATAAGTATATTTTATTTTTAAACGAAAAATTTAGAAAAACCGAAAATTTAAATTGTCTATAAATAAGTCAAAATATGTCAAAATACTTTGAAATTTTAACCATGTATAGAAAACGTCAATATAAAGATTTAATGATAATTTCAAGTTGTTGCGGTTTTTCGTTTTTGAGTTAGGGCATTTTAAAAAAACCGATATCATTTGTCAGTCTAGAACATTCTACATTATATTATATTTTACATGTAATTTTATATCAATATTCGATGTTCAAACGCTTATAAAAAAAAATTGTGCCTATGGATTTTAATAATTTTTTAATGACATTAAGAACTACTTCTGTGGAATCTTCGATTAAATTTTCAAGTATTTTGTAGAAGCCAAATTTTTTTTATCACCGATTATAAAAATAAAATGTAAAAAAATCGAATATTTTAAATGACTATAAGTGACTTAAAAATCAATATAATATTTTGAAAAAAATATTGCATAAAAGAAATACCAATCTTAACAGCTGGTAGAAATTTCAAAAATCTGCGACTTATACTTTTTGAATTATAACAAATATTTAAAATCGTCTGAGAATAAATCGCTATTTTATGCAATTTCGTAAATATTTAAATTTCAAACAGTCATAAAATTTTTTCATCTAATTCTGGTAGAAATTTTTTTTTAAGATTTTTGAAGAGTAGCTTATAGATAACCTAGTGTTAAAATTTTGAACCTTAAGTATGAACAGAAAAAATTTTATGAATTTTTATCTACAAAATAACATGCAAATTATCGTGATTTTTACACATTTTATACAAATTTGAGAATTAAGGGCTTATAAAAAAAAATTGAGTTAACCGATCACCGATATTTTTTAGTTACGATAAGTTTAACTTATTATAAACCTAGTATAAAATTTTCAAGAGTTTTCGCTCAATCAATTAAATTTTATAGATGTTTAAAAACAAAAATTTAACAAAAATCGAAAATTTAAATTGTCTATAAATAAGTCAAAATATGTCAAAATACTTTGAAATCTTAACCATGTATAGAGAACGTCAATATAAAGATTTGGTGAAAATTTCAAGTTGTTGCGGTTTTTCATTTTTGAGTTAGAGCATTTTTAAAAAAACCGATATCTTTGTCAGTCTAGAATATTATACAGTATATTATATTTTACATGTAATTTTTTGTCAATATTCGCTGTTCAAACGCTTATAAAAAAAAATTGTGCCTATGGATTTTAATAATTTTTGAATGACTTTAAAAACTACTTCTGTGGAATTTTCTATTACATTTTCAAGTATTTTGTACGAGCCAAATTTTTTTTATCACCGATTATAAAAAAAAAATGTAAAAAAATCGAATATTTGAAATGCCTATAAGTGGCTTAAAAATCAATATAATATTTTGAAAAAAATATGACATAAAGGAAATACCAATCTTAACAGCTGGTAGAAATTTCAAAAATCTGCGACTTATACTTTTTGAATTATAAAAAATATTTAAAATCGTTTGAGAATAAATCGCTATTTTATGCAATTTCGTAAATATTTAAATTTCAAACAGTCATAAAATTTTTTCCTCTAATTCCGGTAGAAATTTTTTTAAAGATTTTTGAAGAGTAGCTTATACATAACCTCGTGTTAAAATTTTGAACCTTAAGTATGAACAGAAAAAATTTTATGAATTTTTAACTACAAAAAAACTTGCAAATTATCGTGATTTTTACATATTTCGTATAAATTGGAACTTTGAGCACTTATAAAAAAAAATTGTGACTTACGATTTTAGATTTTTTTTTATCAGTTAAGGAACAACTTATAAGAAACCTTGTATTAAATTTTCAAGATTTTCTAGGCAGCCAAAAAAATTTTATCGTTATTTAAAAAAAAAATACTTAAAAATATTGAAAATTTCAATTGTCTATAAATAGCTTAATAAAATTTAATGGTGTATAGAGAACGCTTATCTAAACATTTGGTGAAAATTTCAAGTATTTACATCGATTAGTTTTTGAGTTATAGCAAAATAAAAAATTTGATTATGTCAAAAACTGGTTTTGCGTAAAAACTCCCGTTTTTCCCAAATTTTTTTATGGTTTTTCCCGTCGCATTTAAAAAATATTGGAAATTTTTAACTTTTGACCCCCCAAAGTACCAAATAGATTCACTTTCCTTTCAGAAAAGTTGCTACATAAGGCAATCGAAGCATTTTTACTGCCCCAAAACGTGTCGACAGACACAAAAAAAAAAAAAAAAAAAAAAAAAAAAAAACACACATCATTGTAAAATCAATACATTCTTCACTCCGTTCAGAATCTAAAATAAACTTATTATAAATATATTTATACTTCGCTTTATTTCTTTATTACTTATCTCAGTAGTCAATTATTTCGGTAAAATTTACTGAGTAAATTTACCAAGCTCCCATCTCTAGTGGTAATGAGGAGTGAAATCTAAGGTTTTAAGATACTACCTAATGTAATTTTAACCTATCTGGTTCCACCAAAACGTGTTGGAAAAAACCAACCAATTGTCGAACGGTTTCGGAAGTTTCGTTCGTCAACACCAAATTATATGAAATTCTTGACACAATAATAATATAATCATTATTTCAATGACTTCGCGAGACGCGTCATCAAGTAGTATCAATATAATATGTGTTCAGGTCGTCCTAGGAAGGTCGATACTCGCCTTAGTTGGTGCTGCTGTAGTGGCAAGTTAAATCCCTAAAAACCGTTATGAGGGGGGTGAGCAGAGGTGGTGTGAGTAGAATATTATAACACACACACACACACACACACACATACATATATAAATGTTGTTTGAGAAACGGGTGCGTGTACAGTTCCTATTGCAGTTTTCGTGTGCTCATTACCGGCATAAGTTATGACGTATTGCGGTTCATTTATCTCCACCCTGTATAACCAAAGATTTATAACGGTATATGGTGCGCGTTATACGTACCACGGGACCCCCTTCGCCGCTGCCGTCGACATTATAATAATATACACCGAGGTGGATAAAACGTAACGGCCTAAATGACCGTATCTCCTAAGCCGCACACATATTTATATAGAAATGCACGCGTTTACATTTACTAACGTACGTATTTATGCACGTGTGTGTGTGTGCAAGTCAATATACATATTTTTTCGATGTTTCACACCAGCAGTTTTTAGAGTCTGTACATTCGAGATCTAGGTAATAATATGAACACATCCCCATGTGTAATATATTTATCAGTTTCTATTACCTCTCGTAACGCTTTTGGACAGGCATATGGAATAGAAGTAGCTGTACCAGTTAAGACATAGGTTTTAAAATACAACGTATATTTTACACATATCTAGCGTATAAATTATAGTCGTCTTGCGCTACACGTAAAATACAAGTGGATAATATATCAATGTGTTATGATAGCGGTCCACTGATATCGGTAGGCAAATAATCGATAACGTTTATTCACTGCAGGGATTAATGTTGTGTTTGTGGTGCAACGTACTTTGTGTTGTACAAATATTAAAGTGTTTAATGAAATTTCTAAGCGTGTTATGAAATCGTATTCTCTGGAGTCACACATAGAGTTCCTTAAATCAACAAAATATTTCGTGGGATTGATTTATAAACGAAATACAGAAAATATATCATAAAAAATTATGAATTTTACTTTCAAATCAAATTTAAAACACTAAATAGGTTCATAATTCACTGCAAATTACATAACAGGCTACAAACATTCATTAAATGTTTAATGTGTAGTATAGAAAGTTGAACAGTTTTTGGCCCCGGTCTATTTGCTACGAACCACGGATGCGAGACGCGTTTGTCTGGAACGTTTTTGCTCACTCGGGACATGTTTACTGTGTGTACACACGAGCAATAAATGTTTACAGGTTACGAACATATTTTCTAACCTTGTCGACATAATGATATCAGCAAGTGGGCGGTACTGAATTTTTGTTCAAACTCGAATCACATAATCTGTTCGAATGCGCGTACAATTATAGAGAAAAAATATTTATATATAATGTATAATAAGTACTCATAGGTGCAAATAGTTTGCATTGAATCTGTAATCTACACGGATACCACGGCTATTATATAATTCTGTGGCCTTATGTAGATTGGCTATGACGTGTTAAGGCTGGTCACCATGAGTCTGGAAAGCTATGTACTTATATAATCGAACTATGAATCATCATTTTGTGTATTAGGTCTTCAATAATATTAGCAGAATATCATCGTAGATTTTTTCTCGTCTACAATCATTAACCCTTTCTGAATATATATTGACATGATGCAGGTAGAATTAGAGCCCAAAGGTTTTGATTTTGTAAATGTATGAGTTTTTTTAAATATCTTCTTCGTCGGTACAATTTTAATGTTTCATTAATAATTAATAATACGCTATGTTTCAAAAATGAAATAATAATAATAATAATAATAATAATAATGTATGTAATAATACGCTATGTTTCATTAATGATAGCGTATTATTGCATACATTATAGATTTTAATTAATTCGTATATTTTTTATTAAATACCCCCAGGGGTGTAAATGGTACAATTAGTACCACGGGTATAGTGAACCCGGTTCCTGAGTTCATACTGGCGAAAAATCCCAGGCAGATGATTCTAGTATGCAACAGCGTAAGGAGTGTGATGTACTCATCGCCCAATAAGACATCGCAACAGTCATAATGCAGGGTAGCAGCTCCATAATTAGATGGTCGAGGCGGCAGTCAGAAGACGAATACCGCAAGACATGTTATACTTACAAGTGACATCACTTGTAACACTGCAACATGGAAAGAAGCGGTACCCTAACGTGTGACATCATTCCCATGAAAACCAAACATGCTATATACTCTAATAGATAATTTAAAAGTAAAAAAAAACAATTACACTAAAAAAAATAGTTAAACACATAAAACGTTTGTAAAGGTTATATATAATAATAACTTAAAATTGTACATGAGTAAATTTAAAAAAAAATTAAATATTAACTAATAAGACTGCCTTATTTCAAATTATTGAATATGAACTCGTAAATTTAACAAATTAATGAAATATCATTATATTAATAATTGATTAAATAAAACAGCATCCAATATTATATTTGTATACACTTTTAAGTTTTTGAACAAATCGCAGTTATTTAAAATTAAGATCCAAAATTCGTGTATTTTTTTTTACCAGAAAATTATTTTTCTTTAATGATACATTTTTATATTAAATTTTTAATTTCTTCATAACCATTCAATGCATGATTTTTTGTATTTTATGGGAATAAATATTTGAAAACTAATATAAGCGTGGTATTTGAAAAAAAATAAAGCATACGAATATAATATATGTTACGATAGTTCTATATTATACTCGTATTTAACAAAAAACCTTTTTTTGAGTTAAGTCAACCATTATGTTCCGTGATGTATTAGAATTTTATGTTTCAAGAACATTAAAGTTTTAAAGGATTACATTTAAGGAGTATTTTTTTACGATCGACTCAAAAATCGTCTGTCACAAAAAAAAAAAAAAAAACAAGAATGAAGTATTTGGATCTTCAAATAAATCCGTAATACCGGTACGTTTTATACTTCAACCAATGTTATGTTTGCATTAGTATTTTATTAATTATTTTAAATTCTGAAAGAAACGAGGAGTGTATTAGTTAAACTATGTGTGTTATTTTTAACAGTTTTCCAAATAATTGAAAAACCCGGGACATTTTTTTAATAATTTACACAGAATCGAACCACTTATAATAATACTAAAATTCTCATTATATTTTGTAACATACTTTATGTTTTTTTTTTTTTTTTTGTATCTATGTAGACAATTTCGATCAAATAACATGCCCCAATCATCACTTGCATACAAGAATTTTAATAAGGAATTTAGTCTAATTGGTACTTTTAAAGGCATCATGGTACAAATTGTCCACAGCATACTTGTTTTCGACAGAATCGAATATTTGTTTTATTATAACTTAATCATAAAATGTTCATTCATTAGGTACTTATATCGCCACTTACTTAAGATATTTTTTTTTTTTTACTATATGTTTATAGAAAGTTGAAATGTACAAATTGTCTACGCTTTTTATTGAAAAAATCGATAAAATAATAATGAAAGTCGTATAAATTTCAAACAAAAATGTTCATTCATATCTATTATTGGTTAAAGAAAAAAATTAGGCTTAATTTAAAAAAAAAAAAAATAGTATTTAAACAATACATTTAAATAAAACGATAAAAATCATAAAATCTTCTACCTAGATCGATCATCATAGTAAAAATTTATAAGATTTGAAATGTTTATACTTGAGGCTTAAAATCAGATTAAAGATTTTTCAAAAAATATTCTTTAAATAATGTGGAAATATTAGTAAACGGACTAATATTAGAATATTAAACGTTCAAAAATACCTTTTTAAAAAATTTGATTCTTCTATTACACCTAACATCTTTAGAAACTGATCCAATCGACCTTTCATTCAGAATGGTTTTTTTTTTTTTTTTGAGAACAATACTATACTGGTATCAAGTTCAACAAACTAATATAGCAATTTCATTCACCCATCATTATATCTCACCTGACGGTGGTGTCTCGTTCAACATAAGAATTTTGTTGTTTTTATTTTTTTCATTTTTTAACCTGACGTTTTTCATTTATTAGAAAATTAAATTAAATGTTTTTTTTTTTTTTTTACTTATCATTTATATCTTATTGAAACTTAATTTTAGAATCAAGTTCGGTTTGAAGTAAGCAATATTATTGGTTTTACGTCTATTAATATTTATTATATAATCTATCATAAAAAGTGTATGTAAAACTATACTCACACTTTGTACTTTTGCACTAATATTTTACAAAAAAGTGCAATCATAATTTTTTTCTTCAAAATGTATTATTTTTGTTCTTGCAGTGTTAATTTCTAACAAATATGTTTTTGTTTAAATTTTTTTTTTTTTATCATACAACCTATTACAGAATATAGTTTTATAAATGAAAAAAACAAAGCCTACTTCGAGAAAATTGTTATAATATTATGATGTTATTTAAGAATTTAAATGTGTTTATTTACATATCTATAAAGGTTCCCAAACATAAATTCATTTTTGCTTCGTTATGCTTTGGGAATAATACTGTATATAAAGAACTTTATTCCACTTTCATATTTGTGTTTTAATAATTTCTTAAGATCATTAAACATCTGAAACACTTATATCAACAAAATTTACATTGCCGATTCTAATTTTAGCTTTAACATATTACACACGATTATCTTGACTGGGATATTTGAAAATTATTCAGAACATAATAATTAAAAGTTGTAGGTACCGTGACTCGGGTGAGAGTAGGTTTTAAACAAAATAATTGTAGAGACATTTCGGAAAGGGTTATAACGCCAAATAACCACCAACTTCTAGTTACGCTACTGTTGAAACTGCATTTCATTTATACGACGAATTATATGTACACATTTTCATGGATAATAATTATTATTAGCGGAAAATAAATAGGAACATTTAATGTTTTACGCTTTAACACAAGAAACGACATAAAATGAAATGTGAGGAACATAGAAATAAGGTACCAAGATAAAACCTTGTCTAAGTTTACAAAACGGGAATATAACACGTTGCACTTTTCACCAAGTAAATCGATTGTGAATGTTTTCAATTAACGTACACTCGGCTGAATATAAAATGCAAGATTACGCAACAAAAATGTGCATTCAGCTTTAACAACAGAATATATGATTATATATTTATGATAAGCTAATGATAGCACACTGTATATATATATATATATATATATATATATATATATTTCTATACACAATTAGTGTCATCAATTTGAGAATATTAAATTAACCGGTAGCTTCCATTAAAGTGTAAATCACGCATTGCTTTCGATATAATTTTCTAATCGAATTCTGTATACAAACAGTCGTCGATAAAATACTGCAGAATTATTTAAGATAAGCTACACGTTCGAATTTCTGCCCAATAAAGAAGAACAAATAACAAATTTGGCTTAAATGATTACCGACATCTGATTGAAAATAAATACCATCCAAAGTAAAAATGTATAGCTTTATGTGCAGGATTTGAAAATATCGCAAAAGAGAGCAGAGACACCTTTTGTTTATCAAGTCCAATAGATTTGTACAAGGATTTACCGAATTCTCGCGTCGAGCGATATTTTATGAATAAAACAAACACGCGTAAAACAAAAACTTTCTTTTATTTCAATCATTCAATACTTTTCCTTCTTTTTGTTCTCAAGTTGGAAAAGAAATTGAAGAGTCACTTGCGGAAAATCGAATCATAGGACCTAAAAATGCATACACAGAGACATTATCATAACACAAATAAAAATAATATAACATATATAATAACATTTATATATTATGTATCTTCCTATGTACGTAAAGTTCATAAAATAAGAACACAGTTTTCTCATATTTTTCCGATAGGAAAATAAAGAGAAAAAAATATTAGCTATATTAAAACATTTAGCGGATGAATAAATATGTATAAAAAGTATTAATGAAGTATGCGTTTCGTTTTTATATACATACATATTACATGTGTACTATCATTGCAATAACTTAGTTTAATAGTTATTTAACAAGTTATGCATATGGATTTCGCTCTACTTTGGACATTAAATTAAGATTTTAAGTAAATAAATATTGTCATGATGAATAAGACAATTACACAGTACACAAATAATTGTAAAAGCATTTTTAAATTCTTTGACAACAAATCTGTAAAAACACAAAACTAATGTAAAGAAAATATTGATTGAAAACTAACCAAAGATTGCTAATTCAAAACCTTTGTGTAAACTCGTTTACACCGTATGGACTCATAAACCCTCGAATTAAAGTTTTAAACCGAATACATAGCATTCGAGGACTATACCCACTCTAAATGTTTGGAAACTGTGAAGACTTTAGATAGATGAGTTGAAAATGAAGAGAGAAATTGAGAGGCAGTCAAGGAGATTTAGAAAAAAAGTCTAAATTCGTTTTTAAAGTTTACGATGCGCTTAAAGGAAATTAAATCGAAACAAATGGCAATTCAAGCGAATATACTCTGATTCAAATAATATTTCTATGGTGTTTGCTGCTCCTGCATATTATACAAATTGGATACAAATTTTAAAGAGGTTTTACAGCTTATCGAAGCTGTAAGGTACATATATTAGAGTAAAAATACGATTTTGGTTCAAACATTAATGAAATCAATGCTATAATACTCGAGTAAAATAATTTCTTGAGCAAATTCGTTGAAATAGTTTATTTTAATAAACATTATAAATAATATATTAATTTGAATCGATCTACTAAAAAATCGAACAGATTTAAAAACTAGCGTTTGATTCTTGCATGTTCCATATGGAATTATTGGGTTTATTACAATATAAAACCTCAAAATACTTCCAAAATGAAAATGAAATACAACTTTGTTTTTGCGCGTCATAATAAATAATAGTTATATTGATAGTATAAAAAATGGTATGTGTGCAGTAACAATTTTAAGTGTGTCAAATAGGTAGGTAGTTAAAAATTAAGCCAGAAAAAGAAAAAAGAACCGGATGGGCCTCGCTCTGCTGTACACTTGGGGGTGGAGTGCGACTCTTCATAGGATAAGTCATTATAATGGATTTGTTAAATTTGAATTCAATGATAGGTATCATTGTATACGAAAAACGATTCTGAACGGAGATGATATGTTAGCCTAGAATATAATACATTGTTATTTATAAATATTGTAATAAGAATATTTTATTTTGAAACGAAAAATTTAGAAAAATTGTCTATAAATAAGTCAAAATATGTCAAAATACTTTGAAAACTTAACCATGTATAGAAAACGTCAATATAAAGATTTGGAAAAAATTTCAAGTTGTTGCAGTTTTTCGTTTTTGAGTTAGAGCATTTAAAAAAAAACCGATATCATTGTCAGTCTAGAATAATATACATTATATTATATTTTACATGTAATTTTATGTCAATATTCGCTGTTCAAACGCTTATAAAAAAAAGGTGTGCCTATTGATTTTAATAATTTTTGAATGACTTTAAGAACTACTTCAGTGGAATTTTCTATTAAATTTTCAAGTTTTTTGTACAACCCAAATTTTTTTTATCACCGATTATAAAAAAAAAATGTAAAAAAATCGAATATTTTAAATGCCTATAAGAGGCTTAAAAATCAATAAAATATTTTGAAAAAAATATGACATAAAGGTAATAACAATCTTAACAGCTGGTAGAAATTTAAAAAATCTGTGACTTATGATTTTTGAATTATAACAAATATTAAAAATCGTTTGAGAATAAATCGCTATTTTATGCAATTTCGTAAATATTTAAATTTCAAACAGTCATAAAATTTTTTCCTCTAAGTACGGTATAAATTTTTTTAAAGATTTTTGAAGAGTAGCTTATAGATAACTCCACCCCCAACTGTACAGCAGAGCGAGGCCCATTCGGTTCTTTTTTATTTTTTATTTTTGCCTTTGTTAATTACATTACAGCAATACAATTACATTAGTTAATATATATAAATATAACATAAAGATAGACAGTTTATTTAGTTCTATACGACTAAATAATTAATAGAATTGAAGAAAATAATATTCGGAGTTCATTAAATTTATATATTTCTCTTAAAATGTATGGATGCAATATTTTTACATTTTAAATGAAGTTTTATATTTTGGCCGTTTTTTCCGAAGGAAATTAATACAATTTTTTTCTTATGGTGGCAAACCTAATAATGAGATTGATATAAGTAATATATGTTAGAAATATATTTGAAATCAAAGTTTTATCTAGAAATCTTGAATTATACAAAAAATGGATTTTAGAAATATTTATAAGCGTATTAAAAAAATCAGAATGAATTTCATACTTATATTTACCATACAATTTATTTTTCTTTATTTTACATAAAAAATCTTTGCAATTATCTACACAATAAGTTTATACGATGAGGGTACAGAATAATGTGAAGTTATTTAAAAAGTAATCACTCATTAATGCCTATTGACTAGTTTTTTTTTCCTATGAAATCATAAGATATAAATATTTAATTTTGTAATAAATCACGGCATTATTTATTTAACCAGTCAATCAAGATTATAGAAATAAAGTGATCGTTTATAAAGGGGTTGGGATGCGTCTGGAGTTTTTTATCAATGAATAAATAGAAAGTACTTTCTTCCTCCTCTATAGTTATCATATAAAAGTCGTACATGTATTATAAAAATTATAAATATATGTCGGAGCGTTTTAAGTTCATCAAAGGGATGTTAGATCATAGATTTTGAAATGCTTGTATTTTATTATTAATTGATTTTTTGATGGACCCCATAATTGAAGTCCATATATCCAGATCGGTTTCAATAGGTATAAATTAAGAGTTTGTTGTTTATAGTGTTGTGCTTACTTTTAATTAAAAGAGGTCGGAACATATATATATATAAGGGTTAGTCTTTTAATTCGAAAATGTTTGTTCCACACATATCGAATATTAATCACTAGAAACTGACTGTTTCAGATGTAAGAACAGTAATATTGTTAATTGTAATACTTGAGCATACTCCTTGTTTGATCAAAAATGTTGAATGTACCAATTTATATGGATTTATATTGATCCGTCATTTTTCATTCTATTCGGTCAAGATATTAAGATACATTTGTAAATTTATTGAAGCAATTAAAGGATCTTCATTGAGTTAGATATAGGTAGTGGCGTAGCAAGGGTATAGTGAATTAAGTCTATACCAGGGACGCGAATCGCTATAGGGCGCCAAACTGTACAAAAGTAGTATTTTTATCCTACCTTCAAAATTAAATTGTTCTATAATACTTTTCAAAATGTGTAGATTTTGTCTCTTATACACATTATGAGTGAATTTAATGATGAAATTATGAAAAATAATACAAGGCAATTCATACAGAAAATTATCAATGAATTGGTCAGTCTTAAAGCGATATAATAAAATTTATAGTTTCAAATCTTCAATTAAATAATAATTAATAAATATAAATTGTATCCTTAAAAAAAAAAAAAAAAATGAAATCAGAGGTAAAAAAAACACCATCACATACAAAACTGCGTTATTTTTAAGTTTTCTAGGAACGCTAACTATTTTTCCTACACCACTGGATGAAGCTATAATAATAGATTTGGTCGGCTTAAATAATTCGAAGCAATTACAAATATTTTTCTATTTTTTTTCAGAAGAAAATCAAGAGAATTTGGATTGGAAGAGACTAAACAATTCCTTTTACCGGTTCTTATTAGTCACTCATCATTTGTGGAATTGTTTTAGGGAATCGCGGTATAATTATCTCTGATCAAAGGTTGAGTGACACTGCTCGTGGGAGCGTCTCAACTATTCTAATGAAATTTTTTATTTTATTATTTTAACGCACAATAATATTGAATTTTTTACATTTACATTTTAAAAATTCTAACTTGACGCACTTAATCACAATTTTATAATTAAATAATAAAAATTACAGTGATTTTTTTTCATTTTAAATTGGTTGCATTCAAGTACGAAAAGAGACAGTATCACAACAATTAAGTGAAACGTAATAATACGTATGCATCAAACAAAGTGCAAACCACGAAACTGTCAATTTGCAACTCAAATTTGATTCTTTATTAATTCTATCGTAGGTTCTGTATAATTTTACGCCCAAAATTACGATGTCATCAATAAAACACTTCACTGTACTGACAAATAATAAAAATTAATATATATTTTGTTTATATCTGAATTTTAATAATTTTAAACACTCAAACAGCACTAATATAAATTATATAATAAATAAAACAAAAATCGTGCATACATTCACCAACAACATTTAGTCGCTTAAATACACTGAACAAAGATAATTAAGATTGACAACGATAGAACTTACGAGTTTTGCAGTAACATTTGTACATATATACGAAAGGATAGAATCAAATATGATTAAAACATGTAATATTCTTAATGTACATCGCAGTAGTCCAAAATTTCTAACAACGGATTTTGAAACGTGTAGTATGTGTATGCATAACAAATATTGATTTTTACTTCTTCGAACTGACATTGTGTATAATAAAAAACGGTACAAAATACATGCAAAGTTATTAGGATCAACTGGAAATCATATTTTTTCAATTTTGAATTAAAACTTGTGTCTAATTTGAAAGTCAAATGATATTTTAAAATTTTAAACGTATGGTCTTAGTTGTATTAATCAAGATGAATCCATTACAAAAATAATTCAAAGATAAAATGTAAAATAAATTATATATATGTTTTGATAAATTTAAAACACAATATATTCTAGTATTTTCATATTTATACATTTTTGCAATAATTTATAAACTACGTTTAAATTCGAAAAATAATGATAGAAAAGTTTTAAATGAGATAACTTTTGCTAAATCATGGAATAAAAATGCCATAGTTGCACAGTGCATAAGTTTCTATTAAGTTAAAACGCAATTACTTTTGTACATAAAACTTTTTTTATTTCTTTACTCTTTTTATTATTTTGAGTATCAAGAGGCCTAGAGTTGAGTTCATACTTGTTAAATACCTATAGGTGTTTTGCGATAGATAAATAATAATAATAAAATCGTAAAATCTATTTCGTTCGAGTTAGTGGAGTTCTATTTGATCATTCTTATTAACGTATAGTTTTGATTTCAAATAGGCTAATAGAAGCAAACCAAAGATTCCGAATAAATGTTTCACGACACTATAAATATTTTTTGGTGTAGTACTTTTATATATTTATTTTAAAAATTCAAAAATATCAATATACGTTTACTTGGAAAACTCTCCAGGCAACGAAATGATTTTAAACATTAATTTATATTATAGTTATAATTATGGATATAATATATTATATTCAAAAATATTGATTAACGCTAGAATTAATTGTGGATGTATAACAATTAAATTTTAATGGGAAAACAGTTTCCTCATAGTTTAACAACATTAACTCATTTACTGTCGACGGTAGTAACTATATCATAAGATCAAACTATACATGAACTTAAGATGTGTTGAGAAGTACAAGTATATAATATGATATGAATCCATCACAATATGCCATTGTTTTTCGTTATAATACACGTAAAGATTAGGAAGATGGAAGCTCCCTGGTTTGTTACGAACAAATCATTTCCTAAAGACCTTCAATTATCCACTGAACTATTCAAAAACCATTGTCAAATATTTCTTGTTTAATTATCAAACCATCTATACAATTTCATCATCAATACATTCTTCGTTTCAGTCTTTGTAACTCCCAACTTCATTTAAACGTAACTCGTCTAGAAATCTATTCAATTTTTAAATAATTGTATAAAATTAAAAAAAAAGTGCCCAAAATATAATGAAACGCCACTATTGAATATGATAAATCTATGGATTAAAGTATTTTATTATTTTTTTTAAACTTGAAACGTTGATCATGATTCATTGCTCTTTGATTCTAAGTAAAAGAACTGAAGAGATTCCTAAAGATTTTGAATGTAATAGAAGAATACAATTTCATAAAACGCTGGGTTAGAACTTTTTATATTCTATTATTTACACAAAAAAAGAGACAAAAATATTTGGAGAAATCGAAAATATATATTAACAATACGAACTTCATTAAAATAATTAAAAACTATGAAATATTTAACTAAATAACTAATGTTTAATGAAAAAATTCATTTAAATATTTGATTACGTAGAAATTGCATTCTATAATGTCTGTAAATCAATTTTGCAACTTTCTAATAATTTTTTTTTCCATATGATACAAAGATTATTGAACGAAAAATCTTTTATCTAATTTTGAAGCTTTAAATATAATATAAGAGTAAATATTAAAAACTTTATAAATTTTTGTCTCTACAAATTCAACAGATTTTGGTATATTGTTTTATCAAAATTAAATATTTAAAAGTTTTTCCTTTTTTATTTTTTTATTATTTTTTTTTTTTTTTGGAAGAATAATTTTTTTCAATTTTAATTTTTTGTTTAATTTATTGATATTTTCGAAAGATATTTATAAAATCTTAATTATTCTTTAAAATATTTATAATATTGTAAAATATTTCTAAAATATAAAATTATATAAGTTATAACCTATTTGTACATATTTATTAATAACTAAGAAAACTGCTAATAACGCCTCCTATAATGACCAATGTTGCATATAAGCTTCATACCGAAAAAAATACGAAAATGTAATATCATTTTCGAAATATTTTAAGTTCACACTCAATCATCAATATCCAGTTGATTTCAAAAGAAAAAAAATGTTTTTCCAAAAAATTAAAATTTGGGTATGAAAGGAAGAAGACATGAAAATTTCCAATTTTTTACAAATATATCAAAACTGTTTTTGAAAATAATATCATCTACACCAAGTGATTATAAGTGAAGTGAAAATGTCTCTAAAAAGTCTCTACAACCATTTTGTTTTTAAATTTCCACGAAAATAAAAATTTGATTTAATCGAAAACTTGTATTCAGTACATTTTCATGTAATTTTTATAGCTTTTCGCTGGTTTTTCGAAATTATTAAGTGCCGTGAAGAAATTTATAAAATCACCATCTTTAAGTACCAACTAGAACCATATTCTATTTCTTACTATTTTGTTTTTTGTGATGATATAATCGATCAAATTCTCTGCTCTCTATTAAAATTTTAAGTTTTTTGTACAACAAATTGTATACAAAATACACTATTGTGATCGAATAACTATACTGTCTATTAATTATTTATTGAAAATACTATTTAAAAGAAAATAATTATTAAAAACTGAAAGACATAAGTTATACTTGGTGTTACGTCTCCAGCAATTAATTTACTTCGATTATTTTTTGTTATTTACAATACGAATATACAGCGTAGAATGGTGAAAGTAACAATACAATTATGATAACTATTGCATATTATAAAAACTATATATAAACTAAATATAAATATATGTAATATAAATTTGCTTACAGGGGAAGCTGCAATATTATAAACTAACTTCTGAAAATATAAAATACTAAATATCATTGTTACAAAATTTTTTTTAATATTATCAAAGTAAATCGGTAATACTTATTAAATGTTTTAATTTAATTTAATTTTAAACCGATAAAATAATATATTATGAACGGAAAATTTGGCACCATTCCTTGTTCATCTTTTTTCAATAAATATACTTTATAAGCAAAAAATGAAATTCAATATAACACTGTTTTAATACTTCAGCATATTTCTCCTGAAGTTCCAATGAGGTTGTTTATCTGTACACAACCTATAATAATATTTATATTGTTTGTGTTGTCTTTATTGCATATTAAAAACATCATAAGTGACGGGTCCATAAGTTTTAAATGGAATGAAAATCATTTGAATTTCGTTTTTTCAGAACAGTGCAATTTCTTAAAGTACATTTATGAAATACTATATACACTTACCGGACCACTGGAAAATCAATCTTATTCACACACATTTTTTTGATATAATGAATTTGGTAAAAACATGTTACACATTAAAATGAATATGTTTTTTTCGAACAGTTTAGATGTTTCATTCCGATTAAATAAAAAATGAATATATCCATATATGGAATACACACAAAATATTGTGACGACTTGAATACATTGTATTCGCAACAGTTTTGAGCTATAATAACCATTATCGTAGTAAAATATTTACTTCAAGCATCTGCAGATGTAATCCTAAAAGTATTAAAATATCGTCTAATGGCTCTCGTGATTGTATCACAATATTCATGTTTTTTTTTTTGTTTCGATACTGAGTGAATTAATTAAAAAAGTTATATGAGCAGGATTTGGTATCATGAGTTTTAAAAGCTGATTATTGCACAGAAACAACATTGTGTGCACATTAAAATAAACATTTTATCCAATATGTTAATGTGTGATGGTTTTAAATTATTTAAATTTAATTTCGAGTACTTTGGTGAAATGTTGACCATGTTGTAATAATATGTGTGCATATTGTATAGTATCTTATACCCTAGGTACGCAGTAAATAATAATGATAACATTTAAAACTTTTTCTCATTTTGTTTCTCACTTAAAAAAAAATTAAAATATTTATAAACGTAAAAATGTACAGATTACGCAAATCAATTCGACGATATTTAATCAATTTTGTTTAACAAATTTAAATTGATTAACTATTTTATACAGATATTTTTATAATTTAACAAATCAAAAATTATTTAATGATCTCAACACCAATAAAACTTAATTGTAATTTTAACCATCTTTAGTTTCTTATCCATTAATACATCAACAATTTATATTTTATATGCGGTATCCTTTAATGCTTGAAGTCTCTAGGTTAGATGTATACTAATTACTTTTTTATTATGTTTTAGATATTAACAAACAGTATAATGTAAAAATTTAAATTAGGTTACACTATATGCGAAACCAAAAAGAAACAAAATGAGAAATTATCAAAAGGTTAATGTTAATTTTTTATTTAATTTTTGAACTTTATGTTAACAATAATATCACTATGAAATTATGTTTTAATTATTTGGATGTGTATACAGCATTTTAAGTTAATAAAAGTTGTAAATATACCTAACATAATTTAAACAAAAATAGATAAAATTATTTTTAAAATTTACATTAATGCAATTCACAACAATTTAAAATCATAATATTTACCGTCAAATAATCGAATTAAAAAAATGTATGAATATAATTTAAATTCATCTCAACCACTGTAATTTCAATTAATTTTCGTCCTTTACTTGCATTCGTACTGAACAGTTCGAACCAGTTCAATGAAGAGTTAAAAGTATATATACCTCAGCACCCGACATTCTATTTGAAATGTTTGCTGCGCGAAACAGATGTTGAAAATTTATAACATTAAATAGTTCTTGCAACAAAAATAAAAATCAAACAACTTGTCACATTAAAATCAAACATTTTCTGGTAATACTAATATTAATTTTTTTTTTTTCAGAACTTCGAACATTCGAGAGATAAGATGTTTGGAAGGGAATAAAAATAAATTGAAAATACAATATACTCAAAACAAGTTGAAACTATCATGAAGTTTCTCGTTTATTTGAAATCAACGAATGACGGACGTTATATAATACATCAACGTTTGACCACGGTTTTGTATACAATATGTAATCATAGTTTAATTACTAACAATGCAGTGCATAAAAATTTACATCCAAAATGCAGTATTGTACGACAACGTTTATTCGAAATGTAATAATTTTTTACACCGTATGGCGCCGAGGACAGACCACTCGAATGATGAGGAAACGACTAGACGCAACCATAACCGCGGTACAGTGATTCGGCCTCGGGGGTCACAAGTAACGGCGGTCGATCATGTGCCTGATGATGGAAGCGAGCAGGCGGTCGGCTTCCGGGCCGCCGTACTCGTTGATCATGTCGATGCGCTCGTCGTCAGTGCACGTGGTCAGCTTCTCCACGTCCGGCGGCTTGGTGTCCACCATGGAGGGCAGGAAAAACGAACAGTACGCGTAACCGTAAAGCACGTATTCGCGCATCTCGCCGTGCACGTCCGCGGCCGTCGACAGCGACGCGCACCCGTCGACCGTGACGTCCGCAACGCCGTCCAGATAGGCGGCCACGTAGTCGTCCCAGTGCGCCCGCCGGTCGGCGTCCGTCGTGTTCATGTACAAAAAGAACGACAGGTCGACGGCGGGCGACGCGTACCGCGCCTGCGCCGGGTCGATCATGATCATGTCCACCGGACGTCCGGTTTCCGCGTCGTACCGGAACATCATGTTGTTCCGGCAATAGTCGCCGTGGCACAGCACGGCCACCGGCTCGACCGGCCGCAGCAGTCGCGCCATCGTTTCGCTGTTGCCGTCCAACAGGGCCCGCGTCCGGTCCAGGCGATCCGCGTACTCGCCGCCCACTTCCGAGTCGCAAAGCGCGTTCAGGCCCCGGTTACCAGTACCTGTGTGCACCAAGTCGTATAGTGGTCGTGTCGCGGGAACGCGTGCGTATTCACATGATGATATACAGCGAAACCTCTAGCGATGGAAACCTCATCAAAAGTGACCAGAACGACATTACCCAGCCACATGCGCATGGCTACTACGGGGGTTATTGACTCTCTGGGTAACGATCACACTTCACAGTGGACGTGGATCTCGAAATTATTAATCACGTGTCACCAATAATAATGTGATAATAATAATGCGTATTTAATGTAACCAATCGTTGTATGGATCAAGGATTTTAATACAATTTTCAAGATTCGTCAATTGTATGTTCTTCTTTTTCTCAAATGTATATTTTTTATTTATATTTTACTGTGCCCTACCGAGAAACATCGTATAGAGGGCAAGGGCTATTACAATAATTATACATTATTATTGATGACACGTGATTAATACTTTCGGGATCAGTTTTTAGTGTCCACGTCCACTGTGAAGTGTGATCGTTACCCAGTGAGTCAATAACCCCCATAGTACCCATGCACATGTGGCTGGGTAATAGCGTCTTGGTCACTTTTGATGAGGTTTCCATCGCTAGATGTTTCGCTGTATACTATTGAAATATTTTTTATTAGAAAAATTACTTTATATTTTATTGCTTTGTTTGTATTTTCTCACCTCAACTTTCCAATTTTATAAATGAATACCTAATTAATTTAGTGGAAATAAAAAAAGCAAAAACCTGTTTTTAAAATTGTGTAAACAAAATCAAATTGACTAATAAATAAAAACCCAATTACTTATGATATATTTATAAACAGTCACTTACTATTTTTATTTGATATAACTATTAATATCAATTTTAAAATGTATTACTAATTTAACATATGCACATACATAATTATTTTCCATATAGCATCTTCTAAAAGTTGAAATTTTGTAATTCCTCTCATATGCCCACTGAATAAAGGTTTTATCGGTAGCAAACACCATATATATACCATATATTTCTTAATTCTCAATATTTTTTTTTCTCCTACGAAGGTTTCACTGTATATTAAGCTAACTAAAAAAATGGACAATCGCGCAAATTAATATTTGACTATATAGGTATTAATCATCTAATTTTTACAACGGAAAAAAATAAAACCGTTTGATTAAAAGTGTTTAATCTTCAACCCATCAAAATCATATTTTAATTAAAAATATGAAATTATAAGACAAATCAAATCAATTTTTTTTTTTTTGTAGAACTGTGTAAAACAATGTAAACGTGAAAAATGCATCTAAAGTATACTTTACGATAGTTAAAAGACAGTTTTCAAATTCTTTATTGCATTACTACATTTATTGGTATTTGAATGGATGCAGAATTAAGTGTTGTCAAAGTTAACGTTATTTGTGAATTTTCAATATAAATTATGTCTTCCAAAACCTTGTGCTTATTTATATATATATATATATATATTTAAAAGAAATAAAATGTAAAATGGCCAGGCGTATCTTGGTATATTTACTAATTAAGATTATCCATGCATCTAATATTTAACATCATAACTTAAAGTTAGAACGTAAAAAAACTTTTTATTACAAATTTAAACCATAATAATGTGCATGATATATATTTTCAAAACATAAGTATTTTTAGTGCGTTTCCATAAAACAAATGTGATATAGAAGTTTTTGAAATAACATTTTAGTGAGTTGAAAAAAGTCATAAACAATAATGTAATACAGATAAAATATATAATACGAACATCTCAAATTCTAAAATAGCATGAACTTGCTCGGAAGCCTGTTTAAATATTACTTTGTTGTGAGATTGTAATAATATATTTATTTATTTTTTTTTTTACTTCAAATCCTGTTATTAAACTTCTATATGATTTTCTTATATTTTTTAAATTTTGAATCTAGATACCTACTACAATGATACTGCGATAATCTATTAATTTACCATCAGTGATACATTACTATATAATTAATTGGTAAATAACATAATATTAAAAATACAATAAAACTCTAGGATAGATTTTCAATAAACTAGAATTATATTTTAACTGATGTATTTCATTCGATAGAATTTTCTTTTTTGAGTTTTGGTGAAACACAAATCTGTTTTTGAAGGTAAACTGACATTACATAACAGTATTTCACAGCAGGCTCCATCGTGACTGAATTCAAAATAACATATTGATATACCACAGTATATTATACAAACTTATACAGCTATTGTTATTAAAATCACACTTTTTCTTGAAGCGACTGTTGACCGACAAGCTATTCGTGATAACGTTTATATTGTATTTTTATTTGTTATACCAAATCAATAGTGGTCTGGTCTTGATTTCACTTACGTGTCTAGGTTAGATTTCGGATATTACAAAGCTTTTGCTGAATAAAGGTATACTGTTGTTACGCCGATTTGACTGTCTCGGAAAATGTCTTGTTTATTTTAACACTGACTATGGGAAGTAAAAGCTCTAAAGGAATAAACTGTACGATTTCTATTGGTTATCAAATTTATATTAAGATTGCAAAGTTTACAGGCTATACTGTAGAATAAGTTCAAACCAAGAAGCGCCAAATTTCATGATATGACGATATGATTTGAACTAATTATTATTATTATTATTATTATTATTATTATTATTATTGTTATTATTATTATTATTATTATTATTATTATTATTATTATTATTATTATTATTATTATTATTATTATTATTATTATTATTATTTATTACTAACTTATGATGAAATAAGAACCTCACATCCACTTGTGTGTATGTGTGTGTTTATATAAGTGCATGCACGAAATAAAGAGAGAAAAAAGATGAAAGGAGAAAAAATTAAACTCAAAAACACTGGGTCTAGCAAATTACAGTAATAACGTTCACTAACTACGGTGCAATCATATATTATAATATAGATTACACGTCATCGGAAACGCGCGTTGAAAACTTCAAAGACTTTGAGATACCCAATAATGGATATTTATTCCCATTCTTCTCTCATTCATAATCCGAGTAACATTGAAAATACTGTGTAATTTGTATTACCTTAGATTCATAATATGTATTTATACACACACAGAAAATATGCGAAGAGTCAAATCGTTTCCTGACACATTACGATTTGTAACGATGCGACGTCTTTTGTTATTTATTTTGTTTTACTCAATGGCATTCCGAGAAGGGCAAAATAGATCGTTAAACTTGGCCAGTATCACGTGTATTACTCGTATAATATAGTAATAACTTGTCGGTGGAGTAAAACCTCGGAATCGTCTCCTATAATACACGCCATACATATAAATTATTAATCAGAGATAAAATATATATAAATATATGTGTGAGTATATGGGAAGAAGAGAAAAGGTTAGAGTATAGTTTAATATATTAATATATGTATTATTACCGAAAAACTTCCTTCGAACGGAGAATTTGACAACATTTGGTATTGTCTCGATCATTGCACAGAACATCCGATTATTTCACAATCTTTTGTTTTTGAAATCGGATGTTATATAAAGAAGTGTAGAATATACTTATCTTTGATTACTACATACAAACCATTAAATAGTTCACAAATATTTGTCTCGTTTTTCTAACTTATAAAAAATCTCTACGTTATCGGTTCGAACAGAAAATATCAAATATTGATATTTTGTAGATGTTTTGAGTAATGGTATAAAGTTCTAATTTTTTTTAAATTTTTGTTAGTTTGTAAATTAAGTATTCATATACCTACAGATAAAAATACTCAGCTACTTTAATAAATTAATTTACTTTCATGTGAAATTCTTATTATACATAAAATAAAATCCTGTTATAATACTACATACTACCTAAAAAACACTTTTAACGTTTTTTCGGATATAACTTCAATATCAATTTGTTCTTAGAGTTTATCTATAAAAATTATTATATAAATTATTGGTTATATCACTCACGTTTTATTAGTAGAAAATCATTAAAAAAAGTGACTTTTATTATTGAAAAAATTGTTCTACTATGTCTAAAAACTCGTTAAAATATAAAAAATGTATCTATTTGGATTCATATGTTATTGAAACAGAAACATAGATTAAAACACATTATGTAAACTGGTATAAGAGATATTGAGTTACATAAAGAAAAAAAAAAAAAAGGTAAAATGGCGCAATTTTGTTCTTTGTCATTCTATTATATAATACTCTTCTGCTCATTCCACTATTCCTCATTAACAGCGTTTTAACGATGTTTTACTATAGTTTTAAAATTACATGTACATTATATTATATATTAATCAAATCTTACGGTATTGAAATAAATTGAAAAATCAAAAAATTTCAACGATTATTACTATTATTATTTTTGTTTTTATCATAATAACCTTTATTGGGGAGAGGTGCTGTATACAATAATTTAACAATTATTTCAATTTCTTAGATTAAAAGAAAATAGAGCCAATAAGTATAGAAATAATAATAGCAATAATGAAAAACAAAAATTATTACACTTATTATTAAATTATGCGATGCCTTTTTGTTACATATTTTTATGAGTATAATAAACTAGCGAAAATCAATACATTATAGGTATGAACTACTATGGACTTTATTGGTTCAACTCCATTAAATGTAAAATTTTAATAACAGTTTACTAATATAAAATATTAACTTCATCAATCATGAATTGTTACAATGACCTCTCAAGTCAACAAGGACTAGGTATATCGATTTGCTTGGCAAACATTTTCCCTTAGTTAAACTTAATTACTAGGAACGGATTTATATGTAATAAAAATACAGAAATATGTACATATATATGGAAGTATAATTTATAAAATATGTGCTAAAAACATTCAAATATGTGGGAAAAAATTAAATTAAGGCCGAGCGCCCGCCAAAGTAACGTGACGTGTGGCGTGGCAAGTGATACAGCAAACACGTAACAACAAAATGACGAATGGTGTGACACAACGCCTACCTATGTATCTAGAAACTAGTAACACCAGTTTTCAATATGTCTTCTTCTTCATCGGACGACGAAAGTGTTTAGGCTTTAGTAAATTTATTCAATGTTAATAACGCAAATAATAAAAAAAGACAGTATTGGGTTCATACATACTTGAAAAAGAATCTAAAAATTAAACGTAGTGTTTATGATGTATTCAAAGAATTACATACCTATCCAGAGCGATTCCAATCATTTTAAAGAATTAATACAAATACATTTAGTTTATTACTTCAAAAAGTAGGACCATCGATTAGGAAGCAAGATACTACAATATTTTCCAAAACACTTGTCACTCTAGTCGGTAAAAACACGTAACACGTGGCAAAAAATGGAACACGCTACATTTGAATGACACCGAAGTAACATGTAGTTTGTCATATCATTGTCGTATCACTTTAGTTGGCGTTAAATCTATTAATTACATTGTTTTAATACAAAATAGCGTGCTAGATGCATGCTACTTGCTACTTCACTTGCCACGCCACACGTCACGTTACTTTGGTGGGCGCTCGGCCTAAAACAAAACAAAAAAATTATAACTATTAAATTAAGTATAAAATTATCAAAATGATTTGTTGCATTAAATTATTAAAATTTCTTTTAAATTAGCGAATGTTAAATATCGTCTATTAGGTTTCAAAATATTTTTAAAACAGCTAAATGATCGTTTAACATCAATCGATGTAATTGGAGCATATTTGAAGCGCATAATATCAAAAGGCGATAATTCCAAATTTTTGAAAGGTGTCTGCCACTCATTATGTCATTGATTGTTTTAAAATCAATATAGCCTGGATTTTTTCTGTAACAGAATCAATTTTTTTTTTTTACAACATCTCCTATGCGGCGCACCGAGAATAAGTACGTAAATGCCGTTTAGATAACGTATAATACTTGGTGATCGATAAGATTTTTGGTCTTTGAAAATCTATGAAAAAATCAAAAATTACTAAAATATGTACAAAATATGTACTTATTTACCAAATATGTAAAAATATATAATTATACCAAAATATGTAAAAATAGGTAAAATAAAAGTAGCATAATTTTAATAGGAGTGATTTAAATCATGAACATTTCTTATCGAATCTTAAATATCTTGTTAAAATAAAAATATGCATTTACATATAAATCCAGTCTCTATTAATTACAAATTTAACGGAATAATTATTTTTCTACAATTTAACATATAATCGCCATAATATAACGCGGCAATGTACGTTATTGTTTACCATAATATGATATAGCTTAAGAACAACACACGTGAGCTAAACGAAAAAATTAAAAAGGGTTTTGATTCCCGAAATCAATATTCAAAAAATAGATTGTTGAAAAGGATCGTAATAAATGATATGTCATCTCCTTCATAACCGGTTATCTCGCAGTATGCTGTACTTTATCGGTTAACATGAGTATTATTATTTATTTATTTTATTTTTTTACTCGTCATCTTGGTTGGTTTTATTTATTGTACAACGTATCATTGAGCTATTTACTTATTTTCCTTTGTATGCACACAGTATTGATGGGCAAACAACAAAAACATAAATAAAATCAATGCTGGCCAAAACATATGTCGCTTTGAAATATGTATACAATCTTAACATACACTCAAGTCATCAAGTAATTAATTTTAACTGTGATCATACATTATGATCAATTTTACTATTTATAAAATAGATTATGGATGGACGTCCATCTAAACCACCAAACGTTAAATGTCGTCATTGTATAAATATAAGTCGATAACTTAACCTAAGTCTGTGGAAGGGAGGAAAATAAATATGATACAGCAACACAAATTATAAGAAACCATAATCTGTCATCAACCAACCAACTACTCAAGGATTTGGACGTTTCCTTCAATAACAAAAATTAAATGTTATTTATAAATTTATAACTTAAATTTAAATTAAATCTTGAAAAATGTATATTTAAAAGAAAAAAAACCATTAAATTCAAATACTCGTATTTTCATTATTTTTATATGAAGTATTGTTACTTGAATTGAAATTTAACATTTTTAATTAATTTTTTTCAAAAACAATGAAAACTACATTATTGGAAAGTATGATAATATTCATAGAAACCAACCAAATATAAGATAATAAAAAAAAATCTCAAGGGATTAATTTAACAGTTTTCGATATAATTGCAATATAATTGAGTATTCCACTATTTTTACTGCCAGTCGATTAGTAGTGAACTACAATGTAATTAATTTACATTGTTTGTAACATATAACGCTGTACTTCATTTTAATGCACTATTTCATTTTGATTTCCAAATTCCAATAATTTTGATAAATCTCAAATCAACTGTGGTAAATTTCGGTGTAATATGGATACAAAAAAACAGTCGCACAAAACAATAATTATTATTCATGGATATAAAATCCAGAGAATTTGAAAAATTTTACTCATATCGTATTCAATTCATCTAAAACGAATGTTGTATTCACTCAGTGTTCTAAATTTGGTTTTTTGTTATTTTTAATTTTTTTTTTTGAATTTTATAGAAAAATTCAAAAATATATAGTTTATCAAACAAAAATTTAAAAAATATAAAGTAAAATAAATATATAATATAAATATATAATACAAATTAGAGAAGACTATTATGCAAAGAACAAAAAAGAACTTGAACTCCATGCACGCAATACTGCTGGAAATATTTCGATTGCAAGGAAATTCATTTTTCATAAACAGTTATTTTATTTTTGTGTCGTTGTTAAAAATGTCATGACAAATTGTCTCAAATATGGTACTTGTATTTTTTTCAAAATAAAATAAAAATTATAAACGTCAACATTCCAAAAATTTAACACTGAAAACATTGTGTTCGTATAAATATTTTATCAATTATTTATGCAGTTAAATTATCTAAATTTTAAATCACATATTCTTCTCTCAGAAATTTGCATAAAAAACAATATAAATAATCAATCAATGCCATAATGTATAAAATAAATAAGTTTTTTATATCTTAACTTGATATATGTATATGTATGTATATATAAGTATTAATTTAGAAACTGAGGTAATTATTATTCAGTTTCTAAACATCGTTATCAATGTCATTACGTCAGGTATAAATGGTCTTTGATATCATTATATAATATTATCAGTATTTCTTGTTTGTATGGTAATATCCATATCTAGTTTGAATATATATATATATGTATATATTCAAATAGCAAATAAGCGAAGTAAATATAGCATCATAACATTACCAACTGATAAATACACTTAAGATCAAAGATATTTTTGAATGGAATTTCACAATATTTTATTTCAAATATTCGCATTACTAACTTATTAACAACGCACTTCTACGTACAATCAGGATATATATTATGATTTTAGTATTAGCATAATTTGAAATCAATTCTAGATTACAGAATTATTTATTGTTGAAGATTTGTATATTGTAAAAGTTGTTGGGAAAGTCTTAAAACGTATAATGTACGGGTTAATCTTTTAAAAAAGTCTAAGCAATTTGAATGCACCACAATATGTTTTCTTTACGATGAGATACAACTTTATAACTATAAAATATTTGAATATGATATTATTATTGTTTTAAAATTGCGGAAACTGTTTATTAATATTTTTAATAACATCAGCAAACTAATATACGAGAAATAATTTGTATATAATTATATAAAATTCCCTATATAAAGAATATGAAGAGTAAAACAAAACAAAATCTGTACTTTGGAAAATTTTTCATACCCAATCGATATGTATAGCACTTAAATGAGTTTAAAAAGTAAAAAAAAAAAACCAAATAGCCTTTATAAAATTGAAATTATACTGGCAGTAAAAATTATTAATTGCTACTTGGAAATAAAATAAACATTTTAATTTTTTTTTCTGATTTAAGTACATAAGTGTGTTTAAAAACATAAAATAAATTACTTAAAATACATTCCCATATGTGCATATATGAAATAAAAATAAAGTTATGGTATTATTTTTTATAATATACTATAGAAACTGAATAATTGAAACTAACGTTATTTTCGTATTATTAGTGGTGGAAACAATAAAACAAATTAACTATTTATTATCTAAAAGTTAAATGTCTGAATAAAATAACAATATATTCTGAAAATAAGACTTTTTCCAGTTATGAAAATGCTCTAGTATATATCTACTAATCACGAAAAATATAATTATCATTTTAATTGGTTATAAAGTATAATTCTCTACCAATTAATTATTAACTATAGGTATGTAAATAAAATATATATAATGATTATTAACTCATATTCGTGTTGTATTTTTATTTCAGTTCAAGCTATCCTCATAAAAATAAGTTGTTTATAGAAATTACATTATATTATATTTGTTATCATATCAACAGAACAAAATAACATTGCATTCAAATTAAATGAATTGTTAATGTACTAACATGTTTATATTATTAATCATTATAATATAATGAAAAACAATAAAAAAATAATAAAAAAAATTTATACAAAAATTATTATATTGTAATTCTAAAGATATCAGTAAGATATCTTATATGTCTTAAAGATATTCAGAACAGAATAAAAATAAATTCAAGCTAATTAACAACATGTTATAAATTCTTTATCGAAATTTCATAACCTAACTCGTCATATTAACGATGTAATTAATTGCCTGAAGTATTTTCTGTCTAGAATTTTAGATTCTGAACGGAGTGATGGAATCTATTGGTTTTACAATGATGTGTGTTTTTTTTTTATTTTATTTTTATATTATTTTTTTTTTTTTTTTTTTTGTGTCTGTCGACACGATTTGGGGCAGTAAAAATGCTTCGATTGCCTTATGTAGCAAATTTTCTGAAAGGAAAGTGAATCTATTTGGTACTTTGGGGGTCCAAAGTAAAAAATTTTCGATATTTTTTAAATGCGACGGGAAAAACCCTAAAAAAATAAGGAAAAAACGGGAGTATTTACGCAAAATGAGTTTTCGACGAAATCAAATTTTTATTTTGCTATAACTCAAAAACTAATCGATGTAAATACTTGAAATTTTCACTAAATGTTTAGATTAGCGTTTTCTATACACTGTTAAATTTTTTGACTTTTATTAAGCTATTTATAGACAATTGAAATTTTCAATTTTTTTAATTTTTTTTTTTTTAAAATAACGATTAAATTTTTTTGGCCGGCCAGAAAATCTTGAAAATTTAATACAAGGTTTCTTATAAGTTGTTCCTTAACTGATAAAAAAAAATCTAAAATCGTAAGTTACAATTTTTTTTATAAGTGCTCAAAGTTCCAATTTATACGAAATATGTAAAAATCACGATAATTTGCAAGTTATTTTGTAGATAAAAATTCATAAAATTTTTTCTGTTCATACTTAAGATTCAAAATTTTAACATAATGTTACCTATAAGCTACTCTTCAAAAATCTTAAAAAAAATTTCTACTGGAATCAGAGGAAAAAAATTGTTTGACCGTTTGAAATTTAAATATTTATGAAATTGCATAAAATAGCGATTTATTCTCAAACGATTTTTAATATTTGTTATAATTCAAAAATCATAAGTCACAGATTTTTTAAATTTCTACCAGCTGTTAAGATTGGTATTACCTTTATGTCATATTTTTTTCAAAATATTTTATTGATTTTTAAGCCTCTTATAGGCATTTAAAATATTCGATTTTTTTACATTTTTTTTTTATAATCGGTGATAAAAAAAATTTGGGTTGTACAAAAAACTTGAAAATTTAATAGAAGATTCCACTGAAGTAGTTCTTAAAGTCATTCAAAAATTATTAAAATCAATAGGCACAACTTTTTTTTATAAGCGTTTGAACAGCGAATATTGACATAAAATTACATGTAAAATATAATATAATGTATATTATTCTAGACTGACATAGATATCGGTTTTTTTTTAAATGCTCTAACTCAAAAACGAAAAACTGCAACAACTTGAAATTTTTTCCAAATCTTTATATTGACGTTTTCTATACATGGTTAAGTTTTCAAAGTATTTTGACATATTTTGACTTATTTATAGACAATTTTTCTAAATTTTTCGTTTCAAAATAAAATATTCTTATAACAATATTTATAAATAACAATGTATTATATTCTAGGCTAACATATCATCTCCGTTCAGAATCGTTTTTCGTATACAATGATACCTATCATTGAATTAAAATTTAACAAATCCATTATAATGACCTATCCTATGAAGAGTAGCACTCCACCCCAAAGTGTACAGCATAGCGAGGCCCATCCGGTTTTTAAACTTTTAAATTGTAATTAAATATGTATCTCTTAATTTTGTCGATTTTACAATTTACTGTATGTGTGTATAATTTATTATTTTCGAATAGTTAATAATATAAACACATTTTTTTAAATGCATATTTTGTGTTTATTTAAATATTAAATCTAAATTATTTTCGATCTATTGTTAATATTTTTTAAACTTTAAACAGTGTAATAGTTAAATTTATAATATTTAAATATTTATGACACCAAGCAAAACTACAATGCAATACTTGCAATACTCTTAAATGCCTCTTCAATAACATAATGAAAATTAGAATCATTGTTCAAATGTATGTACCCAACTAGATGAGTGTATAACATTTTAATGGTTTTTTCTTCGACAAATATTATTCAAAAAGCTTATGCTGTAAAAAAAATTATATACTTGATGATCAGAAAAAATTTCCGAGAAAGATGATATTTTTAAAAGAATATCCAGAGAATACTTTAAGGTTTTTTTCGTGTAAAAAAGTAATATATATGAAGTTTATGCGAAAAGAAAATCAATAACATTATTTCTTTGGTTAAGTTATCAAGTATTCGTATAAATTTCGATTCGTTTTCTTACAATAAATAGCTTACGAACTGAAAAATATGGTATTTACAAATTATTTAATAGTATGTAATGTACTTAAGGATTGCATTTGTGTATATGTATAAGAATATAAAGTCTAAAATAAAGTCTCTAGTTCTTTCACATCGTATTCTCGTAGTTATACTGCATATACTGTTCGTTTTTTAACATTACAGAGTAATTTGATTTAAACTGTTTTATCGTAGTAAGATAAATAATGAAGTTGTTTAGTTTTATGAAATTTACTGAAAAAAAGTTTACTCTTAAAACTAACATATAATTTTCATCGAAACAAAAAAGTTTTTACCAACAATATTACACATTTGAAAATTTAAAAATCATTAGTTTATCCGCTAAATTGTAGAGTTTACCTCTCGTATAATAATAAACAGATGAGGTTTTCAATGAAACGTTGATAAAATTAACTCAATTTTATTTCTTTTCATTATTTTTAAAATTATTGTAGAAGAATAATATTTTAAAACGTACCTTCATTCTTTACCCATACAAATTTACAAGACTTAGAGCAAAATTATTTTGTTCAACAATTAACATTTTTTAATCTATAATCCAATCTAAAATACTACAAAAAAATTAATAAAAAATCGATTTTAACTGTCAGTTCTCGTTTAATTCCAATAATAATTATACAAAAAGTATTATTAGGTTTTATAATATTTAAACACTTGGAAAAATCTTTATGTAAGTAAATCTAATCAATCGAATTTTCTGGTGAATAAAATACAATTATATGCGTTAGATGACAACTACACATTCTGTCAAAAATCGCGTGAGTCCGATATTTATCAATAGTTAAGTTTTCACATAAACTAATTTGTTTTGGCTTATTAAAATTACATTGGATATTGGAAGTATAATTAAAAGCACGAAAGAAAAGGATTTGTATTTTTTTTAAATGTTATACCTACGTAAATTTCATCAGGCAAATAATGGTACAACTCGATATTTCTGTTCTAATAAAACTTACACAGCAAAAGTGAATACCTCTTTAAAAAATATTGATGTGGTAAATGAGAGGATTAATGAATATAATGAACATGACCAAGCTAATGTAGAACAGAAATTGTGTTTTAATAAATGCAAAATAAAAGCCTAAGAACATTTGTTAACGAAAAATATTACGAATAAATATATGTTGATAACGTAACTATTAATGGTGTAACCCTATGCCAAGTTGATACTATTTCTATGGATGGAACTTTCGAATACCATCCTAAGATTTTTACCCAATTATTTTCTTTACATGGCCTGTGCAATAATCATTATAAACCTCTTAATTTGTACTACTTCCAGACTAAAAACCATCAACTTACATTTATTTATTTAAACAAATCGTTAATCTGTGTAATATACATGAATTAAATTTAAATCAAATCTATTTCTATCAGATTTGAAAGAACCAATTCATATTACATTAAGACAAGTATGGGACAATGTAAAGGTATTTGGCTATAGATTTCATATAACCATATCTTGATCAGTGGCGTATTTTCAAATTTTTCTTATGAGGGTCCAACGTCAATACATAATTAATATAGATTGTAACAAGTTAAGTCCTATATAGTTTTTGGTGGGGGTTTAATATACACTTGTATATGTGTAGTATTTAACACATTTTTATTTATATTTAGTATTTTATTTTTTTATTAATTTTTTAGTATTTTATATATTTTTCTGATTAAGGTACTAAGCTCACGAGCAGTATCGCGAAGAATGAAAAAAACAATTATATACGTCCTTAATACGACCGGTTGTACTGTATGGATCGGAAACATGGCCACTTAAAAAAATGGACGAACATAGATTTATGGTTTTTGAAAGAAAAGTGTTGCGGAAAATATATGGGCCGGTCAAAGACGAAATAACTGGGGAGTGGAGACGAAGAAAAAACATAGAGCTGGAAACATTATATGGTAGTCCGGACATATTGGAGATCATCAGAAGCAGAAGACTACGGTGGACTGGCCATGCTTGGAGGAGCTAAAATCCACTATTACATGCAGTGATTGAACAAAATCCTGTAGGTAAAAGGCCTCTGGGAAGACCAAGAATACGATGGGAAGATACTATAAAAAAGGATGTTGAACATTTAGGAGGTGTTTCCAATAGAAGGAATCTAGCTTTGGATAGAGAAAGATGGAAACTTGGTTGTGAGACGGGATGGTCTTAAAGGCTCAATAAACCTAAAAAAAAAAAAATAAATATGTAGTATTTAATAATATATTTACAATGTATAAACGCTAACTGAGAACACTCAATATCTTTGCGTAGAGACCTGTAATTTGAATTCTGATTTTTGTTGGTTTTTATGACATAATGTGTATGTTACTAGTTTTAAATTTTTTAAACTAAAATAGACACACGCATGCGCATTACAACTTTTTTTCTTAAATGGCAACCACCTATTTTAACCACTAATTATTTATTTGCCTATTTTTTAATAAATTTTAAATTTTGGATAGTTAAACCAACTTTCTAAGTCCAAAATTTATCAAGTTATAACAATTTAACCAAAAAACTGCAAAATGCGCACGATTTAAAATTTTTTTGACTTGAACTCTGAAAATAATTATTCTAGAATTTTTAAGGCTTGATATTTTCAGTCTTATTTAGTAAAGTGGTATTTAATAAACACGTTATTATAATTTTATTTACTGTATGATTTTCACTTTAATTTGGATATGTATTATAACTTATAGCAGAAAAACGTATCTATGAAAATCAATATAAATCAATATTATAAAATATGCGTTAAAATTTAAATAAATCCCTTGTAATATAAATATATATATTGTAATAATATACAATTCCTTTTAATTCGTACAATTTAATTCAATAGACGTGATTAGACATAAAGGCATGTGACACAAATTACATTATGAGAAAATGCGACGTGGCACAAATAACCATCGCCTTGGTCAACAATACAAATTAAGTTGTCCATAATCTTCGTAAGTTTTAAGTTTTAAAATGATTTATATTCTTAGAGATTGTTACGATATAAGAATTTTAAAGATTAAAAATAAGTCGAAAACAAAACAAAAATAAATGTTTTGATATTTAATACCAAAATAATAATTGTATTTAATACATACCAATATCTGATTCATGATTAAAGCATAAGAGTTACTATTAGATGAATTCTGTATAAAGTTAATAGGTGTCACAAATACCTAAAAGATGACAGGAATACCATGACATTACATTTTGAGTATGGTAGTAGATGAGTTTTCTTAATAAATGGATATTTAAACAATATAATTTAAATTTCGGTTTCCGGAGAAAATGATAATAATTTATATAGCCGAAAGCCATTTATTTAATGCTACCGGGAAAAAAACAATTTTAAGGTCAAAACTGTAATGAACAAATTTTAGGATTAAATTGAGCAAAAATCCTTAGGCAGTTCAAATTAAAAACACGTATTCTGAAGAAGAAAAAAAATGGAAGATTGATTACTGAGAACCCCAATCGAATGTGTCAATCGAGTTGTCGTCGTAGTAGTCTATTGATTAATGAAAATTAACTGGGTATACTAAGAATTCGAAAGTTATGCCAAACACGAGGAAATAATAAACATTTTTTTCTTCTAACACGAGGAAATAATAGAAGAAAAAAATGTTTATTACATTTTTTTCCTATGTAAAACAATATACGAGTATAATGTACTCAGTACATAGCACCTGATATGGATGTATTATTGCGTGAAATAAGTATTTAACCGATAGCGAGAGTTGTCAAACTCATCTGAACACACATAATAGTTTTTTTTATCTTTTAATTATCCAATACTATATAATAGGTCATACTATAAAATACCGGAATTTTACTAGCCAAATGCAAGTACACAATTGTACCTTTGCACAAATTGGAAAATTCATTAAATAATGTTTACTATATAATAAAAAACAATTCATTATATTATGACATTTTAAAGGTAGATATTTTTTTTCCGTAAGATTTCTAAAATTAAATTATTAAACTGGTCATTCAAAAAATTATCAACCTTTCATAACTATTGAAAATTAATCGAAAGAACAATTGCATTGTCTCAACTCAATACACATTTCGAATCAAAACCACGAACCTGAAAATGTTTTAATTACTATGAACTAAATAAAGTATAAATATCTGTGTTATAATACAATAATTTTATTGATTTTTATAAAAGGATTATTTTTCCACCTGTTAACATATCTTGTTGAGTTTCTCCATTTAGCCGAGAATAACCGAAATCACAATTGTTATAAAATGTTTCACGCACGCGCGAGTTTAATACCGTAAGCAAACACCATAATTTATTTTTTTTTATACAATAACAATTACAGATTATGCCGTCATTTACGTATTAAGTTCTGAATAATTTTAATTATCGTCAATAACAGTAATAAGTTGAACAAGCTGTAATAGTGTGCAATATATATTGGGGTTAGTAAACGCAAATTGGCTATATTTTGTTTTATACTAAATTTATAAACTCTGAGATTTTCGAATAAAATATCAATGTCAAATTATTACATGTTATTTTTATGACTGATATAAAACAAAATAAATAGAATGAAAGAAGTTTCAATACAAAAAAAAAAAATATAATAACCGTAGATCAAACGCAATATTTCCGTCCGAACAATACATAATAGTACAATAAATAAATAAAATATGTACGCTAGAGTCGGAATATGTGTATTCTACGACAAGTTTTGAATTAAAAATATACGTCGGATAAATCATAAATTCAAAATATGTCGACTTAATTGTATACATATATATGTATCTTATACACATAACTTAATACTTCAGGTTACGAATTTTATTAATGTATAACTATTATTATTTTTTGTATTATCAATATTGCTGGAGTCTCTTCAAAATATAAAATCTTAATCACTTGGTTAAAGAAGTGAAAAAATAATTACATCTCCTTAATCATTCGGTTGGAAGATTCCGAAATAGGATAGCAAAATCGTGTACTATTTATATTTAATGTTTCGATTTAATATACGTAAACATTTTTAATAAAAACTTCCACAAGCATCAATGAGAATATCAGACGTACTCACGGGAGGGTTCATGGGGATTTAACTCCCCCCTCCCGACTACCGTTTGCCATTTTTTTTTTTTTTGCAATCAATTCGTTTTATATTTGTAACATATGAGAAAAATGACTGTTTATTATACAGTTTATATTTACAATAATAATATTAATATATGAATCGCTACAAAAAAATGATTAACCCCTCTCACATTGAAAATACACAAGAACGTCATTTTTGTGAACCAAAGTACAGTATATTATATATTATATTAAAGTACTTATCGATACAGTAATTTGTAGTATAATATTTGTAGGTTGATTTAACAGTATAGTGGCACCCATTGGTTAGGAATAATGAACAGTCAAAATTGTCGAGTCGAGAATAAAGATTTTGTTACGTGTTTGAGTTCCTGCCGCGGATGATATTATTTTGTCGTTATTATTGTTGCTTTTGGCTGTATAGGACCAATGGGTGCTACAGAATTTACATTGTTAACCTAGTGCGTTTTTATCGCCAAGAACGTAAACGTCGACGTCAACACAAACTCCTCATAATAATCAAGAAGAATGATGCAAACGAAATTGTACGATAATAATGATAATTATACAGTGGTTTGGTTGAAAAAATTAAGTTTAATCTAGTTTATTTCCAGCAGTTGTCCCCCCGAACGATATATAAAATTCATAATAACACACAATAGAATCGAAAGTGGGAAAATTATTGAGAAAACCGTTTAACCAGTGAAACGACTCTGAAAATTACCCATAACCAACTATTATGATTTTATAGGGTACCTACAAAAAAAAAAATGAATATTTTATCCTTAAAATAACGATAATCAATTATATTATTTCCTTAGTATACAAAAACTCCATGGTTGTATACATGATATTTCCATTGCTATTAATTACATGAACTGATACTGATTGAACCGAAAAATATAATTGCTTTCAAATTTTATTTTTCATTTTCTCAGAAGTTTGAAGGCAGTTTATCTATTACGGGGATAGGTAATTCAAAGTAATAAAGTCATAAGATGGTAAATTTATAAAACTTTAAAATCTAGCGGGTCAGAGTCAAGGGAGTAAAAAAAAAAGAAGATTATTCAAATTTATAGGAAGCATCTATTTTATATAAATAAATTTTACGATTGAGCTAATACAATATTTTAAGTACTCAATACCTATAGCTATGTTATTTATGCACTATAACTATAATATAATATCTACAATTTACGACCAACGTAATAAAATAAGATACCAATAAACGCTAAAATGTTATAAAGTCATATGCAAATGTAGAAAGGGCCAAATAAAAAAATGTACGTGATGTCCATCTCTGATCTATACCAAAAGTTTAAATGAACTGATATAATATCTAAATGAGTAATTTAAATGAACTTATGAGCGTTCATTATTATTTTTTTTATTAAGTAAATATTACAATCTGTATACTTTATACAATAAGTCATTTTTTTTGAATAATATGTTATAACGCATGAATATCGTTAAGAAGAAGGAGTCCATTGACACCACTTAGAAAAAAAAAAAAAATAATAAAATTATGAAAGTAAAATTTGTGCTAAAATGAGTTAGAGGAGGTCTATAGTCCAGTTTCTTTTAAGTCGACGTAATTGGTTAATAGGGTTAGAGGGATTATGGAGATTAGATATTAGGGGGTTAGGATGGTTTTGTGTTTCACTGTAGAATTTTTTAAAATAGCAAAAAGCAAGTTCAGGAAGTGTTAGAATTTTTAGGTCTTTGTGAAGAGTGTGGTTACTAATATACCATTGGGCTCCAGTTATTATTCGTAGGTTAATTGATTGTAAAATAGAAATATTTGATTTTTTTCGCGGATCCCCAAAGTTGAATACCGTAAGACATGACTGGGTGTATAATTTGTTTATATATTAGTAGTTTTGTATTAAGTGACGTATTAGAACGGAGAAGATGTCTCAGGGAATGAAGACGTAGGTTCATTGATTTTCGTTTATTTTTTATCTAGATGGATACCTAAATATTTAGTGTTATCATTTTGAGGAGTTAGTTTGTTATTTATCGATAAAGGAAGGCCGTTGGTGGATAGGAGAGTAAATGATACGTGGGTCGATTTTTTTTTCGTTAATTTTTATTCTCCATAATTTGAACCAAATTTGGAGTTTCTTGAGATGATCTTGGAGTGATTTTGTTGAGGAATTAGTCATAATTAGAGCGTTCATTATTTGCACATATTTTCTGTCCTTTATACATTATAATGTGTTTGTATGTTTATAACATAAACATACTTATATTTTTAGGTACACTTAAGTAAAAAAAGAATTAAAAGTAGGAAATATTGTTAAATTTTTTCCAAGCAGAATTTATATTACATTTAATGAAACAAGTATAATTAGATTATGAACATGCATAATAATTGAATGTTATTATCTTTAAATATTTCGTTTTCTCTTGGTTTTTAATTCTAATAGTGTTGGTGGAAGTTGTGAAAAATGTATAATTGGTGTGCTTCAAATAATGCCAAATACTTCATGTCTACCTTTCGATATTAACATCTCGGCTGTTCACTTCTATCAATTTTTTTCTTATCTAAATTTATTTATTATTTGAGTAAATTCTAAAAAAAAGTAAAATGTGAACAAGTATACACTATTTTAACATAGGAATTACGAATTTATATTGGATGTAAACTATTATCATACCTATCATACATATTGTAATTACATACAATCGAATAATAAAAATGTCTTACATACAAACTATACTATATTAATTTCTAAATTATATTATTACTATAAATAATAATACTAATAATCACTAGGTTAATATAAGTACTAGCTCAATTACAGCTTCGCATGGAACAGTCTGAGTAATAACATCATTTTTAATTAATTATTACCTTCGGGCGCGTACATTTTGAAGCCGCCGTTAGTTTTGAAGGTAAAACGGTTTGACATTAACCATTTTTTTGTAATTACTAATTAATAAACAAAATTGAAGAATAAGTCCTCATATAGTATAATATGTGGAAAGAAAAAGTAACCGTATTATGGATTTTTTGTAAATAATTAGATGAGCCACATCCCTACCTTCAATACAAAATTATTTAAATAGTAGCCATACTTCCATCTAAAGCATTGAAAGATTTTTTTTGGTTTATATTACAATATTTTGTTTTTTTTGTTACTGTTTCAATAATTAATTATTATTAATATTGTAATATATTGAACTATTATTTGTTAAGTAGTGTTATTGTTAGTATAATTATATATTATTATCATCTTTTTATCTGATCACTAAATTACTGAAAACATGTTTCGTAGTACTGTTACTGAATACTACTTGAATAGATTGGAATTAATGAATATTTATAAATCTGCTATAAAAATTAAAACATGAATAACAGAATAAGTAATAAAATTATTTACTCTGGTGCCTAGAAGTATACATTTTTATTTAATAATTAATCGTTTTATAAAAAACGTTAATTAATACAATATTAACAAAAAATAAGTGACTTATATCATTTTTTTTTTCAGTGGTCTCGCAGTATTATATAATGCCATATAGTTATACGCACACACATAAATACATATATATATATATATATATATATAACTTTTTCCCCCACCATCAGACGACAATTTTTACAAGTGAGCGATCTTGGGTTGTAGTAACAGTATTGTTGTCCTTGCCGGACACTTTTTTTTTATCATCCAGAACCAGCTGATATTAGGAATTAGTTTTTCTAACTTAAATTTAATATTTTAAAATTTTTATATTTTTATTGACAATTTCACCAATGTAAAATGCATTCACTGTACTTCACATGTCACTTCCACACTGCGGGTTTTCTTCGTTTCGATCAACGTCATATTCGTGATAGTCACTGCTAATAAAGGCCAGTAAGAAACATCATACTTATAATATATATAATATACAAAACAAAGCTTTTTGTTTTAAGCTAAATACTATTGAGCTATTTTTATGCAATGTTCACAAATAACAACATTCTGATTTATATTCTAATAATAAAATCCAAATGAACAATCTTCCTAATTTATTTATTTTTTATTTATGATTTGTTATAATTACTTATAATTAGATATAATTTTTGAGATTTAAAGTCCACAAGCATATGCCGAAATAATGGTTTTGAAGGTTGACTCTCACCCTATTCGCTAAAGTTTCATTATTTTGTTCTAATCGTCGATACTTGGTCAATATATACTTAGAATTATGGAAATTAACTGTGTTGAATTATATCAATATAAATAACCGTTTACGCACGCGTACCATACGTTGATTCAAACGTTTTATTTTCAACGTACCGATTGGTTTAAAACTTTTTTAAACCCGTCATTAAGAGTCCACCCACTCGAGGATGACTGACTCACTAGTTTTCTTCATTTCTTCCCAAATTGCCGGACGCTGCAAACCTAAGAGTCAAGACTACCGAGCACTAGTGTCACGTTCCCAGGTCCAGAGACTCCCCCCCCCCTCCAAAAAACGGATCGACCGTCCGATACGTTCACGTACTGTCCCCCGGCTCCCGCGTGACCTGAGCGCGCGCACGTTTGTTTCTTACCCGAAAGGAACCGAGGGCTCTTGTACCAGTAACCGTTGAACCATTGGGTCTCGACCAAACCGGCTGTCAGCTCGACGAACGTTTGCAGACCGTCCGGATGCGCTTTGGCGTTGTACGAGAGCCCGTGCAGCGTTCCCAGTTTGCGGAGCGCCAGCAGCACGTGTTCGACGTCCAAGAACACCCGTTGCTCGGGCATCCGGTAACCGGCGGGCGTAACGCTGGCCACGACGATCACCTGTTCGTCGTCACCGTCGCCGCCGTCGTGCGTCGCGTTCGAGTACACGAACCGCGGGAACAGCGCATACGCCGCTTCCGGGTCGGCGGCGCGGCGAGCAAGTTCGGGCAGCAGCCGCGCGTAGAACACGTACTCGTTGTAGAACTTCTCGTGCATGTTCATCATGGCCGACATGACGGGGTCGGTGTTCTTGAACTTGATCACCACCGCACTGGGGTCGGCGTTCCGCAGCTTCACCGTGCCGAACACGATGTCCGAGGCGAAGTGGTCGGCGGCCGCGACGTTGCTGTCCACCTCGAACGAATCGTACACGGCGTCGGGCCCGAACGCCCCTTCGGCCACGGCCCGTGGGAACACGTGGGTGTTCAGGTACTCAACGCGCGTCATCATTACGTAACGAAACGAACACGGCGCGATTGATACGAAACCGCCACTACGACTGTGCTCTTCGCACTGAACACTGAGACGATGAACCGGTCTCGCATCCGATCTACAGCGTCGGCGGCGGTGGCCACGACCCTGGCGTTACGTAACGTCTTATTCAATGCCGCAAAACGGATATAATATTACGTTCCATTGGTTTCCAAAATTACTATCTCGACATTAAAAAAAAATGATTTGTTATAAGAACCGTTATCAACAGATATACCATTACAATTATATTGAGACTTTGGTCCCTCGGTGAAGAACAATTTTTCTGAGCCCACGAGTGTTTATATTATACGAAACGTTGTACTACACAGCAGCTATATTTCACTATCAGATTATTTTTATTTTTTTTTATTTTTTTTTTTTTTTTTTATCGAATTCGCGAACACGACAAGGTAACAAAAATATAGTTACTTTTACGTGCTTAAAACTTTTATATCTTCTTGCGGTAAAAACACTATTATACTTAGTTTCTGTACAATGGTCACAAAAGTTTATCGAGAAGAATATACTTAAATAACATTTTTTTTTTATTTTTCATTCGAAAATATTTCCATATTATAAGCCCTGATTTATAGGTTATGAAATTGTGAAATAGCTTCATCGTTTTTTTTTTTTTTTATATATTACAGTGAATAACGAGCTGAAATTGTTTTTTCTTACACGTACCTATTCTTATAAAATCTAATAGTTTATCAATCATGGTTTATCTCTATTGATTACTTATTTAGTCCCCTACTCCTCTCTTCTAAGGTCTTCGTGGATACTCATTGAGTTTAAAATTTGAATACTATATCCCGGTGTATATTTTAAAAACTAAAACGACAGGTTCAATGGTCTTATTTTACTATTGCTCATAATTATCGACTGATTATTTGAAGAAAATGTGTTAAACATTAATTAACTATAGTATTTCTACATTGTTATTAATTAGTATATATTAAACATCGATGAGTAAAATCCTGTTCTTTATAAATATGATAATGTGATAATTGTAAAGGTCGATCCACACTATGCATGTTTCGCGTTTCGCGTTTCATAGTGTTTCGTAGACAAGGTATACACACTATGCATGTTTCGCGTTTCGTGTTTCACGTTTCTTAGCGTTTTGTCCAGTTTCAGTTTAGTACGATTATTTCGTGTGAACATACAGGTTGTTCGTTATTTTATTTAAATAAAAATTAGTAGTGATAGCGAAGATGAATTATCAATCGCCAGTGCAATTTATATTGTATTGGCTTCAAAACTAAAAAAAAAAAAAACCAAAAACACGAAAATGGTGACAACTATTTGACGAACTAAATTCGTAACGAAATTACGTAATTCCATATTATGATATTTGATAACATCCATTTACCTACAAATATCTAGTTTTATTTATAATCAAGTGATATGAATTTCCTGTTTACATGAGAAACGCGAAACAACACGAAACAGTACGAAAAATATTTTCGTGTCCTTTGATTTCGTCAATTTTACTGCCTCGTTCGCGAAACACTACGAAATCGTTTTCACGAAAAAAATGTTCGTGAAAAAGCTATACACACTATTCACGTAATTCAACGAAAACGTGAAAACATGAAACGCGAAACGCGAAACATACATAGTGTGGAGCGACCTTAATTCGAAGCGACCCGTAAGAATTTTAAAAATAAACAAATTGACGGAAAATAATTGAAGCTTTGACGTACCGATGCGATAGGACCAACACGACCGGTTATCATCTGACACGTTTAATTGTGTAACTTGGAAAACAAAATTGTTTTTAATCACACTTTCAAATGCGATTTTTACCTATTATTATTTAATATATATTATTTCATATTAATGCATAATTTTCATGACGTTGTTTACATTACTTACATATGTTTATTATTTTTAATTGATTTTAATAATGAAAAGCATTTTATTTTTTAATGTTAAAGGCATAGCGAGTATTTAATTAAGCTAATATTTTATGATTCAATTTAAATTTAACTGCACAAAATACCTAAGTTTCAGTTAACAAAAAAAATAATAATACTATTGTACGTTCAGTGTAATGTGTACTTACGAAACTACTGTAGAACTATTCTCCGTAATTGCATCTCACGTTTGCCATGTGTGCGACGACCGCAATATCGATTAACAAAATCGTATAGGATTGGACACATTGTACTACGATTGTCTGATGCCCAAAATATTATCTATATCAAGTGTGAAACTCTCCTTCTTCCGCAAAATCTAAGTACGAAGAGATACAACTAATCGCGAAGGACGTGTATAACTGATTGCAGACATAGAGACGTCTGTCATGATGTGAATTATTATATTATAGAGATAATATAATAATGCACATCATTTTAGACCCAGAGAGATTTTCGATGGTTAATTTATATACTGGTTTTATAACAATTCAAATATTATACATCCATATATTCAACAATCGCTGATCAATTTTATTTCGATACGTGATAATGTAAACATTATTGACAATCAAAAACTAAAGCTCGAACACGATATAGCGACTATACCGACCATCTCATGATTCGATCTCGAACTACTAGGGTTGGCAATTTTTTTGTGAACATCGATGTATCGATTAATTTATTACGAATCATCGATGGTAACAATATCAATTATTTAAAAAACATCGAAGTCAAGAACTCGATGTATTTAGAAAAAAATTGATGTTTTTAAAAAAACAAAGTGTAGACTTCTTCAAATTACACCCAATAAATTATTAATCACCTCAATTACAATAATTAAGAAATTAAAATAACAAAATATAGTATTGTGCACTGAACTATTGACTGTCTAAAATTGTAGACGTCTATTACGCGCACACTGCACACTGTACGGTTCACTCGTTAATAATTAAGATTTATAAGATAATAATTAACAATACATTTATAAATGTATAGTTTGTAAATAATATTGAAATATACATTAGTAGGGCTCGGAATTTCTAGCAAATGCATATTTTTCTTGGATCCTCCTAGAACATCCAAAGTAGGTAATATACAAATATGTTTCACATTTCTCTGATATCATAATCGAAATTGTATGCTATTTTTTGCATATTTATGGTTTTTACAGCTATTTTGCTGATTAGGAGTTATAAATGCTGTTTATGAGCATATTTTTAGATAATAAAAGAAATAAACGCATATTGTTGAAAAACTAAATTACCTATCAAACAGCCGCCTACGAATTTGTGAATTAAAACAATTCTTTTTATTTTAAGATGGTACGCATCCAAAATAAACGGGTGCGATACGATTGCGGGCGGTCCTTATCAGTGGTACCTTATTAAGCGTACGATTGCGCGCGCTATATTATTTTAACTTTTAAGCAACGTTGCCAAATATATAGGTCCATGGTAAATCCGTACGATACCATACTAGATTATAGTAGATTATAATAGATTATTTATTACTTATTTTTGCCGATATCAAACTTCCCATCACTAAGAATTAATTGGTTATATTATCAAAAATATTATCTTTATTGTAAATTTTAATACATGTACGAATATACCTATACTATAATCGTGCATGATATGACTATATCAATTTACTATCAGTTGTGTTCGGTGTTAGAATTGTGTCACAATTTTAAATTTTGTATTGATTTTTTTAAAATGGAAAACGAAATTCGCCGTATTACATCAGAAAGGGGAAATGATTTGTTGCTAGTGAATGGGCACAAATTTAGATTTATCAGGTAGCGGGCTGATGGATATGTGAGATGGAGTTGCTGTAAAAAACAGTGTTTATTATTAACGTAATACATTTGGCAACGTCGCAACCAATTTCTCACGAAATCGTACGCCTTTGAGTAATTAACATTTTGTCTTTTGTTATTCTGGCACTGCGCGCAATCGTATACCTAAAAAGGTAAGACGCGCGCAATCGTACTCCGCCGAAATAAACGGCCTTAGACTGTTGTTATCATCGATTCACACCTGTCGGGCACGGCACGGCACGGCACAGTATCGGACTGAAACGTAACGGCACCGTTCACGTAAGACAAGCACACACCGACAGCCACCAGCAACATCCTAATACTTACTTGATCTGTAATATTGTAATTAAATTTTGCATTATTCGCGTGCTTCTTTCGTGTTGCGGTCAACAAGGGTTTGTGTAGGTAGTTCAGTGATTATTAAAATATAAAATAATATGTTTCCTCACTTAACTATGACGGATTTTTCGGTTTGTCGATTTTTGTGTTCACGCTGCACCGTGACACACCGACACTAAACGTACAGGCACAGACCGGCACGAACCGGACCGTCAAAAATTTTATTCGAATGGTGATCGGTCGGTCCGGTCGGTGCTGATCTGTGCTGGTGCGATGACGTACTCACCAATTTAAATTATCTCATATAAACTAATAATAAAATATTGTATCGTGCCGGACAGATGTGAATCAGCCTTCAGGCTTAAATCGGTCGATTCCATTCGTTTCAAATAAATTGTTTATATTTAAAATAATATCAGTCACATCCTATTATCCACTATCATCGGATCCGTTGTATTATCGTTCTGTCGTTTTAACTGTGAACTAATGAATGAACATGGTAATTTTATTTCAATGTTCCGTCATCATTTAGATGTGTCACGTGTTCGATTGATCGTAAACTAATGTACACACTCTCAACTAGTACCTAGTTCTTAGACACCTACAGCCATATTCTATGAAAAACATTGAACATCTGTAAAATTAAAAAATCGAATACTTTATGTTTGAAAAAAAATTGTTGAAAATTTTATTTTGCATATTTTCCAACTTTTAGTGCTATTTATAGCGCTATTATTAATGTTTTTAAGTGCATATTAATTAAAATTAATTAGGTATTATAGAAATACAAGGCTATATTATTATGAATTAACCAAGTTAATATAAATTATAATTATATGTTTATCTATATTTTGTTATTTGCAAATGAAAAGTTTTAAAAATATTTTGTGTAATATCCTTGGACATCGAAATTAAAACATCGGTAAACGTGATACACCGATGCAAAATATCTATACTCAGCCATCGATGTTGAACATCGATTTATTTTTGACATGCCTACGAACTACAACAACTAAAATACTTGTTGTGGATGTATTTTATAATTTGAGATATAAATAACGTTTTTCATTACCTACTAGGCTAAATATATTATAACTATATAATATATATATATATTAAATTGTACGTATTGTTTATATTATTTTTCAGAAGAATAAATGAATTATAATGGACCATTATTGAATTATTCTTAATGACCGCGAGATAAAATGTTAATTGTAAATAATAGAACTACATGTAAAAGATTCCTAAAATATACGTTTATATTTTATTATACATTTCACTTCAAACCGACCGACGGTGATATATATATATCAGCGATACAGTAAAGACGATAAACGATTAACGCCTTCTGACGTCGCGATGAGAAACGTGATGGAAGATCATCATGAATATTATAGTTATGGGCGACGATTCCGTGCCAGTAATGTCATCAATCGCTTACTTATATACAACGATGAATAAAAAATAGTTGTAAAATATAAAATATTTATACTTCCGTACAGAAACAATTGATTTGTTGCAAATCGTAGACAAGTCTTGGCCACTGTACGGGTTTATTATATAAAACATAATAATGAATTTGCCAATATTATTTGAGCCCTTAAATCTACCACTGGGTGTGGGACTAAGCAAGTTATCTATGTGATTAAAATCGAAATGAATACTCCTATATTGGTGAAACAACTGGATCTTTAATAAGACATTTAATAAATGTTCATCAAATAAAATTACAAAAATAATCAGCAGAAAAAAGGTAGTTATTAATAAATTATTTAAATTAATTGTGATATATATATCACAATTAATTTCAATTATATTATATAATAGTTATTAAGTATTAATCAATTATGTATTATATTTAGGTAATTTAATTGAAATAATTGTTGAGTCATTTACCTAGACTTAGATCTAATAATAGAATCTCAATGGTTAAAAATAGAAAATGTCATAAGTCTCCTCAAATAATTTTATGTTGTACTAAATTTATTTGGTTTCAAGAATCATTCGTCAGCATCAAATGTTATACTTTTTACTATCAAAATTATTGGTTTGCTATTAAAATAAACTAATTAAACTATTAATTAAAGCTTGAAGAAACAGATTAAAGAACGATGCAAACTTTAGCATAATGAAACAAGTTCTGTCTCTGTCAGTCAAATAGAATCTTTTCTAAATCCCCAGTACAAAGACTTAGAGTTTGAACCAATTACGAAGAGAGAAAAAATTCACATGGATGTAAAATATTTGCTAGAAAGATTAACTAACACCCAAGACACTAATTTAGAACAAATTTCACCCGTTCAAAACTTAAATATTTATACTGAAAATACAATTATAGGTAATGATAATTTAACTACTCACTTTAAAATTTATATTGCTTAACTTTCATTACGGTTTGATCCAAATCTATGTGAGTGAATTTAATCAAGAGAAAACAAATACTTACTCAACTTTAGCAGCGATAGCAAAACAATATCTTGCTATTACTTCCACATCGGTGTGCTCCGAGAGATCTTTTTCCACTGCTAAAAATATAGTGTCCTCAAAAAACAGGTGTTTGTTGATAATAAATATTATTACATTGATATTTTTGTTCCCAAAATAGAAAATAAATATTTTAATAATATATAATCACATTACTATTTATTTATATATTGTCAATTAATTTTTATAAAATTGTCTTATGCTGATCTGTAGGTTAGATATTTATAAAATAAAGTATTAATAATTATTATAATATGTTGATCATACATAATTAAATAATATTTTCTGTTATTCTTTATTAAAATAAACTAATGTATCTTATAATATGACTACAATTATATTTCTTCTAAAACAGATAGCTAAGTAAGTTAAGTTAAATAGTGATTATGCAAATGAATACGTGGATAATATTATAAATTTACAGAAAATGTTATGCCAAGGTTCTTAAATATTGAACCTTAATTTCACATGAATATGTGAAAGCATGTACACGTAAAATTAGGAGCATCATTTTTTATTAAATCGAATGCAACGGTTTGCATTCGAATTGAAAAACACAGAAATATCTAATACATTTTTTTTCAAATTTTAGTAATAAGGTAGTAGTAAAATGTGTGCTCAAGTAATTTAAATTTTAATATATTATGTTTATAAAATGTATTGATAATACCATCCGCATAGAATTGGACGTTATCACTCAGCACAGGTCAACTAATACCATCGACTATGTCGTAACACCATTTGTGTAAAAATCATTAAGGTTGGACGCCGTGGTTTTAATACTTCACAGGACGTTGAATTTTTAATTCATTATAATTGACAACGAGACTGTGCAGACAAAATCAATAGTGAGCACCGTATTTACTATTTGGTTAATTACCTGATTTGTGTTTGTAACTTATGTCATTATAATTACAATTTTTTACTAGTTTAACTTAATATGTCATGTATTATTATTTATGTACTCATCGATATAAATCACTGTAATTATTATAAATATTGTAAATTTACGCTTAACTAGTCTACATGTTATAATAATTATCAATAAGCTCAATGACCTTGTATGTCAGAAACACTTTATAATAAATAAAAAAAAAAAAAAAAAACAATTTTTTACGTATGAACAAAAACTATATTTATTAAAAGTAAGAACTTAAATCCAACAATTGTATTTGAATGAGAAAAAAAATTGTAAAAACAAAAAAGTTAAAAGAAAGTATGAGAAAAATTAAATGTGTACTGCGTAAAACCAACGTGCGTTTTGTATGATCATTTGTGTGTGTGTGTGTGTGTGTATGTTTGTGTATGTAGGTATGTGTTTGTGTTGCATAATAATGGCCAACTGCATTGAAGGTCAGACGGCAAAACAGTGTTTATTTTAATAATATTATACAGGAACGAAAACTCCAAGTAACATAAATCATCGACAACAAATAATTTATACGCTGTTAATATATAATAGTAATGTATAATATAATCGTAACTTTGTAGTAATATGTTAATGGATATGTCTGATGCAGCATATTGAAGTAATATTACTCTTGACTAAAACTGGACCGAATATTATCTCATTATTATTTATAATTAATAATAAATTAATACATTTATTAATGACAACAATGAGATATAATATATAAAAGTATTATATAGCTCATATGCCTCACCACTCCTAAGATTCTTTTTTTTAAATCAAGCTTAAAACAAATAGATGAAGTTAATTATTATTATTTAATTGTTTCATAGTACACGTATATATGTCAGTGTTAACTGTTAATATACATATAGAAGTAATAATAAAAATATGGGCTGCCTATTCTATAATTTTCTCACAGTCAAACAAATAGTTAGTGTATAGAATTAAATAAATATATAAATAGAAGCTTAGTCTGGAGTATTAATATTTAACAATTCAATAATATTTATTAACTTTTAATTTTAATTTAATTTTTTATTATTTTATTATTAATATAGTTTTAAAGTTTAAATTAATTTTAAATATAAAATTAAAATAATTACAACAAGTTAAACTTCATTCCGTTAACTAAGCCTGTGATATTTATCAATTTTATTATTTTAAACGTAAAAAAACACTTGTTTTCAGAGAGAAACGGATTTATACATAACTCAACTTTAAACCAACAAAAATAAAAAAATTGATTTTGAAGTTAGACAACCTACTTAATTGAAAATATATAAATTTATAGTATTATATTTAACCTGATTTAACAACAAAGCGGTCATAACTTATAAATTAAGTTAGTAATCAGAATTATCACTATAAGAATTAAAGTAGTATGTATGTACTCGTAATTACATTGGTTAAAAAAATGAATCATGAAACACAAATTTTAAATTATTTCAATATTTGTTTTTAGCATTTGAAAATAACTCAAATTTGAAAAAAAAATCCATATATTATGAAAAACTTACAAAATTAGTATTATACAAAAAATTATCAGTTCACTTTCAGTCATTATACAATAAATGTATTATTCTAAAAACTATAGTAATATTAATTAAATTAAAACTAAGATTGGATGTTCAGATACAGTGGTGTACCCAGAAATTTCCACGGAGGGGATATTATCTGGTAGTAAAGTGGGAACTAAATTTAGGCAAGAAAATAATAATTCAACGTTGGTAAATTTTGATAAGAACAAAGAATTGGTTTTCTTTTTATACTTTAAACGCTACTTATTAATTTAATATGACTATATTTTGTTTTGTCTTTTTTTTTCTTGCTCTTTTTATTATATACGATATACGATATATTATATTATGTATATTGTACACAAAATTTGAATTATGTATATTTATACTAATATTTTTTCTACTCTCATCTCCCCTAAATACCCATGTAACTCTCTCATATATTTAAAATGTAATTGGAATTATTTTTTCCGTTATAAACAATATTATTATATTATTATATTATATAATATCACTAAATCTACAAGAGTAGCTAGAGTAACAAATGTATAGCTACTTATTTATGAGTATACAATCTAATATTTTATAAAACTATGTATTGTAGGTATTATTATATTAAAACAAATTAGTAAATCTTAAGCCCGTTTCACACGGGCCACTTTAAGGCGCGTACACACTATGTAACAAAACGGCGAACATGCAACGCGTAACAATTTGACGAACTGTTACAACAGAACAACTGTAACAATAGTCTGTAACCTGTAACATGTAACATTTCCATTTTCCCATTTATTATTGAAATAAACTTCAGTGTCGATTTACTCATACTCTGTAGTGTGCCACATAATTAAACAACAACAGTAATTTAAACTGTATTTCAAATTAAAAACTGTCCCCTTGATTTTTAAATAAATATATTTCAAGAATCCTAGCCCCTTCCTAGAGCCGCCCTTGTAGGGCCTATGTGTGGCATCTTCTTAATAATGAATTATTAAAGTGAACTACAAACCTAAAATGAATAAGTAGTTAGATCCTCTCTGAAGGTTCATAATTCATATGTGATAAATGTATAATGTTACACGGCTATGTTCGTCAGAGCGTCCAAACATATTGTAACGTGATCGCGTAACAGCCTTTGATGTTTCGCCAAAACACCGACAATTGGTGGATCGCCGGTTTGTTACAGAAGTATGATACAAATACGCCGATTTGTTACACAAGAACACTGTTCGCGAACTCATGTTCGCCGTTTTGTTACATAGTGTGTACGCGCCTTTACGTGTCGCCACAGAAAAGACACAGTGGCTCCACTGATAAAAATACATTATTTTTAATTGATGCTTTCACATGGTGCGTCGCCACAAAATTGTGGTGCCACAGACGCGTTTATGTGGTCGGTCCTCGCTAGAAATCGCGCCACAGTTTGTGGCGCCACAGTTAGTGATACATTGAAACAGTATGTTCATTTCATACGGACCACACCACAAACGACCACAATTCGTAGTAGTAGTAGCTAGTATCTTCTAGAAGTCCCCCCAAAATTCGAGAACCATGTACGCCTATAAATACCACTGCGCTACAGCGGAAAAGGTGCAGTATGGTAGTGCATGTAGTACAGTGTAAGTTTGTGTAACGTGTTCGTTTTGTATGTATACACCGTTGTTTTTGTTTTATAATAAAGAAAGATATCGTAAAGGTATACCGTTTTGTTTTTGTACGTTTGGGACTTCTCGACAGTTAATTAATATATTAATATATTAATTAATATATATAATATATTAATTAATATACAGTTAAGTCTCCCATCAATAGGCATACACTATTTGCGCGTCATGAATGATTCGATTAGTGCGTCGAGAACCACGTGTGGCTATCGTGTGGTTATCGTGTGAAAACTATATAGTTCATGTGGCGCCACTGTGTCTTTTCTGTGGCGACACGTAAAGTGGCCCGTGTGAAACGGGCCTTACATCTATAACATCAAGAAACCGCGAAAATAATCTATTTTTATCCTCTCTTTAAATAGTTATCTTGTCTCTTTCTTAGTTTTAAGGAATACCAATTTTTAAATTGTTTTATGTTTTATGTTAATAGATTACTGTGGTTTTCCAAACCAAATATAAAATATGAGTTATCAATAAAAAACTCCATTTAGTTTTTTTTTTTTTTTTTTTGTTTAATTCTCAAATCAAAATAATCATCTGCATTAAAACCATTGTTGTAATAAAATTTACAGATATACTACACCATTTCAAATTCGTACTGTTTAAGTCTTCCGTCCCATTACCTTCCAAATTATCTATTTAGCACCTTGGTATGAATCTAATTGCATAGTTAAAAATTATTTTAAAATATAATCATTAAATAATTTACCTATAAAACATTTAAAAATCAAATTTTAAATTATAAACGTTTTAATTGCAAAATTTGCATTCAATTCATTTCTTAGAAATTCCCTTCAATGACTCCAAAAAAATTGTGACGAAATGTGTTTTACTATTTAAATAATACAGTAAATTAAAAAAATAAATAAATCAAAATATAAATAAATAATAATTTAGTTTTATTACTGTGTGGCTTAACTCCTCACATATATCATGATTGTGTTTTATGTATGAAATTGTCCATTTTGCTTATTTTACTTCAAAGCATAGATTGTAAGTGAAAATCCTAGGTAAATTGAGACCTCATGGTTGGGTAAATACAGAAATATATGAATGGTATTAGTGTATTGGTCTTTTCAACTTGAAACCAATGCTCTTACCATAGCTCTTGTAAAAATAATTTTGATTGAAATAAGTCGGGTGGATCGGTTTATTTTCTTATTTGTAGTTGATTAGTAAAAGAATCAAATTTCTCAAAAGGTAGGTTAAACTTTTAATGATGAACTTTCGAGAAAAAAAGCATCTACAATTTGTACCTATAAAAAGTACAGATTTTACTAAAATATTCCAAAACTATAAATTATCTATAAATAAATTACTAATACTTTATAATAAAAATTTGATAAAATATTGAATTTTGTAATACTTATAAATTCTTTTTATGATTTTTCACTATATTTTTTTATTTTTTTTTTTATATGAAGAAAATTTAGTTTAATACTATTATTAGTTAAATACTACTTTAAATAAACTTTAATATAAGTATTCAGTAAGAATTTCAAATCTCTATGATTATTATTTTTTGAGATAAAATTTTAGTTTTGTGGAAAGTTAATTTATTTTAACGTTTTGTGAATTTTTTACAATTATTAAGAAACTATCTAAGAAATGCGTGAAATGATTACCATCTAAGTAAAAACTATGCAACATTTCTTATTAAAAGTATTTTAAAATTGTGAAGATCACAGGAAATCATATACACAGTTACAAAAAATGTTAAAAAACACACGTCATGACAAAATCAATAAATTCCATGTTACACTTAAAATCTAAGACATAACACACAAAATAACACGCATTATCGATTAAATAACAATACTTGGATAACTTACTAATGAAAAATAAATATTCGATTTATTAATTTTTGATGTTTTCACGTTATTTTATTAACGACATGGTCTATTTTTAAATTTAACGGTACCTATATTATTTGTGTAATGATACAACTCTACTGAAAATAGTATATTTAAATCCTATATAACGTTTTATGAGTCGTATGTATTTTATCTTTTCGATGAATATATCAACAGCTTATAAACCTCATTTAAGTTATGCATAATATAATGATTTTATTTAGTGTATGTTCGAGGGGTACCTTACCAAATATGAAAATAAAACAATTATCTAAATACATTTTAATCAGTTCAATATAGCTTTGTAATGATTGTATACTTTTTTTTTTTTCTTTAAAAACGCACTTACAACATTGTATTCACCTATTTTAATAGTTTTCATGAACTTCATCGATTTTGGTTTTAATTAAAATTGCATGATTGACTTCTTGTATATCCTAAGTGTCACTTACCCATTCCTCAGTACCCACCCAACCATAATTTAATATGGCAGTCATCATACTTGGATATAAGGGATCGATGTCAATGTAATCATTCATATTATGAAGGTTGTTATACTCGTAAACAATAAACTACCTATTACCATATTGCTTCTTGAACATTTTATATTAATCAACATAGTGTACGCAAAACCTTTGACTTGTGTAAAAATATAAAATACCCACAGGACCTGTAATACCTGTAAAACTTAACAAAAATTAATTGAGTAAAATATCTAAATAAATTATTAACTTACTTATAATATTTTTTATAATTTAATAAAACAACACTGCCAGTATTTGCGTGTATCGCGTGTACAGCATGGATGAAGACCACTATTTGACGAAAACAACCAAATCAATTAAGAAAAAAGCTTCCATCCAGTTGTTCATCGAGTATTAGTTAAAACTATATTTGTATAATATCGGCACAATCGGTAGATGAAATCGTGGTACAAATATATTTTCTTCAACATCAGGCTACTGATTCAAACGTACAAACATGTTGAACATTGAAACCGGTGGGTATAATTGTAAGTATATAATTTCATAATTATTTGACATCATCAACACCAATACCACCACCTTCGACAGTGAACTTTTAGGTATCCGTGAAATTGCAGTAACATAATTTTGTCTACTGGGATGAACCGAATGAACTAATCGATGGGTTGCGGTTGCTTCTATCGTCTCAAGCGGTACATAATACTGGTGTGTCCAGGGGCGAATTTATGGGAGGGGCAACGAAGAACAATTATTACTATTTTTTTATTTAATTTTAATTAATAAAATTTAATTTAATTCAGATTTATTTAATATGTTTGTTAAAGTCGTACAGTCGTACAGATATACATAATAAATATTTATAAATATTTACTATCAAATACTATGTATATTTTTGTACAGGTAGTATTTTTTATGATTATAAATAATAAAATTATACATAATATTCCTATTTACCACACCGTAAATAAGCTTTAGATACGCCTCTATGCATACCTAATGAATAATTGTGGATTTTCAGAGAACTACTGGTAGTGAAAGAAATAAAACGAATACCCGAAGACGTCTAAACGTGATATAACCAATACTGTTTTATTTTTATATTTTTTATTTTTTATTTTTAGAACTAAAGGCCGTAACCTTTCTAAATGCTTATTTAATATTGTTCTTGGAAAAAGGAAGGGTTATCTCGCATATGGATTACTTCTCGTGTACTAGATTGTCTTAGTAATCCTCATTTGTTTCCCATCGGAGAGTTGAGTCCAACACCAACCCTTATTTTTTATTCGATCGAGGATGATTATATCAACCCACTTCTTTTGATAACTATTGTTTTCAGTATATGCTAAACGGAGTACTTATTTTTCTTCTTGAAGTTAATATTCAATATAAGAATAGATAGACATAAAAAGGGATCTAGGAAATTTTATATCTTGAAATTATATACTGTTGAATTATTAACTCAGTCAGCTTTCATATGAGCTAAATAATATAATATCAGACATAAATGAAGATAAAATCTTTGTATTACATGATTTAATAATAGTTTTGATTATTTCAAATTTATAGAATCTCAATTTGAATGACATTTTTCATTAACACCTCCAGGCGCTAACAATAACACTAATTTTACGTATTATTAAAAAAAAAAAGCGAAATTTTTATTTCGATAAATTGTAGGAAATATAATTACAATATTATACACTACATCTTCCCATTACATTGTGACAAGCACGTGTGGTGTCAACGTGAACGTCAATTACATTTCAATCACAGATTTTTAGTTATTTTTTGTATACTTAAAAATCCAAAGCAATATATGTTTTAAAAATTTTAGCTTATTGATTTTTATTTTTGATAACATTTTGTCTTAACATGCTATTTTTATCTTTTTTAATACCAATATAATTTTTTAATTTTAAATCAATAATACAAAACAATTTTTAACTAACGATTTTCTAGAAATGTATTTACATTATGAATAGCATAATACATATTTTGATCATATTATACTATATATGTTAAAATACTTAAAATATATCGGTTTTGTATTATTCTTTACACAAATCCAATATTTACTGGGTATAATCATTTTCAGAAATGTTGACATGAAAAATAATAGTGTTCACCATCTCCTATGATTAACCATTGCGTTGCATACGGATGATATTGATGTCTGGAACACGCAGAGGTAGAACGATACGTTTCGAAAACTAATTGTTGTTTTTGGGACAGATTTGGCAAATTTTCAAGAAAACAAACAATATCCTCAGCCGTCGAAAAGCCAACGTTTGTTCTTGTCAATTATCAATGAGTCCAAAATATATTCGACATCACACACACACACACACACACACACACACACACACACACACACACACACACACACACACACACACACACACCCATATGCATGCATGCACATACACGTTGCTTTAATTACCTTTATTAGTTATTTACTTTATTAATTACCTTTATCAGATATAATGTGTGCGGGTGCAAATGTAACGATCCGTGTTTTAACATGCATTTTTATTAAAATATTACTTCTCGAAGATTGTCAGACTGATATTAAAGCCATCATAATTCACGTTTATCTTATAATAATATAAGCGTATATATTTAATATTATATATTCCATGTATATATAAAATATATAGTTGTGTAGGGCGAATCGTATCGATAAATCACCAACATGGTATTTAGTCTTAAGAAAATGCTACTCTCAATAAAGTCACTGGGTGTGTATCAAGAAATTAAAAGGATGTCGTTAAATGATAATTTATAACTTAAAAGAAAAAATGTCAAGGAATGAAAAACCGACTTCCCGTCATAATTTATACCTAACACAACATCATGTTAATGTAACATGGTTTTATATAAGATGTTAAAATACAAAATACTATGTACAATATCTTCGAGTATTGATAAAGAACTTACTCATTAACAATATTAAATTACACACATAGATTACAATAAACTGTCTTCACCATGGACTATTGAGCTCATTAGCCGATCTAGGGGGAGAGGGGTAGGTACTGAGAGTAAGTGCCACCCCCGTTGGAAAAAAATTATACTAAAAATAAAGTATATTTAAAAGAGCTAAATAATACATAAGAAAAATAAATGTTGACAGTTTTAGTACAATATTGTCACATTATTTTTGGGATGAGTCTTAGCCTTTTCCAAGACATCGCCTATGATCAGCTACATTACATAACTTATTATATAAAGTGCCTCAACTGTAAATAAATGCTAAATCCAATACTGATTGAGCACGATTACGTTATTATGTAATGTAATAAATTGCATTATGCAATTAATTAATTAACGTATACGCCAATCAATTATTTTTTTTTTCCATCCTAACAGACCAAAACTATTATATCTCCTAAGATTTCCTTTTTATTCTAAGTTCGTGATTTTTCAATAATATTGACATCATCCGACACGCTACCAGAACAGAATTTTTTGTTTTATTCATATTAATTGTGCTTCTTTTGATCTAATTTTTTTTTATATATATATATATATATATATACACTATTGACATTATCCGTATCAATATAATATAATATAATTTTTAACACATAACTTTATAGTTTGTACAGAACTCACGGACGGAAATCGAATTTTTGAGTAGGTACTAGTCATAATATACCGTTTATTAAAACGTTAACAAACCTCGACAGATAAGTTCCCAGAAGAAAATGTATACAATGGTAATATATTGAATGAGCACATGTATCCCCGATGGCAACCGATTTAATGATTGGGAAATATTGAGCAACAGCCAGATTATCTTTCCTTTTCGTTTTTATTTCTTTTGACGAGAATATAACGAATAAAGTATAAATTATAAATATAAATACAATTTATAATGAAATACAACTAGGTTACATCCTGAGGTTCCGATTTACCTCAACTTTTTCTCATTTTCAAAAGTCAATGCGAATAGTTTTATTTTTTTTTTCACGAAATCCAAGTGATAAAAAAAAATTGGTAAGATTTTGCACGATCAGAATAAAAGTAATTGGTGGTCAATAGTATCATTGTAAATAAAAATCAATATAACGTGTTTTTCTTCAACATAGCTATTTAATTGCATAACATTTTGATCATCATGAAAAACAATACACATAATACAAATGACAAACATAAATAAATATATAGAATATATAGAAATAATATAATAATTTTATACTTAATGACAGCTACGATAAATATAGATTAATCGTTATAGATATTATGTTAGTAGTGTAATTATTTATAAAAATAAATATTTTATTGAAACTTATAACTTTAAAACCAAGGTATTTTCAAGTAACTTGACAGGATTCAATGGTAAACAACTAAAAAAAAAAAAAAGGCCAGAGAATATTTCTGATATTTTTCTATAACTTGTTATTAAAATTATATACTATGAGTTGAAAATATCTTCAAGAATATAAATAATATAAATAGGAACTGGTGATGAAGAGTATATGACGTGATGGTCTACTATTATAAGGACCTTTATGTGCAGAGAACCGTATTCTATTAATTACTATTATACACGTACTTCACGCTTTTTTAAACAAAATAATATAATGATATTATGTATACTTTTCTACCCTGAGACATATAGACTTATACTTCAGATTTTAATTAAAACACATAGAAAATCGTGCTTTGTCATTTATAAATTTGTAGGTACGGTTCGAAATATAGGTGTATACGGACACAGGCGCGGATCCAGAAAATTTTAACAGTTGGTGCTCAAAAAAATAAATTGTTACACCTTTCTATTTATTTAAATTAATATTTTGTTTTTGATTCAATGGTACTATTTTTCATACATCAGTATTTATTAAATATAAACTTGAAAATAACTTTAATTTCTTACATATATTGTAACTGTAATTTTCTTGAGTGTTTTTTACTGAATTCTTGAATAACTTCCTCTGGAGTAATTTTAATATCTCTATGAATATTAAGAAGCATAAGTTAATTTAATCTATCTTCTCCTATTGTTGATCTTAAATATGTTTTTGTTCGTCGAAATGAGGAAAATGTTCTTTCTGCGGTGCAAGTGGTAACTGGTATAATAATAATAATAATATCGGTGATAACGAAAAGCACCGATATTATTATTATTATTATTTTTAATTTGAAAAATAATAAATTTTATAATTTATAATATAAATTTATTTTGTTGGTGGCGAAGACAACAGGGGGTGCCCGAGCACCCATAGCCCCCCCCCCTGAATCCACGCCTGTACAAACGATACACATTTCTTATTTTTCTAGTATTTTAGTTGTGTTCTATAGTACCGTGCATATTAACATTTAAAATGTATTAATGAAAACGTGTATTGACATTTAAGTTATATACGATAGTGTTTGTTTAAACTTTAATAAGATAACTATTTTAACTGTATAAAATATCGCAGATACCTTGTTAACAATTATAATAATAATATTAACAATCCTTATTTATCAAACAATAACATATCTAAGAACTAGTTTTGAATTAACATACAGTGACTTGATAAAATATATTATAACTATCATTTCACAGTAATCTTATAAATATTTGTAACTAATACTCTACGATTTAAGTTTTTTTTTTTTTTTGGTTATAATTTTTTTTAAATAAGATAATAACGTCTTACCTCTTGATTTCTAAATTTTGTGTTTTTTGTAAACCTGAAAAAAATAACATGAATGAAAACTGACGAATAAAAATAAAAATATTTTGAATAACAAATATAAAATGGTTAAATAGAACAATTAAAATAAAAATATATCCATAGATAGTCCACGATATGAAAATATAGAAACCTATAAAGTAATAAACAAAATATGGCAATATATACATAATGCACAGCTATAACGTAGACATTTTATTTTTTTATTAAATACAGAGATTAGAACTCTAATGCTACTTCATTTATCGATATTTAATTATTCTAATCTACTAATCTATCGTAAATTGTCGTCTCGTGGTCCAGATGTGTGTATTGTATATATAAATATATTTCTATAATTTCTTAAACCAAAAATGAAAATATAATTGTATATTATATTTTGTGATTTTGCTACAACCTATACGACCATAACCACAAAGTTTACGGTGTTTATTCGTAATGATCAGAAGGTATACAGCGTACACCGCCGTATACCCTCCCCTACGAACACTGTGTTCATATCAATTGAAACGAAAATAATAATTACCATTGAATTACCTTAAGTTTCTAACAAACAGATTAAAACAATTAAGAATCTAATATTCTTTAGAAAGCAATAAAACACGATTTCACCACCATGTGATCAAAACATTGGTATCCAAGACCGTTGTTTTATTTGTTAATGCCAACAGAGTTAGTACTGTGTTGTAAATCACACGGGTACCCCCGATGATGGTCGCGCACGAGGTTTTCTGCTTATTTTTTCTCTTTTTCTCCATTCCACGTCTCTTTCTTCTATTTCGTTTTCCCTCCACTCTTCTACTATTTCTTCGAATGTTTTTCTTGCTCATCCATGTTTGCCATCACCGCTCTCGATCGGATAGTAATATACCTTAGCAATACGCATACACGAACAATTCCAAAGTTTCACACTGAAGAAACGTAGTTTATGGCCTTGCCTCCACCACACGCGTTTCTATACATACTTGCACACCACACCTGTGTGTATACATAATTTTCATCGTGATTCCCACTGGACCGCATCCACGGCGACAACGATTTTATAACCCCAAGGGGGAATACTTTTACCTCTACTATCCTACCTGTCGCCCGTTAAAACCACACAATCTTCTACCCGCGTCCGTACGAATACAACACGAGTTGTTGTCGCCCGGGGCCTGTAGAGACGTAATGTTTTATCTACCTCAGAAACGGTTGTTTGCAATAGCGACTCGCAGAAACCGAAGGCAGTATATTATTATAAAATTAACCATTTAATAATTTTAATAGTAGGTAATGATGTTTTAATTACCGAATGAGCGGAACAAAAGAAAAAAGGAAAATCCATTACTTTATTAATTAATTTTTAAATATGCTTATCTTCAAGCAAATTAATTTATACTTTCTTTAATACGTATATTAACATTACACCGATAAAAAAATTTTCATGAAGATCTTAAGACTAGACATTAAGTTTTAGTGACATTATGATGTGGTTGTATACACAGATCTAGTGCTTGGAAAATAATATCTTTTACATAAATATCTGGACATAGGGATCAGGAACTTCTGTATTTAAGAAAACAAAAATGTACAGCAAATGTATTATAGTTTATTGTTCAAATCCGAAAGCCGTATTTCTTGTTTTATTTTGTCATAGTACATAATAGTAACATTTATACATGTAAACACACAACATACCAATGTTAAATGATTTATATAATTCGATTAAAAATCACATTTATGTATTATATTTTAATGCGTTTAATCAGACGAAACAATAAAGTAATAGTTTTAATATTCCTATTAAACAGTTTTACTTCATGATTAATCTTTATATTATATAATTTTAAACACATACATAATGACAGTATATTTATTTGTAATTATTAAATTAAAGAATTAAATGTAATAAATAAATATAGTTGACCTATTGAGATTGTTTATTATAGTTTACTAATTCAAGATAGAAAATTAAAATAAGTAATATTTAATTTAATGACAAAAGACGCTTCTTTTTAACAATGTCGAATCATTTTCATTAAGAGCCATTAATTTTTAACCTTATAGATAGAAACAGGAAAGATGCCCTGAACGGAACGAAGGCAATAAACTAATGAATATTAGGGTAGTCAATAATAATAAAGAAAACCATAAAATAACTCATTTACTTTATAGGCTTGGTTCCATTACTTTTTAAAATTATAATATTGCATTATTTGTTTTTTTTTTTTTTTAAGTCAGGTGTATTTTAAAAAAAACTAAATGCGTTCATAGTAGGTTTTATATTATTTTTCACTTTTACGTTAAACTAAATTGCTGTTTATGGATTCACATATTAGTCTTACAATACTATAAAAATACAATACTATTCGAATAAAAATAAAAATGACATTCCATAAAACAAAATTATATTATTTATTCATTTTCGTAAAATATTTGATGGGTTAGTATGGTACCTATATGACTAAAATAAAAGTAATATGAATTTTAAGATTTTCAATTTAGAAATCAGTTTAGGATATATTAATTTATCAGTGTAATTTTGTATCAATAATGTTGGTGTTTAAATACTTAAAAAAAATAAGTTAAATTATGATAAGTACGAAGCAAGGAATTGTTTATTTTCGTGTTGAATAAAAATAAATAATATTATTAAAGTACCTCCTAATCTAAAATATGTATATATTTTAATATTGAACTTCTATGTAACTATATTATGCAGTTGAATATTGAACTATTAATATATCTATGATTGTAAAATACACAAATAAATTGTATAGATTTGAATGCGTTCACGTACATGAAAATTCTTTATAATTTATCATCATACATTTTTGAAATTATATTTAAAATATAAATCAACGACCATAAATAATATTCCAAGATCGAAATAAAAATATCGTGATTTATGCATAATGGGTTTCATCTTGCAATATAATATTACTAATTAAGTATAGATCACGTTTATTATTTGTGAAACTCATTTTGTTTTCTAATACGACTTAATGGTTTACATTTATTTCAAAAAATTTTAATATTAATAAATCATAATTGATGACTATTATTAATAATTTATAATTTACGATTATTACAGATTTATTACAGTCAATACGCTATCATTGTGTTTCTTTTGAGTTTTACTTTTCTCTATTTAAAGATGGATTTGTCGAGTTCCAAAAAAGATACACCTATTAAAAAACTGGGAAACTCAACTAATTGAAGTCAAGTAAAACGTAAGGATCCAATAATCTTAGATATTTGGGATTTATTAAATTCTATTCAATCTAATGTTTTATCTCAAGATGATCATTTAATAAAAATTAACAAGAAACTTAAAAATTTAGAAAATAACTTTTATTTTATGAAAACTAAGTTAGATCATTTTCATTTTGAGCTTTCCCAATTGAAGTTAGGTACACTAGCTCTTAGTTAGATGTATCTTAACTTCGTGATAAAGTAGCCAAACTTGAGAGAACTTCATTGGTTTCATCACAGACGTATAACTTCAATATAGGATTTTGCGAAAAAAAATATCAATATATTCAATGTTCCTAATCCCATATAAGATAGACCTGATAACTCATTTAATGTGGACTTGGATTTACTTAAAAATTTGTCCTTGTACGATGTTAAAATTACTATTGCTAAATATATTGATGAATTTGGGTCTACAGATCGTCCTATGCTAATTTTATCACTTTAATCGTCATCTATCATAAAATATATTTTTAAATCTAAATCCAAACTTCAATTAATAGACCGTTAACATAACATATTAAGATAGAACAGCTTCTCAATGATCTCATATGAAACATCCACGCGCTCTGAACTGGCCGAAAAATAAATAGTGGCAATAATAGTTTGTCCATAAAATATGTTAGAGGAATTCCTTTACTATACTATAATATACTTTATTTTGTTACTATAAATTCCTATATTAGTTATTAAGTATATTATATGTAAAATTAAATTCACTGTACTATTTGCCTTTGGGGCGTTAAATATATATATATATATAATATATATTAAATTAATATAGAGGCGATAAACATTATAAGGTTATCTACATTTTAGGTAAACATAACTACTTCTGTGGAATTTTCTATTAAATTTTCAAGTTTTTTGTACAACCCAAATTTTTTTTATCACCGATTATAAAAATAAAATGTAAAAATATCGAATATTTTAAATGCCTATAAGTGGCTTAAAAATCAATATAATAGTTTGAAAAAAATATGACATAAAGGAAATACTAATCTTAACAGCTGGTAGAAATTTAAAAAATCTGCGACTTATACTTTTTGAATTATAACAAATATTAAAAATCGTTTGAGAATAAATCGCTGTTTTATGCAATTTCGTAAATATTTAAATTTCAAAGTCATAAAATTTTTTCCTCTATGTCCAGTATAAAGTTTTTTAAAGATTTTGAAGAGTAGCTTATAGATAACCTAATGTTAAAATTTTGAACCTTAAGTATGAACAGAAAAATGTTATGAATTTTTATCTACAAAATAACTTGCAAATTTTCGCAATTTTTACATATTTCGTATAAATTGGAACTTTGAGCACTTATAAAAAAAAATTGTGACTTACGATTTTAGATTTTTTTTTTATCAGTTAAGGAACAACTTATAGGAAACCTTGTATTAAATTTTCAAGATTTTCTGGCCGGCCAAAAAAATTTAATCGTTATTTTAAAAAAAAAAAAATTAAAAAAATTGAAAATTTCAATCGTCTATAAATAGCTTAATAAAAGTCAAAATACTTTGAAAATTTAACGTTGTTTAGAGAACGTTAATCTAAACATTTAGTAAAAATTTCAAGTTTTTACATCCATTACTTTTTAAGTTATAGCAAAATAAAAAATTTGATTTTGTCGAAAACTGGTATTGCGTAAAAACTCCCGTTTTTCCCTTATTTTTTTAGGGTTTTTCCGGTCGCATTTAAAAAATATTGAAAATTTTTTACTTTTGACCCCCCAAAGTACCAACTAGATTCTCTTTCCTTTTGGTAGTTCGGACCAGCGATTCGATCTTAGTCCATTCGAATAAGTTATTTTAAATTTTCAGTCCGGTATAAAAAAAAATTTGGCGATCAGTTTGATCTGACTTCGATCCTTTGTTAATATTTTCACTGCCGTCCAGTCCCTAAATTACGGACCGTGTAGAGCACTAACTGTATCATATAAGAAACCCGTTTGACGGCTAGTTCGCTTTATGAATGGTGTTTCTCTCTCTTTTCGAATAAGTTACATAATAGTGTTACTGATTTTGAAACAATATTTTTATAGATATATATTAAATTTGTTTTAATTGTTATTTTTATTTTTGTATAATTCAATGAAAAACAATACCTTTAATCTTCGATAAAAATAATATTTATTTTATAACATCATTATAATTAAATAAATATACCGATGTATTGTGATACAATCGATAGTGTGTACATATGCCTAACGTTATTTTATGATACTTCCTAATCAATTATTTTTTTTTCAGTTTTTCATTTTTTTTTTCAGCATATTAACCTGTTATTGGTATAGGAGCTAATATATTTATTTAACATTAATATCAACTAAACTGGATTCCGTTTGTGATGCGTAACTTCGTTATACAGATTTTTTTTAAATATTTATAAATATCATTTACATTTTATTTTTTACAAAATGCTAGGGAACATCCATAAGCAATAAAGCAAAATGTCTCGAAAATCAAAGTTAAACTTTTTTTATAATATAAATTTTTATTTTTTATTTTTTTGTTTTAATATTTTTTGTAATTTTTAATTTCATATTCAACACAGTTTCAAAATATGTCAAGTACTTTATCGTGATCATGTAAAAAGAAAATTTAGAAATTTTTGCTGTTTTAGATAATTTTTTTTTTAATTAAATATTTTTGTTTAAATTTAAGTTTTTTAAATGCTTATTTGAGTGTTTATAATGATGTTTTTAAATGCTTTTTAAAGCGCTTATTTTAATGATTTTAAGAGCAATAAGTCTCGAGCCCTGGTTATAAGTATTTATTTCAGATTTACTAGTATATACTAGTATATATACAAATATATATGTGTATAAAAGTAAATATGAGATGAGAAAAAATAAACTAAGATGATTTGAGCATATGATGAGACAAGAGGAATCACAAATAATAATCGTGGTTATGAAAATTAACATTGAAGGGAAAATTGACTGAGGCCGAGGAAGACCAAAAAAAAAAAAATGGTTGGATAAAAATGAGAATTATGTGAAGGCCGTTGGTGTGTGAGTAGTAGATGTAGAAAATCAAAACGAGTGATGGTTTAGGACAAAGGTGGCCAAACCCAAATTAATGAAATGAAACTCAAATGAAATCCCAACCTAGAAGGGCGATTAAGAAGAAGATTTAGTTAATACGAAATGTACTAAAAACCTATAATTATTTATACAAGAAGTATCGTAAAGCAAACTAATCGTGTAATAAAAATATATTTTCTATTTCATGAATAAATTACGATTGATATTGTATTAGTTAATTTATTTTATTATTAAAAAGTGATACATTAAATACAATACAATTTGTATTAATCTGTATACGATTTGATTAGTCTTACGCTTCTATAATAATTAAATTTCAAAAATGAAACACAGCGGTTAAGCGGTTAGAGAACTTTGGTAAATTCTGGTGTAGTATTGTTATTACGTAGCACTCGTTGAAAATAAAGAATTGTTTAACTACAATATGGCAACATGTATGATTAGAAAGACTAAATATATTCAAAATAGCTAGAAAAACGACGAACGAAAAAAAAAAGTTTAAACAGATATTTTCCAGTATAAATATTCCATTCGAGTATATTCTGTTTATATTGATGAATTTATAATAACAGTTACATGGTTCTAACTCATTATCTAAATTTAATTTTATGTGAATCGTAAACAAAAGTACATGAAAACGCCGAGTATTAAAACACGTAAAATGTAATATTTGACACACATATTGACCAATCTACTTGCATTTATCACCAAGATAGATTTGATTAATTTCCATGGTAAAATTTTTATAAGAAAAAATTAAAGGCGAGAAACAAATTAATCTAACGTAATTCGTCGTAACACCCTACGAACACAGTACGGTGAATCGTGTTTAATGGGGTGCAATGTAGTGAGTAAGGATAGATAAAAAAATTTAAATATAATATCCTCGCTAAAACTATGCTATGAAAAACTTTGTATTATATTATAACATACCATGTCTTTAAAACATTTGTTATCAATTGTAATCAATTTCTATACATTTTTAATATAACGGTAGAGCATCCATTCGTATTGCATTTTCTAGGACGTTACTGATTTAAACAATGGCGTATTTAAGGCAGTGTTTTTCAAATCGAATTTTAACAGGGCGACAAACCATTTTTTTCTTATGATAGTCAATGTTTCATAATAGTATTTCACATTTACTACGTAAAATAATTAAAAATAAACCTTAATGCTGTTAGAAAAAGCAAATATTGATAATATGACAATATATTTTATTATACATAAATGTATCTATCGTGCATGGCTTAATAATTTTTCTTTGCACAATTTAAAAAAACCCTTCTTTTGACAGTTAATTTCACCCAGTATTTCAAAATACTATGAACTAGGTGATAAAATATTTTCACTAGGCGATATTTGTGTCGCCTAGTTATCTAGTTTAAAAAATGCACTGATTCAAGGGGAAGGGCGATGGGAATAAATTTATGTATAATTATAAAAATTATACTTCATAAGAAGTGAACAAAAAAAGCGTGTTATGCGATAAGGGAATTCCAATTAGGCTGAAAGGTAAATTTTATAAAAGTGTAGTGAGACCAACTATGCTGTATGGTTCAGAGTGTTGGGCGGTTAACAGGAGAATAGAACAAAGTATGAGTGTCGCGGAAATGAGAATGCTTAGATGGTTGAGTGGAGTGACAAGAGAAGATAGAATAAGGAATGAATACGTGAGAGGTAGTGTAGGTGTAGCGCCAATTGTGGATAAGATGAGAGAAAATAGGTTGAGATGGTTTGAGCATGTGATGAGGCGAGAGGAAACGAATGCAGTAAGAGTGGTTATAAAGATGGACGTTGAAGGGAAAAGAGGAAGAGAAAGACCAAAAAAGAGATGGTTGGAGACTTTGGAGAATGACATGAGGGCTGTCGGTGTGTGCAGGGGAGATGTGATTGACCGAGTAAAGTGGAGGTGTAGGACAAGGGTGGCCGACCCCAAATAGTTGGGAGGAAGGCGAAGTAGAAGAAGAAGAAGTAGTGAACAAAAACAGGTAGCACAATTTTTACATAACGATAATGTTGTGCAACTAACAATAACTAGTTATTTAGGTTGTCTTCATCATTATCATCATTATTTTCATCATCGATGTGCTTCAAGATAAGGTCTCTGAAATTATTTTTTTTAATAACTTTAAGTTCTTAGAATAGTGTATTAATTCTGTTGTAAATTCATAAATAGTAACTTTTTGTTCAAATTGTATTAATTTTGAGACAAAAACATCAGTTGTTAGTCATTTTTAATGTCATTGAAGTTGTTTTAGAACTAAGATAGAAACGATGATACAATGAGATAAACAAGATAAATCTGCATACATTTTTGAATTTGACGACAATTGATTTTAAATATTATTTATTACACCATCCAAGACAACATTATACACTCTAACAACAAATTTCTTATACTAATCAATTATTGGCTCACCTTATGCTCTATCTTCAAATTCTATCTTTTTTTCTTGTTTTAAATGTAGTAATTTACTTTCAATATTAAAATCAATATTAATCTTTTTTTCTTGATTTTTATCATAATTGATATTTATTTTTTAGACCAATTTAATCTCTCTTTGATAATTTGATTGTGTGTTTTAAACCATTATATATGGTTTTTGAATATCCATACCTTATATCTCATAACTAATATTTCGACAGTGAAGAGTTATTATTTAAAATATTCATATGTACAAAAATCCAAAAATAATATTGAGAACCTAATAATGAGTTTTAGGTAATAAGAATTATTTTAAAGTTTATTCGACTTAAATAAATATGTTTTAAATTCAATTAGTTCAATTTGATAAAGGTTTATTGATTAATATTGTTTTTTTTTTAGATTCTGAATGGAGTGATGGAATCTATTGGTTTTACAATGATGTGTGTTTTTTTTTTATTTTATTTTTTTTTATTTAATTTTTTTTTTTTGTGTTTGACGACACCTTTTTTGGCAGTAAAAATGCTTCGATTTGCTTATGTAGCAACTTTTCTGAAAGGAAAGTGAATCTAGTTGGTACTTTGGGAGATCAAAAGTAAAAAATTTTCAATATTTTTTAAATGCGATGGGAACACCCCTAAAAATTAAGGGAAAAACGGGAGTTTTTACGCAAAACCAGTTTTCGACAAAATCAATTTTTTTATTTTACTGTAACTCAAAAACTAATTAATGTAAATACTTGAAATTTTCACCAAATGTTAAGATTAGAGTTTTCTATACACCGTTAAATTTTCAAAGTATTTTGACTTTTATTGAGCTATTTATAGACAATTGAAATTTTCGATTCTTTTAAGTATTTTTTTTTTAAAATAACGATAAAAATTTTTTGGCTGCTCAGAAAATCTTGAAAATTTAATACAAGATTTCTTATTATTAATTATTAATTATTAATACGGATATTTATTTCACGTGCCCTTAAAATATAATATTTACTGAATTCATTAAACGTTAATAATATATTTAAAAATATATATTAATAATTTATGTAAAAATTAAAAAATGTATTTTTTGTATCATCAATAAAATATGGATGGTACCTAATATTTAATTTAGTTGGTCAGCAAACTCACACACACATACCACCTTCAGGGAATGCTGACCAAATAGATGACAATAGAATAAAACGCCGCCGGAAGGACGTGATGGGGGTTCGTTCTACTGCCATCGTTGCGGAGGACGGAACGCTGCCCGATTCACGAGTGAAGTGATCGGTCATTCATTTATTTTTTTGTACTAATTATATTTTTGTTTTCTTTAATTAAAAGGTTTTGATCATAATTGTAAAAAGTGTTCAAGTTTGTAATTTATCTATTTTAAGTATTTTGTGTGAGTATATGAAAAAGTTGGTACACTTACAAAAAGGGTATTAAAACTATATTGTATTTCAAACCTCAATCCAGTGCTAGATCATATTCTTTGTCAGTTTGAGGGGAGAGTAAAATATTGTTTAGGTGAAGATTAACTCACGCTCGAAACATCCAGTGCTAGATCTTATTCTTTGTCAGTTGTTTCGAGTGTAAAATAACTTTAGAGCCGTAAGGGAAAGTAAGCCTTTTAAAAAACCTGTTTTCGACTATCCTATTAAGCAGTGCTAGATCGTCTTCTTTGTCACTTAATAAGGTAGTCGTCCGGGCCAATTATTAGGTTTTTCTTTACGTGCTTGTTTGACGGTTAGAGTGTCCAACAACCGACAAATACTTTGTTTTAGTGTTGTTATACGTCAAGCCTTTGCGTGGCGTATACGACAAAAAGGATTTATACCTACTATTCTAAAAATAAATGTTTCATAAACAATATTATCGTAAAATAACGGGACGGGTAGATTAATGATCATACTACGTAATACGCACACGACAGCGATGTGGAAATTTCTACAAATCGTTAAAGCCTACGGTTTTACTAGTTTATTTTATTTTGTAGTAATTTTTTAGGAACTTGGAAGCCATTGGAAGATATTTAATATATTGAAAATAAAATTTTAAATGTAAAAATAAACGCGTGATTTAATAACAAAATTCACGGACTCACGTGAAGTAAAATTCAGGGATTCACGTGTATGTAAATTTATAAATTCACGTGAATTAATTTCACGTAATTGCGTACGTGAATTTCACGTGTATCCGTGATTTTAACTACACGTGAAATAGAGACCTCTAATTGGTACCATATCAGCCATTTAAAATAATACGTTAAAAACAAAAAAAATTACATTTTGTATGAGTTTAATAGACAAATAATTACACACTATGAAAGTGTAAACCTGCACATTTAGAAAACAATTTAGGATATAGCCAAAGCGTGGTGCTACTTTAGCTTTGAGTTATAAATTAAAATTAATATTAAATCAATAATATAAATTAATATGATATATCTTGATTAACTACATATTATATAATTTATAATATAAGCTACATATAAATAAAAAAAAAATTAATATCTTGAAATATCCAGTATGCAATAAATAACACAGTAGCTCTTTACGAACTATATAAAATATTAATTTAAATTAAATGTTGGGGTAAATTTACATCCATTATTAACAAACTAATAAATTGTTTGAGATACTAAAAATATTGAACACTTGAAATTCGCGATAAAATGCAAAACTATAAAATATTCTGGCTAATTCGATTGGTCCATAACAATATAATATAAGTATTGAGAAACTCTTACAATGTAAATTATAATAACAGCTATAGATTATCTGAACACAAAGAATAAAATAATAAATTTTACCCGAGACTTATTATAAAACCAAACCGACGAGATGACCAGTAAGATGAGTAATGAGTAGGGCAGAAGACTCTAAAAAAGCTTTAAATATGCAATGAAATATGCACTTAAAAATTTTTTTTAGCTTTTTTATTTAAAAGTATTAATAAAATAAATAGTGTTTAAAACAACTCAATACAAAAAAATTAAAATATATTAGTAATAATTTAATAATTTAATAATTAAAATATATTATATACTATAGCCAAATAAACAAAATTAAATAAAATGTATTTTCTTAATTTTCTGCAAAAAACAACGTTAGATCGTTATCGCTTTTAGGAAAAATGTGTGCTCGTAGACAGTCAAAAACCATATTATACAGCAAAAATTAAAAATAAATAAATTTTTATCCAAACATATTGACTGAATTGTTGAAATTAAAAATATCACTATAGAAAAAATCGATTTAAGTTAAATATATCTCAATATGTATAAAATAGCGTATAAAAGTGTAAAGATTGCCCTAAAAACAAAAATTACTCAAAATATGCATTTATATGCAAAATAAAATTTCAAAACTAGTGTCATGAACGCATGAAACATATATGTTTCGTACTCTGCTATTTTTGTGATTGTACAAAACAAATATGCAAATGCTTCAAGTCCTCTGCCCTAGTAATAAGTAACTATCCAAAAATCATTTATACGGTCTATGAAGTTCTTAAATTTCTCTTGGGTAAAAATTAACTATTACTCATATTACAAATTTAAATGAAGTATTGAGTTGTGTTCCAATCATTCTTATATTAAAAGAAAACACATTATTTTTTACCTAAATATTATTATTAATAAACTAAAGCAATTGAAAGAATAAAGATAACTAGTATTGTTTATTTAATATTTGATAATCCGTAACAATTTGGCGATTGAAACTTGTTACGTTTAAAAATTTTGAAATTAATAATATAATGTTATAGATTACTCAAATTACAATGTAATCAATTAATTAAAATAAAATATATTCTCTTCTATAAATTTAACAAAATTAGGTTATAAAAATACATTAGTTTTAATTCTTTTTTTAATAAATCATCTCTAACAATCTGTCTAACATAAGCGTAATTTTGGGGCTTCAAAACTGTAAAATTGTACCCCCTTACATTTTCAATATTTATAATGTAAAAGTAATATAGTGGGTCGAGGGTATAAACTGAAATGGTGTACATCCAAAAAAATATAACCAACATTATACAAATATAAATATTTATATTAATTAAATTATGATTGTTGTTTTAACTTTACGATAATGATAAACCAAAATTATCATTTAATAATCACAATATAATAAACGAATGAAAGTAAAAATAAATTATAAGTTCATATTAATGATAATAGGTACTAAATTGTGTATATTGTATACAATTTTGATCGAGGAACTGGAATTAAGTTAAAAGTGGTAAATAACTTTGCAAAATTAAGGATTTTGACAATTTGTTGAAAGCTAGTAACTTTCCTGATTAGTTTTGCACCTCCTGAATTTTAGCGAAATTACGCCAATGCTGTCCAATGTTAGTTCAAAATTACATAATTACATAGTTTATGTTTTTAAATACGTTGTAGATGCAAAACACATTTATTAACTTTATTTGTAAAGAATTTAAAAAATATAGTTAAATAAAAATATCAATGTTTGTATGGAAAGATATATTTTCAATTTCATTAAAATCAATCAACATTTTTAATTGCAGGCTGTTTTTTTTTTTATAGTGAATTTTCGCTGAACTTTTGTATTTAATTCTGATTATTATTATTTTTTAATTTCATGTTTTAATTACATTTTTTTATTTATTTATTTTTTTTTATAATTTTTAAGAATGTAAATTATTAAATATTAAATGTAATATTAATATTTTTAATATTAAGTTTCATTATTATTACTTATAATGATAATATTCGAAATATTACTATCAATATATTACAATCAAAATAGTTTCTATGGAAACTGGCTTATTAAAATGTCGGGTAATTAAAATGGTCAATTTTATATAAATAACGTGGACAAAAACCGTGTATAAATTGTACCTATATGTAAAATAGGTTTATCGTCAAATCTGTTAAAAAGTTTTATTTAACCTATAATATAAGATAAAAGATATTAATTATATACTTAAAAATAGGTAAATGTCTCGAGATTAGATGGACCCTGTTAGGGTATAAATTACAACAAAGCCTATGGGAAAAATATAAATTCAGTATGAAATATTGAATGAAACCAGAGGGCGTTTGTTGTGTTGATGAATACAGTTATTCAGCCTATTATCTATAGGTGTTTGTTTCGCACTAATTTGTCAAGAGCAACCCTTTTCAGAGAAGCTCAACGAATTTTTTATTTTATCCCTTTTCCATCCTGTAACTCGCATGCAAAATGTATACGACCCCTTAGTAATACATAGCTTAAAACTACAGAGACCGTATTAGTTTTTATATTCAGAACATTTTACAAGATCATAAATTGCGCATCTAATTTATTTTCGTTTTGACCGCATGTCGCCAATTTATTATATCAAGCGCCCGTTCTTATTTTCCTATAAATTGTAACAGCCGGAAACCTTAAAAAAATAAAATATTTTATAAACATATGGTTTGTATACAAAAAAAAAAATAATAATGCTGAAATTATGATGAATAATTTTGATATTTCATCATAAAACATTTTTTGCTAATTTATGAAGCTTATGAATCAGACTGTTCTTACTGCCTAAATTGCGAGTAGAAGTAAAATAATGTTTTAGTAAAACCCTGGAATCGTATGTCAGTATTCAATTGTATGTATAGTGCTTTTCTGCTAATAATTATTCAAATCATGTTATTTAATAACACATAATCAGATATTCGAAAAAATTAAGTGATAAACACGTGAAGTGGATAACATATGGATAGCAAAAATAGTATCATTGATGAAATACTATAATATTTGTATAAACTTATTCGAATTTTTTCACCAGCATATATTTTTTACATTTAATTCCACTATATTTTATTATTTTATTTAAAACAAAAGTCACGCAAGCTAAGAAATATTTGGAAAAAATCTTTTATTGTGATAAACATAATACAATTTTAATAGTTAATTATTTGAAGAGACAACATAAACTCATTGCATAATGCAATATCATTATACTCATACCGTTTAAATGGAATAATTATTTATCACACAATCATAGTTATAGCAGAGAGCATAATATTAACAAAATATATCATAGTATAAGACTTTATAACCGTAGATACAAAAATAAATTATTTTGTATTTATGTATTCTTGTGTATCAAGTTATTAATTATAATTCGTATGCATACTTTTAATAATCAATACAGATTGTACCCCTTATATTAAAAGTTAAAAAAAAAAAAAAGAACCGGATGGGCCTCGCTCTGCTGTACACTTGGGGGTGAAGTGCGACTCTTCATTGGATAGGTCATTATTAGGCTTAGGGACTTCTAGCATTTGCATACTTTTTTTAATTATTGTTAAATATAGCAGAGTGCGAAATAAATTCGTTTCTCGGTGCCACGATATCAGATCTAAAATTTGAATTTGCATATTTTTGCATATTTGATAGATTTTGCAGGAGAGTGCATATTTTAACATTTTTATGTTTATTTTGCATATTTTGGCAAAAATTTAAAATTTCAAACTAAAAACTATAGATACATATTACATATACATTAATATTACATATTTCAACCGGTTGAAAAAAAAAATGTATTAATAGGATTTAATATATAGTAATATGCTATCTGCAAACTACCTCTCATATCTCGTTATAATTTTTGTGTAAGGATTAACAATAAAGAATACTATAAATCCGTTGATGAGACTACGAATGTCACCGGACGTTTTGTAGCAAATGTTGTAATAGGAACACTGGAAATTGATAGGGCAGGGGAAATTTTTTTATTGCATTGCGAAGAATTAGAGAAAACTAATCATTCAACTATATTTAACTTATTTGACAAAGCAATGGGAATATTATGGCCCGAGGGAGTTCAGCATGATAATGTTTTATTGTTTTTAAGTGATGCTACCCCGTACATGGTGAAGGCGGGTAAATGTATAAATACCCTTTACTCTAAATGCATACATTTAACTTGCCTTGCTCATGCATTTTAAAGAATTGCCGAAAAAATTCGTGGTGAATTTTCAGATGTTGATAAAGTAGTAGCCTCAGTTAAAAAAGTGTTTCGAAAATCACCTATACGTATTAAAACATTTTTAAATATAACAAACAATAAGATTCCGTTGCCACCAGATCCCATATTAACAAGATGGGTGACTTGGATAAATGCCACCTTGTGAAGTGGTGTAGTGGAAAATTTGAAAGGTTTGCCTGAAGATATAACAAATGATGATTTGGTATACTTTAATTATGCTCCAATTACTTCTGTAGACGTTGAACGTAGTTTCTCAATTTACAAAAATGTATTGTCCAGTAATCGTCGGAGATTTACATACGAAAGCATAAGAAAGCATTTAATTGTACAATGTAACTTTCAAGAAACTAAAAATGAAGCAGAATTAATGATGTAATTTTTACACAGAATGTATTTTTTTTTTATATATATATAAAACATTTGTGTTATTTAAGTAGCAAAGTTATTTATTTTTACAAATTTAGTTGATGCGTATTCAATAATAAAAGTTGTATCCTTGATTAATAATTTTTAACTTATTTTTTATAAGTTTTTTTTTTTAAAGTTAAAAGTGAAATTAACTAAGATTTAGTGGACATTTTTTTTTTTTTTTAATGCATATAAATGCATATTATAATGCATATTTTAATGATTTTAGAAGCATATTTGTGTATTTTTTAGAGCTATAAGTCCCTAAGCCTAGTCATTATAATGGATTTGTTAAATTTGAATTCAGTGATAGGTATCATTGTATACGAAAAACGATTCTGAACGGAGATGATATGTTTTTCTAGAATATAATACAATGTTATTTATAAATATTGTATAGGTATATTTTATTTTTAAACGAAAAATTTAAAAACCGAAAATTTAAATTGTCTATAAATAAGTCAAAATACTTTGAAATTTTAACCATGTATAGAAAACGTCAATATAAAGATTTAATGATAATTTCAAGTTGTTGTGGTTTTTCGTTTTTGAGTTAGGGCATTTTAAAAAAACCGATATCATTTGTCAGTCTAGAATATTATACATTATATTATATTTTACATGTAATTTTATGTCAATATTCGCTGTTCAAACGCTTATAAAAAAAAAATTTTGCCTATGGATTTTTATAATTTTAGAATGACATTAAGAACTACTTCTGTGGAATTTTATATTAAATCTTCAAGTATTTTGTAGGAGCCAAATTTTTTTTATCACCGATTATAAAAATAAAATGTAAAAATATCGAATATTTTAAATGCCTATAAGTGGCTTAAAAATCAATATTATATTTTGAAATATACATAAAGGAAATACCAATCTTAACAGCTGGTAGAAATTACAGAAATCTGCGACTTATACTTTTTGAATTATAACAAATATTAAAAATCGTTTGAGAATAAATCGCTGTTTTATGCAATTTCGTAAATATTTAAATTTCAAACAGTCATAAAATTGTTTCCTCTAAGTCCGGTATAAATTTTTTTAAAGACTTTTGAAGAGTAGCTTATAGATAACCTAGTTTTAAAATGTTGAACCTTAAGTATGAACAGAAAAAATTTTATGAATTTTTATCTACAAAATAACTTGCAAATTTTCGCAATTTTTACATATTTCGTATAAATTGGAACTTTGAGCACTTATAAAAAAAAATTGTGACTTACGATATTAGATTTTTTTTATCAGTTAAAAGCTCAATAAAAGTCAAAATACTTTGAAAATTTAACGGTGTATAAAGAACGCTAATCTTAACATTTGGTGAAAATTTCAAGTATTTACATCTATTAGTTTTTGTGTTATAGCAAAATAAAAAATTTGATTTTGTTGAAAACTGGTTTTGCGTAAAAACTCCCGTTTTTCCCTTATTTTTTAGGGTTTTTCCCGTCGCATTTAAAAAATATTGAAAGTTTTTTACTTTTGACCCCCCAAAGTACCAACTAGATTCACTTTCCTTTCAGAAAAGTTGCTACATAAGCAAATCAAAGCATTTTTACTGCCAAAAAAGGTGTCGTCAGATACAAAAATAAAAAAAAAAAATAAAAAAAAAACACACATCATTGTAAAACCAATAGATTCCATCACTCCGTTCAGAATCTAAAATATGAAATGAATATCGTTTTATGGTCATTCATACATTCGTGCGTTTAAGTTAAAATAATTTCACGCCAAAAACTATTTTATAAGTGTTTAATTTATATTTAATTATGTCAATCGTGTTAACAGCTTCAAAATAAAATACATTTGTTAAGTTTGCAAAAGATTTAAACTATTTTAGGGTAGGTAATAAAATGTAATAGTCAGAGTTCATAACTTCTAGCATCTGCATATCTCTTATGAATGGTCTTAGACATGTGAGCTAAACATTTGGTTCAGATAACTAAAAAGCTACAAAATTGTATGTTGCATATTTTTGCATACTTACTTAGAAATTAGCTATTTTCAATTTTGCTTTTTTAAGTCTTTTTCATTTCTGAAGCCTTTAATACTTTTTTCTAAATAATAATAAGCAATTATAGTAGTATTATTTATTTATATTGGTAATTATTTAAGATAATTAAATAATTATTATAAGTTAATTATTTATTTATATCATACAGCAATATTAGCGATCATGATAAGAGGGATTATTCTTTTTTATACATAACATTGAATTATATCACAGACCCGACTGACTAATCAATCATAACAATTATATTATTCCTGAATCTGAATTATACCTAATATGTTGTGGTGGTATAAAATATGCTCTGCGGTAAGGAGATTATGGTATAATGCTATACTGCGAGCATATTTTTGATTTCTTAAATTGAGCTAATACAATTTTAAAGTAAAATGTTTGAAAAAATATTCTCGCGGTAATAATATTGGCCAACCCAGCTGTCTTGTATACATTTAAGGTATGTATTAACTTGTACGTTATGCTGTATGAGTACGTAGGTCATTTAAATTCTGTTGTTCTGTCATTCAAAAATGTTAAATTTAGTTTTGGAATATCAAAAAAGCCAAAAAAAATTCTAAAGTATAATAGATAGTTACACAGTTTACACAGAACCAGTGATTATAAATGTATTTGGCTCTAAATTATTTAAAAGGTGTAGCATACAATGTTTAATTTTAATATAAAGCTTTTAATATTATTCAATTAGTCAATAAACAAAATAATGGGAATATTTTGAACACGGGATATTTTGAGGAGGAACCATCTAAAAACTTAAAAAAATACATTATTTCAATTTTAAACCTAAAAAGACTATAGATATAAAATATAACATTCTCTGCAGCAATTTAATGCATAACAATTATACTATTCATAAGTGGTATATAATTAAAAATTGTAATTTTATTATTTTATGTTTATGATAAACATTTATTATATTTTAATGTACTATTTGCATTGTCTTATAGTTTAAAATATTACCAGAGTGCATTGAAAATGTAATAAATATGATTTTATCGCAAAACTCTAGTGACTTAAGGTGTATTATTTACAATATACAATGTACATAGAATAATATTAAATTAAAGTCGTAGTTTCAAATCAATAGTCTTTATCGATTTTTAAATTAATTAACTTTGGATGACAAATGAGCTTAAGGCCTCAATGATCATAATAGGTAGATAAAGTTTTCCTATTCTTACAGCCTTAAGAGTAGCACTGATAACGCTTAATGCTAATTTCCTATTATACTAAATACCTGGATTTTTGAACTTAATGAAGTAAAAAACGAATTTTTATTTACATGTCATGTTATGGTTTTTTTTTTTTTTAATTCATAAGAAGTTATGATAGAACAAAATGTGCAACTAAAGTCAGTAGAAATAATATTACGCGGATATATCATAATTTGTATGAACATTTTTGCATAATAAATATACTCATTTGCAATTTCATATACTGAAATTATGTTTTAAAACATGAAACCATTTAATTACATCATACATAACGTGAATAAGATAAATTTGTTACTGTAATCAAAATCATAGTTATTCAAGTGTATTTTACAAAATGAAGAACTTTGTATTTGTTTAAACTAGTCTTTAAAGCGTCGAATATTGTTTTAATATTTATTTCCATTTACATCAAATTATATTTAATACTTAAAAGTTAAAAGTATCGTAAGATTGTTTTTCAGTCGTAATTACATTTGAATTACATATTTTCGTCGATATATTTATCAAATTTATATGAAAATGGTTGTTCTGTATTGTATTTTTTTACATTTTTTTTTTTTTTTTTTTTAATTAATATACTCAAATCGATAAATTTATTGTTAGATAAAAATATATTTTTACTAGGAAAAATTGATTTCAAGAAAATTTAAACATGTAAGCTATCCAATTAACGATCGTTTGGGAAATTCGAATGGACTGCCTTATTGTCGTGTAGCCAGCCAAAAGTAGCGAAAGGAGCTGAGAAACAAAGGTTATGTACACATGCACTAGGTAACAGTTCTATTTAAGTACTATATATATATATATTTCCCTAGCTCCTATTACAAGCTTCATTTGCGGTGGAAATTGTTTTTTCATCCTCCCGATGTAGCCACAGGGATGAAAAATTACAAAAAGCGAGTTGCAGAAAATACCCTACGATTGTTCGACATAATTGCAACGTGTAGTTAAAATTATATTCATTATCCCCTACATACTGGAATTACGAATTTTATAAATTAATTATTATTCTAGTTTTTCTTACTGGCAGCTGTTTCCAACTGCAGTAAAACGTATGGATACGTAAAAATAATATTACTAATTTAAACTTATTAGGCTTGAAATTTATCAGGCACAAAATAGTTTTATTTAGATATATTGCAAAATACCTTGTAAAAATAAATATTTACCATTCAAATACAAATACTTCTACTACTATACACACATATACATACATACATACATACATACATACATATATTTAATTGATAAATATATAAATTATAAATCATATGATAATTGTTATCAAATAAATAAGATACTAGTTATACAATAGATAAAATCTTCTTTTTTTTCTACACCTTAATGATTTTAAAAATGTTAAAAACTTGAATTGATAAATTTGAATCATAAGCAACCAAAACTGTCACGCAAACATAACATGAAAACTTTTTTAAGTATAGAACAAAACAAAAAAACTACTTGCTTCGAGTTTAGTATAGTTTATAATCCATTATTTTATAAAACAAAATGAATTAAAAAGTTCAAACTACAAACTAGAAAAGGTAGGTTAAACCAAAAAAGATAATGAATATTCTAAAAATCACTTACATTCGAAACAGAATATTTGAAAAGTTAAATGAGCTTTTAACACGATTTACCCCATTGGATGAATTCTTTGTTTTTATAACTTTTAATAACGGCTCATTTTGTATATTAGTTTAAAAAAATCTTCATCTCGTTAAACAAAATCTGCATTTTATTATTGTACATCACAAGACATTTAATAATTAATCAAAACTGTATTTTGTTGTAATAAAAAAATATTATACACTGTAGTCTGCCTAAATTAAATTATATTAGTAACAGACTTTATTTTGCTTATAATTTTAAGTATATATATTATTTATATATCTTAACTGTAATTTGATGTATAAGTTGTTTTCTTTATTTTTTATTGTTGTAGATAATGTACTCGCTGGAATTTCAAAATCTTTGGCTATTTTTTGTGTTTTTTCCACCTTTTTCAATTATTTTAAGCAAATTCACTTTTTCTGCAAGTAATAATATTGTTAATTTTCTTTTTTAAGCAATAATAACTACTGTATTAATACACTGTACTGTCACACTCACACGATAAACGATTACCCGGACAGACGGCATAGAACTACAATTTTTAATCAGAAATAAATAATTTTTAATTTTTAATTTTAAATTATAACCTTTAGTTGGCTACAATGGTCAGGTTTTACAATACTTATTTATTGCTCTTCCCTTTCTGTAGTTGAATCCCCTACTACTTCTGTTGAACACGTCATATCCTCTTATAAACCAAATTCCGTAATTATATGTGGAGACTACAATCTCCCAAATATCTACTGGTCTTCTGATGAACTAGGATTAACTGGGACTAATGATCCAAGTATTATTTCCACAACTATTATTGAATCTTTTTCTTACCTCAATTTTTTCCAGCATAATTTCTTTCACAATAATCATGGCAGTATCTTAGATCTTATCTTTTCCAACTGCAATAGAGTAACAGTCAATTTAGCAACGGAATATTTGGTTATTCCTGATCCTTACCACCCACCTCTTCACGTGGTCTTTCCTTTTCAACTTGACAAACCAGTAACTAATACTCATACAAATAAAGATTTTAAGGCTGCAAACTACACTTCCATAACGCAATTTATTAACTCTTTTAATTGGGAGTTAACATTTTCGCAGTACACACTCAAAGATGCAGCCTTTGTTTTTAATGAAGCCTTGCTTCATGCTATCGATTTGTTTGTTCCTACAAATACATTTAAATTGCCAAAAATCCCTGCGTGGATATCTCCATCTCTTAAAAATCTTATCATCGAGAAAAAGCGAGCTCATAGACTTTATAAATGTTCAAGGTACCCCAATGACTACTCAGCTTTTTCCGAACTTCGTGCTAAATGCAAGCGACAATCTAAAATAGACTACCAATCTTATATAAGAAATACCGAAAACTCGTTTAATCGTAATCCCTCATTTTTCTGGAAATATATTAAAAACTTAAATCAGGAAAACACAGTACCCACCACTCTACGCTGGAACAGTGACACGGCTGATAATCCTCTTGATTCGGCTAACCTATTCTCTAAGTACTTTTATTCTATGTATAACAACTCTATTTCTCCACCGGTCAATAATTCTAATATTAATATTATACCATATGAACTACCTTCTAACTGCCACTTCACCCTCGACGATTTACAACTTGCACTCAACTCTTTAAAAAACACCAATTCTAATGGCCCAGACGGGATTTCAGCACGTTTACTCTTTAATTGTCAAGATTCTATTGTTTATCCTTTATTCTTACTTTTTAGGCTATCTCTTGATGAGGGTATCTTTCTTGCTGTTTGGAAAACATGTTCTTATTATTAATTATTTTAAATAGGTACATTTCCAAAATGTGCATTTTGTATAGTTTTATGCATAAATGTTATGAGAATGGATCCATGAATATTTATAAACAATTAATGATAATTAATAAGTGATGCAAAATAATTTTGTTTTGGAAACTAAAAGAACTATTATAATTTAAAAATGCTGATTCAGTTCCGGTACTAAATTTATTAACATAAAGATTTCGGTTCCGGTTATATAATTATATTATGTAACTTAGCACCTAACCGTCAATGAACACATATAAATATATACATAAATACATATTTTATTTATTTTTTATTTTTTCCTTAGCTTAAAGCAATTTAGGCTTTTTGCTGCTGAAACACAATTTTTCCATTTCCCACTGTCCTTTGCCATATCCCAGTTTATTTCTCTTTATTGTATAAGTTCCATCATTGTCTCCCGTACACTGTCCATCCATCTTCGACGTGGTCTCTCACGTGGTCTCGTTCCTTTCATTTCTTCGCTTAAGACTCTCTTCAAATACATATATACATAACAAATATATGCATTATCGATAGACATAATTATTCTAGTTGTCCCTTCTAACTTCGTACAACTTAACTGTTAATGGATGTAGTAATACCTTTTAGCTAAACTTAATTTATGACTTTAATCAACATAATAAAATGGATACAAAATATTTATTAAGTACAATAGTTTATTACGATAATACGAATAAAGAAATTAAAGATTTCATAAAACTACAAAAATCAAGTATTTCAATGGTGAGTTAGCAAGATATTTATTTTGATGGAGCTATGCATTTTGGTACATGAATTACACTTGGGTTGATTTTCTTTAGTGTAGTACATTGATTACACAATGAGTATAATTAGGAATTTCCAGTTATTGCAAATTCATCTCTTGTACAGAAATCAAAAAAAGTGATGAATGTCATTTTGGAAAAAAATATATTCACTTTTGGAAATAATTTTTTCTAAAATAGACACGTTCACCACTTTCTATGTATACACTAAAGTGTGATTCATTTATTTTTTTTCTGTTATTTTTGCAACAACAAAACTACAACTGTCCGATCAGACCTTATCAAGTGTACTAATGCTTCTTTTTCCTTTTTGACGACAAAAGGTTGGCTATATTCTTCTCAGAAGTCTAATCTATCTCTGCACTTAATTTTATTATAATTGGTACTGCCGTTATTGTGTTATAAATGGTGTAAATAACCCAATTTCGTTTGATATATATTCGACATATTATTATGTTGAGTCAGAGATTCTAATAAAATAATAGTAAAAACATATTTAATAATTTTAGTGTAAAAGCTAAATGAAGAAAAAGAAAGGAGTGCAGATGATGATGTAACCGTCCTCACTAAATTTTAATATTAATGAAAAATGAACGACAAGTAATGATTTAAATTGAAGGACTTGCGTCTGTAATGAATTTATTGGTACAAAATCTGAAATATAAATTACTATAGTATTTTATATTAAATATCATCAGTAATGCTGTTTATATATTTTTGTTGTGGTATCTACGTTTGAACCCACTTACATGAACTAACATAAAAACTTTTTTTAGTAATATATAAACGAAAGCTTGTTAAAAATTAAGTTATTGAAGATATAGAGGTCGAAATCCTTTAAGTCTCGTTTTCACTTGTCCTAAAATCAATGATATAATTTTTGTATTATACCAGCTATACTCAGCTTTTTTTTTTTTTTTTTGGGCCACATAAAATATTTAAAAATATTACGCGGGCCGCAAGTTGAAATAAATGGAACAGAAATTAAAAAATAAATAAATATATATTGTGTATATAATATTTTAAAATGTATTATAAAAATTTTGGATTTTGATAAGGAGATAGTTTTTTCACCATTTTGGATATATTATTTTGTAGTTGCTGCGTTCTACTAACCTTAATAAGTAGTCAAGATGTGAACCAATAAGCCGATTTCTGTATAAATTGTTTGCATATTTCATTTTAGATTCTGAACGGAGCGATGGAATCTATTGGTTTTACAATGATGTGTGTTTTTTTTTTATTTTTTTTTTTTTTTGTGTCTGACGACACCTTTTTTAGCAGTAAAAATGCTTCGATTTGCTTATGTAGCAACTTATCTGAAAGGAAAGTGAATGTAGATGGTACATTGGCTAGTGTAAAATCCAACTTTTCAATACTTTTTAAAAAAATCGCAAACAACGATAAAAAAATTACGAAAAAACGGGAAATTTTACGCAAAATCACGTTTTTACAAATTACATTTTTTTAAAATACTCTAACTCAAAAACCAAAAATCGCAACAATTTGAAATTTTCGCCAAATCTTTATATAGACGTTTTCTATACATGGTTAAGTTTTCAAAGTATTTTGACATATTTTGACTTATTGATAGACAATTTAAATTTTCGATTTTTGTAAAATTTTTGTTTTTAAACATCTATAAAATTTAATTGGTTGACCGCAAACTCTTGAAAATTTAATACAAGGTTTATAATAAGTTAAACTTATTGTAACTAAAAAATATCGGTGATCGGTTTACTCAAATTTTTTTTATAAGCCGTTAATGCTCAAATTTGTATAAAATGTGTAAAAATCACGATAATTTGCAAGTTATTTTGTAGATAAAAATTCATAAAATTTTTTCTGTTCATACTTAAGGTTCAAAATTTTCACACTAGGTTATCTATAAGCTACTATAAAAAATCTTTAAAAAAATTTCTGCCGAACTTAGAGGAAAAAATGTTATGACTGTTTGAAATTTAAATATTTACGAAATTGCATAAAACAGCGATTTATTCTCAAACGATTATAAATATTTGTTATAATTCAATAAGTGTAAGTCGCAGATTTTTTAAATTTCTACCAGCTGTTAAGATTAGTATTTCCTTTATGTCATATTTTTTTCAAACTATTATATTGATTTTTAAGCCACTTATAGGCATTTAAAATATTCGATATTTTTACATTTTATTTTTATAATCGGTGATAAAAAAAATTTGGCTCCTACAAAATACTTGAAAATTTAATAGAAAATTCCACAGAAGTAGTTCTTAATGTCATTCAAAAATTATTAAAATCCATAGGCACAATTTTTTTTTTATAATCGTTTGAACAGCGAATATTTACATAAAATTTCATGTAAAATATAATATAATGTATAATATTCTAGACTGACAAATGATATCGGTTTTTTTAAAATGTCCTAACTCAAAAACCAAAAATCGCAACAACTTTAAATATTCACCAAATCTTTTTATTGGCGTTCTCTATACATGGTTAAGTATTTTGACATATTTTGACTTATTTATAGACAATTTAAATTTTCGATTTTTCTAAATTTTTTGTTTCAAAATAAAATATATCTATTACAATATTTATAAATAACATTGTATTATATTCTAGACAATCATATCATATATGAATATGAAGTTACAAATAGATATGTTGATATCTGCGCACATAAGTGGGCACATTTTTGTAAAGTTTTGTATTTTCCTGGTACTAAATTCCAAAATTCCAAGTTACTTTCTTGTTCTCTCTTCTCTTTGAAAATAACTTCGAAATTTGTGTCATTTTTTAATTCAATAAATTCATCAAATACTTATATTTTTTATTAATTCAATGAGTTTTGTTCGGGCCACATATAAATCGTCAAAGGGCCGCATGTGGCCCGTGGGCCACAGCTTGAGTATGGCTGCTTTATACTGTTAAGCACTGCGATTCAATGATACATTATTTAATGTTTGTAATGTATTAATATATATATATATATTATTAAAAATGTATAATTAAATTTTAAAGGGAAATTATAATAAAATAATAAAAGTTAGAAACTCTAGGAATTGTACAAATAGCTTTAGAAATCAATAACGTCGAATTTAATTTAGTAAACAAAAATATATAAATAATATCATATATTTTTATCTATAAATTATGCAATATTGATCGTATCATATTATTATTTTATGTAATTAAAATTAAGAGAATGATTCAAACAATTACTGGTATAATTTAAAGATATAAGTAATTCTTCACTAAAAAGGTTTTCTTCTCTACTAATATGTTTGGGTCTAAACTTTATAGTTAATAGGCGAATATTGGTTCATACATCTGCATAATTTCATAATATGTAAACTCTCTACAAATATTAGCAAAGTTCGGGAGGAGGAAAATAAAGTTTTTGACACCCCAAGCACTTGCTTCAGCAGGTTACTGCACGACTCGCAGGATGCATGGGAGCTGGGGAATATAATGGTACCTACTTTATTTAAATAATAAAAATAACACATTTTTTATGATGAATAATAGGTTGCATTGCACCGTCCTACTATTATATCGAATACAACTATATAACAATTATAATAATTAACAAGTAGAATAATAAAAAATAATAACATTACAGGAACCGTCGATTCACTAGAACTGATGAGATGATGAGATGATCCCGCACGGAACTAAGACACAAAAGACGTACAATTTACGGAATCACGGTGAAACGGCATACGTAAATTATAACCTAACCTAACATGTACAACAATGGTAGCAATACACACATACAATATCACACATGTAATAGTTATAGTGGCAAAGGCGATGTACGCACATAAGTGAAAAGCTGAAAATCACAAAGAACAGTCGTGAAAAAGCAGCAACTACAACAGGTGTCTGTATGACGACGGAGAGTCGGTCGTACGGCTGGCAACAACGTAATGCTATCACAAACAGCTGTGTGACGATTGCCACTGCTAAAATTTGGCAAAAATACACTATTCGCCGGCTCATTGATTCCTTCATCTTCAAATAAATATGAAGTGCAGTACAATTCCGACGATATCAAACCACAAATATTCACAAATAAAAATAATGATATTGGTAATAGTTATAATAATATATTCTTACAATATATTCCTGAAGAAATATAGACAATATAAGGCAGCTACTTCTGCTACAATCATTGTAGATTCGTGCGTTTATTGAAACCCTAATACAATTTGCCAATTGTCGTAATATTATTGTCACACCACGATGAGGAATAATAGTAACGCACATTATTCTGCAAGCACTCAGTATTTTTAAATATTATTTTCGATTATTATAGGTACTATTGTTGAGTGCAATATATTTTTTATGCCTAGTAAATTGTTTTTGCTTCTTTTTTTTTAATTATCCGGCTTCATCCGTGTATATTTTTTTTCATATTTACAATATTATTTTAGAATTTATTATTGGTAACATTGTTATGTACAAAATAGTATTTTTATGCAAAGCCGTTCTGAATTTTTTATAATACCTCCTTGTATACAATATTTTTGGTTCTTCCTTCGGGAAGCAGTATTACCAGACTATCAGAAGAGCTTACACGTGAACAGGAAACGTATAACTGGCTATGGAAGAAACAGTAATTCCTTAAATCCACTCCTGCCATACACTATCCTTGTACTTTGTTAATTGTCATGGCAAAACATACCCTTAACGGGAAACTGTCGCCGTTTGAATTGAAAGTTGTAGTCAAATGGAATCAAAAGGTATTCTTTGTAGAAAAACTGTTTCTCTCATACCGCAGCCTGTAAAAATAGTTGCTTCAATTAGATTTTTATGTAAGATCCTTACCCGAAGTCGTGTACCAATACAAAGTTTTGGAGGTAAAAGGTTACGCAATAGCATTATTGGAGCTCCAATTTTAAAACTTTTATTGTATGGTAGAATTCCTGGTGGATTTAAAGTGTGAAGGAACTCTACAGGATAATGAACTACATATTTTAACTCCACAACAGAGTCCATAGATGGATATTTCTCCATTTCAGTAGGAAGCTGGTCTAATTAGGAATCATTGATGCTTGCTGCAGTGTCATTATTTGGTGTAAGAATGACTCTTTCGTTAAGCCAATTAAGGTTTTCTGAATTTAAAGTATTTAAATTTGGATAAATTTGCTCACTCAAACTTTATAGATCCTTAACGACTGCACACAAATAATAAATAATAGGACTATAATATTATATTAAGTATATATTGGATGCATGAGATTATTTTTATCGATAAACTTCTCGGAACACAATTCTTATCTACACGACGGACAAAAAGAATATGTAATTGCAGATAGATTTCCGTATTCCCTCCTTCCACTCGAGAAATCATGATCTTTTTGCAATCCCATTCTTCAAATCCAAATCAAGTAATGACTCATTCTTTGTTAGAGCTCTGAAACTTGCTAATTTAGTCTCCATCTCCTTAGATTTTTTCAATACTCGTCGTGATACTTTTAGATTTAAGTCAATTATGTTTTTAAAAGAAACTTTATAATCTAATATTAGTCCTCGTCAATCAGTGATTTTTTTTTTTTTTTTTTATTGTTTTTATGTATTTTATATTTTTAATTATTGTATACTTATATATTTATATACGCTACAATACTACTTAATGTTGCACTTAATAATTATTATTTTCTGTAGTTAATTTTTTCTATACATTATTGGTCTATATTACTACTCTCAATTTGTAAAAGGGCTAGTCCCGTTGAATTCTAAATAAATAAATAAATAAATAAATAAATAGCTAGAAAACCACGGGCCGCCATGCCGCATTGGCGGTGAATAATTATAATTGTTAATTACTACACTAAAACACAACATTTTTGATAATCCTTTCTTATTGCACGATGAAAATTTAAGAAGAACCTATATTCCAAATTTCAAGTTCGTACGTTGCATAGTTTTTGAGTTATAGCGATCAGGAACTAAATGGTATTTGGATTTTTTATATATATAGATAAACTAATAAGCTTTAACTAAATTTCCACCAATAAATCGACAATATAAAATACAATACATAGAAAAAAAACGTTTAATACAATAATAATTATTATTATTATTATAATTCAAAATTGTCAAAAAACAAAAGAGAAATAAATAATTATTTACCGCCCCCAAAATTCCACTAGAGGGAGGGAAATTTCCCACCCTGCCCCCTTAATACGACATGTGCGTGTGTATAATAATAATATGTGTTCATGTATTTTGCGACAATAGTAACGCATTAAGAGTTGATGTATTGATTTAACTGGAATTTGTATTATGTGCATGTATACTATATTATTTAAAACATCACTCGCAGAGGTTTACGTAAAAGCTTATGTTCAGGTAACACGAATTCAATTTTTGTATATGCAAATAACAAAGGTAAAATGGTTAGTGTCATATTAGACGACAAGTCCAAAAAAAATGTAGTATAAGAATATAGAATATTTTAATGAACAAATCTATTTAAAATAATATAATACAAATACGTCATATATATATATATATATATATAACATTATATAATACGTATACAAATATAAAAAAAATTATTTAGATATATTTTGAGAAATTTGAAAGTATATAGAAGCAGGTTTTGAGTAAAACTAATTGTATCACAGGGTAAACCTTATGTGAACCTTCATTCATTACATTCAGAAAAGTAAAAATTATTTCTCGTGATATGTTAGAACTAAAAAATAAACTAGTTACATGAATCAGCGATTGATAAATATATAAAAAAAAAAAAGTTTACAAATTAATCACCAAATGTGACAACCAATGAAATTTACAATACTTCACATTCTGTTGATCGATTAACGAATCAATAATAAATCCCAATGTTTTTGTTTTTACCTTCGTCCTTCAAACCGGTCCGTATTAAAATACTGCAAATTTTACACATCGTTAGTCGATTTTTCATTTTATTTATTTTTTATTTTTTAGTCGATAATCCATTGATTTATCAATTTAATTTGTCATTATTCAATCTGAGATGTGTGTGCCATACGCTTCAATGAACGGCATCATCGCCCGATTCATTAGAGAAAGATAGAGAAGCCCTGAGAAGATAATCAAATCACATTCTAGTATTAAAATATTCGTCCAATTACGGATTAACTGTTGCAGTTGATACATATTAAACACACGCTGTATAGACTACCGGGATCTGCGAAAACGGATAGAACCGTATAGATCCACATAAAACAGCACGCTGCCAGTGACTCGAAAAAAAAACAGCCGCGAGGTTGCTAATCCAAAGCGACAGTGACGCAGAAAACCAATTAAAACTGCCAAAACAAATATTTATATCGCACACTGTAGTTTTTATTTAAAATTCATTGTTAAGTGGACCGGCCCCGTGATTGATTCATTATGTAAATTAGATGATGTACTTTACGATATATTATTTAAATTGTTCTTTTTTTTTTAATTATTTATGGATTTACATTGTACATGTTTTCCACTTTCGGCAGGAACACAGAATGAAAAATTTAATATATCATATACTAATATTAATATAATATATAATATTGCCGAATAAATATTCAACAAAAACATACAATATATATAAGTCTTGTCCAGCCAATAATATTATTCGCGGACTTTCCTCGTGTTTTTTTTTACTTAAATCACGTGCAGTATATTTCATTAGGTGCGTTGCCCCAGCACCCGTACTTTCGAAATCATGAATTGTAATCAAGCAGTATTATGTACTTTATTTTGTACAATTTTGTACAACCAAAATAAAATTTTGTACAACTCCCAAACCCCTCCGAAATCCAATTTCATCTTACGGGTGCTGCGGTAACGTTACCCCAGCACCCGGATCAGTTATTTTTCACAAATTTCAACTTTAAATCGTACAGTATTATGTACTTTATTTTGTAAAATTTTGTACAACCCCCAAACCCCTCCGAAATCCAATTTCATCTTATGGGTGCTGCGGTAACGTTACCCCAGCACCCGGATCAGTTATTTTTCACAGTGAAACTGAAATGATACAACGCTCAATAGATGCCGTCTTGACGCATAAAAATAGACAATAATAAATAATAATATCGGCAATGGAATATAGATAAAAATACCCTGGACGACCGCGCGGAGCCCGCGGCTATGATATTATCGTTCAACGGCGATCGGCGTCGAATTTATCAGTTAATTGATAATTTTAGCCACCGTTACAATTGTAAAGGGCCCCATACAAGTTTATTTTAATTAGTACATACATTGTATGGAATATTACATTGGTATCGAAATAGCATAATACAATTTCTATATGATTTGAATGTCATAACAAAACAATATTTTTGTGTAATATTTAATAAAATAACTTAAACATTGAAGAATTCGTTATGCATATTATAGTAAATTGTTAATACAAAATAATTTATGTTGAACCATTCATTTATAATTTATAAAATAAGGAAACTATAAGTTTTTAATAACTATTACTTATTTTGTTAAATATATTGTTAAATATAAAAAAATATTTAAGATAATTAATAAAAATTTTAATAGGGACAAAAAACTAATACAGTATTTTAAAAATTAAAAATACATTTTTTACTTCACTCAGATTCTATAACAAATTATATTTTATCTACAACAAAATAAGTAATAAGAGTTTTTATGTTAATATTTTTTTCGTTTTATTTTCTAGTTTTGTGCCAAATCACCAACGATTTTTTATTTTATTTTTTTTTTAATTCACACATCACACTGATTAAATCAAATTCACGAAAATATTCTTAAAACCACAAATAAGTGAATTTTGATACATATACCAGAACTAAAAACTAAACAAAAAATGGGGTTTATACGGTGGTTTTCTGGCAAAGTTACAAATTTAAAGCCGTTTTGTTTAATATTATTAAAAAATAATCAGATTAGCTAAGTTTCTCTATCAGAGACGGGAAGTCCATTTAGGTAAACAGTCTCTTGTAATTCAATTTATGAGCGATTATGGGTAAAATAATGACAGGGTTAAATCGGGCAGAAATCCAATGAAATGGTCTTACTCGATTTCAGGTATTGTTAAGGGTAAGAGGTATAATGGTATGGTATATTTAATTTACCATTTGTTACAATTTTATATTACATACATTTAAAACGAGAGCATATTTATCAATTTATTTGAAAAAAACTGAGTCCTGGGTTTTGAGATACTGGATAAAGTTTAAATAATTATAACAATACAAATTATAAAAATTTATATTATTTATTATTATTAAACAAATCATATTTACCTCTCTCAACGCGCACACACATATACATATAACGAATCAATTCATTAAGATATAATAGAAGAAAATATGTGTATTGGTTAACTAGATAGATTTAGTTTTAAATTAGATTTGTTAAATAATATATTATTTTATTAATAATATTTAACTTTAGTATTTAAGCTTGAAAACGAAATATTAAGAAATATATCGACATAAAAATATGGACCAATAAGTTTAAAAATGATACATATTTCTTATTATAATAATGTGTTTTATTTGTCTCGTATAAATTCAAAACAAAATTATCTATATTTGATTTATTTAAATACTTTTAAAATAATATTATTCATATCATGGTATTTTAAAGAAGAAAATTATAAAATTTAAAAAAAATTTCTCACTAAGGGAAATAATATGCGTATGTATTATGTGTCGAAAATGTTTAAGTTATAAAAGTAACTATATTTATCGTTTATATTTTATTATCTTAATGGTTTTCCTATTCAATTAATGAAAACTTCTGAACTGTACATATACATATCTCTTTATGTATATATATATAATTGGAAGAACAATTAACATAAATTGTAACATTACAACAAACAATAAAAACATTACAACACAGTACCTGTAAATAATAAATTTGTTATGTAATTTGTAATTTTTTCTCATAGCACCTCCTTTTAATGTTAATTTTCTAATTACTCGCAAATATCTATTATGTGGAGTGTAACGTAAAGTCGAATGCGTTATAGGATTTTACATTATACATACTGTTGACAAACTTTATTGATGACATGTTAAAACTTTCTTTCGGTCGTTTCAATATAATCAATATCACTATGTTTTCCGATAATAAATAAAAACAATAGGAATGATTGATAATCAAATAAGATAGGCTTCCCATACCCAAGCTGGTGAAATTATTGAAAAAAAATATACACATTTATGTAAAATGTAAAATGTTAAAACATTTAAAATTTATAGTTTAATAAAATAAACCATCATTATAGTGCGAATATAAGTATGTTGTTTTATGTATTTATTTATTATTTTTTTTCAAGAGAGAGCTTTTAGCAAGAACTATTATAGCTCAACAATTATTGAATTATATGCAATTGATTAAAATTGAATAACGAAAGTTGTACAAAATTAATCATATTACATTATTATACATAATACAACAAACGAAAATAACAGCAACTTTAAATAATAATTATGAATAATGATATAATAATAAGATAATAATGTTATCAGAATGAGAGGGAGAAGGTAATATGTATAGAGGATAAAATTATTATTATTACTGTTTTTTTTTTTTTTGAAGGGACGAAAATAGGAGACAAAATAATTATTAAAGTATTTAATAACTCTATTTTAAGGAGAAGGTATAAAAATAGAAGGCGAGAGTAAATTTTTTAAAACTATTGTTATATGTGTAAAATTTAGAAATTGAGTTTCCGTCGTAGCTGGACACTGACACAACTAGGACGAAGGTTGTACCCCCCTCCCCCCACATAAAAATGTGTAGTTAACTCAATCAAACCCGATTCTCTCTACTAAACCCTTTCCAAATTAATCTTTTTTTCAAATATATAACCCCCCTCCAAAATTAAATCCTGGTTGTGCCACTGAAATTTGAGTTAGCAGTGATATTGCAGATGATGGTTATTGTTTGTGGTTTAAACTGGGAGTCACGTAACTTATAGGCGCTATTGTGAAATTTGAAGCGGAATGATGATGGACTTTGTCTATTTAATTTTTTCTGTGGTTACCATTTTTGAACATTAGATATCCAATATATGAGGCTGTGTGTGATCCTTTATATAACACACTTGGTGACTGCTGACGGTGATTCATTGCATTCCAAAGAATATTTCCATATTTGATACATCGAGGGGACTGATAGTAATTACTACATTCGTAACCTTTATTTTGATAAAATTCACTAGGAGAGGATTCCACACAGATAAGCTGTATTTTGCATTGGTGTTGATAGTATTACCATTGATTATGGAATAAATTTATTCTATAATCAATGGTATTACGAAAAGTGGAGTCAGTAAGGAGCTAAACACCTCTTGATAAATTGCAGCGTTCTCGGAGAGAGGGCATAGCTATTTAGTGTGACAAACACTTTGCTTTTTTTGTCATTGGTTTTCGTTAGTGAAGATGATTATAATGAAGATAAATTACGTTTAGAAGTATTCCAAGACATGTTTGGATTTACAATAACTTAATTAGAGTCTTTCGTTAAATATAAAATATGATAATAGATGATCGCAATGAACGTTCATGTTGAAAGATCGCTATGATAACTTGAAGTATATTGTTGTAGTATCATATAATATATTCTTAAAATATTTAAATTAAAAAATATTTAAGTTCTATTCTTGCAATGGCTTTTATTAGAGTTTATACTATAGGTACACATGTAAGATTTATTATACCCCCATTAAAATTATAACAGCAAATAATTAGAACTTTAAGGTAAATCTAAATTTTATCCCTTGAGGTACGGTTTCCCAGGCGCAATTGGTCGCCGAGACCAGTCTCCGGTGACATAAAAAAAAAAAAAAATCGTCAAATTCAGTAACTGTATTCAATATCATTGTGGTTTTCGTGCAGTGAGGGCTAGTGTTTTCAAGTTAAATTTTATATTTATTATGAGTATGAATACAATTATTAACAATAATAAAATAATGTTATTTCTTCTCAAGGAAGAGCAAGATGACGATGATTTATTAATCACAACACAATCAAAACTCAGTTACTCTTCTTCTTCTTCCGAAAAATGCAATTTATCCATATTGATGCACGTGACGATCGAAATTCACTACCCAAGAGTTGGTTTGTGATTGAAATAAATCGACGGTCGCGCGCGACAGTCGCAATACACTGCTCTCGGACCAGTAGTGTCGCCGGTCGCCAAGATAAAGTTCAGTCGCGCGTTGGAAACCAGTTAATAGGAATTACATATTAATAATCGGACGGCGACTTTACGGAAACCGTACCTTTAGGAGTTTGATATAATTATTATTATTTATTTTTTTTTTTTTTACTAACGCTATCAATACCAAGTTTTTTATCATTGTATAGCTAAGGAAACCTGGACGTTATATAATGAGACACATGAGCTCTTCGATGACACAAGATAAATATGGTGTAGTAACAAAGCTCTCTGCTCTTGAATAAAATATTTTCTCTTAAAATAATTATTATTACATCGTTTCAAACGTAATTGGCACTAATTAATATTTTGGTTCAAGTGTAAAATTGTTTTACCTCCAATGCTAACTATACACGTTTTGAACTGTGCGACAATCGTGTTAAACACCCCAGTAAAAAGGGTTCTGAGGATCGAGGATGATAAACAAATTTTGCTTAATAAATGTTGAACAGTTAAAATAAAGGTCTAGAATGCACGTGCGTGAACTCCGGCAAACGATGGCCGTCAGAACGGAGTTCATAAAAAAAAAAATTTAACTCAAAACCGAGAACCATTGAAAATTACTTTTACATCCTCAATCGTTCTGTAGTCAAAGGACGTTACAATAAAACAATACCTAACTCTATTATTTTTTTATTATATTAATTTTTTCAGATGCTTTTTTATTTATATCTAACATATATATAATTTTCCGCAATAATACGTGTGGGATCCACTGTGTATATATACTTTACAGTACCTAACCTACTAAATAAAGTGTTTATGTTGGAAAAAAAACAATTTCACCTGTATAAGCGTGTACCATTCTAGTTTCTGAAAAAATTGTATGACTGTTTAAAACTATGTACTGGTCGTGGTCGAAATATTATATCTTACCAAAATAATATCTTATACCACCTGTATTATACTAATGATATGAAAACATTTCTGAGGCTGAACAAAATTATTAGAATTGTACAATACTTTTGTTATTTAGTTTAGTCCCTATTGTTTTCATTATCTCTCTCTCTCTTTCTCTCTCACTCTCTCTATGTCTCTCCCCTGTTTTTTTTTTTTTTTAGGATTTACTATTACTTAATACTTAAATGAAAATTGTATTTTCAACGCGACATGTTATATTTTAATTAAACATACTGACACGTATCATATGATGAAATATGTTAACGCAAAGTTATATTATTATATTATAGCGAACAATGATAATAATTTATATGGAAAACAAATATATTATTATTTATACTGCATACCAATAATGTATATGAAAAATTATAAAAAGAAAAACATGCTTTTCTAATATATTTCATGTTGATATATTATTTTATAATATTTGATTATAATTAAAATACACTATAACCTAAATGCGTATCTACATGTATATCATTAAACAATAATTCAATAAACAACATATATTTTGACAACCAAAGTTAGTAAGATCATTGCTTTACTAATATATATATAAATATATACACAATATTTTATATAAATCATATCCTAACCTAATCTAACTCACATAATTAACAATAATTTGACAAGCCTATGAAAAAACGATACAAATGTTTAAAATACCTAGCTGCTGACTTATATTTATCTTTAATACGTATGTGTGTGTGTAAATAAACAATATATTTTTTTTTTACTTTAATTTCATTGTAAATAATTTATACTGTACCGCTTCATTTCGACAAAGAAATATTACACACATTTGACATGTCTTACCATCTCTAAAAGGGTATATCATGAAAAATAAAATTAACATAGACAATAAGATACTTGGGCTGAATGTATTCTTTTAAATGTGTGAAATATATTATACATATTCGTTTAAAAGAAATGATGATTAATTTTGCATTTCAAAAACGATGGTGAATATAGATTGGCATAAATTAATAAATATTATATTGTAATTATATTTTTTAGATTCTGAACGGAGTGAAGAATGTATTGATTTTACAATGATGTGTGTTTTTTTTTTTTTTGTGTCTGTCGACACGTTTTGGGGCAGTAAAAATGCTTCGATTTGCTTATGTAGCAACTTTTCTGAAAGGAAAGTGAATCTATTTGGTACTTTGGGAGGTCAAAAGTTAAAAATTTCCAATATTTTTTAAATGCGACGGGAAAAACCATAAAAAAATTTGGGAAAAACGGGAGTTTTTACGCAAAACCAGTTTTCGACATAATCAAATTTTTTATTTTGCTATAACTCAAAAACTAATCGATGTAAATACTTGAAATTTTCACCAAATGTTTAGATTAGCGTTCTCTATACACCATTAAATTTTCAAAGTATTTTGACTTTTTTTAAGCTATTTATAGACGATTGAAATTTTCAATTCTTTTAAGTATTTTTTTTTTAAATAACGATAAAATTTTTTTGGCTGCCCAGAAAATCTTGAAAATTTAATACAAGGTTTCTTATAAGCTGTTCTTTAACTGATAAAAAAAAATCTAAAATCGTAAGTCACAATTTTTTTTTATAAGTGCTCAAAGTTCCAATTTATACGAAATATGTAAAAATCACGATAATTTGCAAGTTATTTTGTAGATAAAAATTCATAAAATTTTTTCTGTTCATACTAAAGGTTCAAAATTTTAACACTAGGTTATCTATAAGCTACTCTTCAAAAATCTTTAAAAAAATTTCTACCGGAATTAGAGGAAAAAATTTTGTGACTGTTTGAAATTTAAATATTTACGAAATTGCATAAAATAGCGATTTATTGTCAAACGATTTTAAATATTTTTTATAATTCAAAAAGTATAAGTCGCAGATTTTTGAAATTTCTACCAGCTGTTAAGATTGGTATTTCCTTTGTGTCATATTTTTTTCAAAATATTATATTGATTTTTAAGCCACTTATAGGCATTTAAAATATTCGATTTTTTTACATTTTTTTTAATATCGGTGATAATTTAATAGAAGATTCCACAGAAGTAGTTCTTATTGTCATTCAAAAATTATTAAAATCCATAGGCACAATTTTTTTTTATAAGCGTTTGAACAGCGAATATTGACAAAAAATTACATGTAAAATATAATATAATGTATAATATTCTAGACCGACAAATGATATCGGATTTTTTAAAATGCTCTAACTCAAAAATCTAAAACCGCAACAACTTGAAATTATCACCAAATCTTTATATTGACGTTTTCTATACATGGTTAAGATTTCAAAGTATTTTTAAATTTTCGATTTTTGTTAAATTTTTGTTTTTAAACATCTATAAAATTTAATTGGTTGAGCGAAAACTCTTGAAAATTTTATTCTAGGTTTATAATAAGTTAAACTTATCGTAACTAAAAAATATCGGTGATCGGTTAACTCAATTTTTTTTTATAAGCCCTTAATGCTCAAATTTGTATAAAATGTGTAAAAAAAACGATAATTTGCAAGTTATTTTGTAGATAAAAATTCATAAAATTTTTTCTGTTCATACTTAAGGTTCAAAATTTTAACACTAGGTTATCTATGAGCTACTCTTCAAAAATCTTTAAAAAAATTTCTACCGGACTAAGAGGAAAAAATTGTATGACTGTTTGAAATTTAAATATTTACGAAACTGCATAAAATAGCGATTTATTCTCAGACGATTTTAAATATTTGTTATAATTCAAAAAGCATAAGTCGCAGATTTTTGAAATTTCTACCAGCTGTTAAGATTGGTATTTCTTTTATGCAATATTTTTTTCAAAATATTATATTGATTTTTAAGCCACTTATAGTCATTTAAAATATTCGATTTTTTTACATTTTATATTTATAATCGGTGATAAAAAAAATTTGGCTACTACAAAATACTTGAAAATTTAATCGAAGATTCCACAGAAGTAGTTCTTAATATCATTCAAAAATTATTAAAATCCATAGGCACAATTTTTTTTATAAGCGTTTGAACATCGAATATTGACATAAAATTACATGTAAAATATAATATAATGTAGAATGTTCTAGACTGACAAACTATATCGCTGTATGCAACTGCCAACCCATCCTAATTGAAAAATATATTTATCGTTTCAAAATAAAATATACTTTTTACAATGTTTATAAATAACAATGTATTATATCCTAGACAAACATATGAACTCCGTTCAGAATCGTTATTCGTATACAATGATATCTATCATTGCATTCAAATTTAACAAATCCATTATAATAATGACCTATCCTATAATCGAGGTGCACTCCACCCCTAACTGTACAGCAGAGCGAGGCCCATCCGGTTTTTATTCATACAAATAAATGTTGTCATAGATATTTATAGTTATACATCTAATGTAATAAATAATGAAAAACTGTATTAAAACCAAAGTGATTAATTTTTTTAGCCTACAGTTGAAATTTAAAATCAATATAACTCAATTATTAATTTATTATTAGTTTATTTAAAATATTTTAAATAAAATTTACACTTAAAATCAGAACAAAATTACCATTATTCATAGAAATGATTAGTTTTATACTGTGCTTCAAACGTAAATCATTAAAAAAGAATAATTCAATTCTGAGATAAAATACACTTTTTTTTATTTTACCTATTAAAATGTATTTGAAAATATCCTGAACGTTAAATTCAATTTGATTTCACATTTATTTTCTTTGTCTTATAAAATGTGATAAGATATTTTTTATATTTACTTTACCAATTCAATAATTTGATCATTGCAAAGAAAAGAAAAATTACATAACAAAATCATCAAAAATAATTTACCGTAGATTATATATTCAATATGGAATAATATCAGTAAATAATATTATATAAATATACGATTTATTGCTACTTATTTGAAAATTATTCTAGAAATGATGGTATAGTTTAAGTAGATAGTTCGATTGTTTTTGCATTAAATCATTGCATACACAATAAGGTAAATAAACAATATCATTTATAATTAATACATTTATTTTCAAAAACAATTTTAATTTAGTTTTTTATTTAAATATAAAATTATGGATATTTAAATGAAGCATATTAGCAATAACTCTGATAACAATTATAGAAATGTATACAGTTTATTAAATGTTCAGTAATTTAATATCATTATTACTAAAAATTATACTGCAAAGAAATCAAATTTAAATAATGATCCATATATAGACATAAAAACACACACACATACATACACAGACATACCTCACGTAAACATTATACTGAATGTGTACTATTTATTTTCCAACCGTAAACCGTAAGGCTGTAATTCAAATAGGACCATGAAACAAAATAATAAGGCCTGTATTTTTAAGTTGAGAAATAATAGAAGAAGGTCAATATTCCTTTGGAATTCCCAAGACAATAAACAAGAATGAAAGCTATAAGACCTATTCAATACATTGATCTCTTTAGCCCAAAAGCATTTGCTTTGTCTCTAACCAAACTTTTGATCACACGAATTATAGTAGGTTTTTCCCAGTACATAAGAATTATTATTTTTCCAATTCATGTTTGATCAATTGTTTTTGAATTATTTAAATATTTTCACATTAATTTGGCATTTCATATCATCTACAACGTTTGGTTTTTTATCAAAATATTAATATTTAATTAATTATATACCTAATTGCAATGGTAACACAATAATCTGCTTTGTTGTCTCTTACCCCTTCATATATTATTTTACGGTGTATTTAGAAAATTATTTTTATGGCTACGTTACAATCAATATACATACACCATTGAACCATTCTAAATAATTTTTGCAAAATACACACTAAATAAATTTCAACATTTATAATGAACATGTTTTAGTATAATTTTGTGACTAAAAAGCCATGAAACGAAGGTCAAGTATAAGTTTATACTAATAACATTATTATATTATTTATTTTTTTATTTTTTTATTTTCCTTGTAAAATACAATCTAGTGCTAAAAGTTTTATTACAAAAATTAAACGGAAATGTCGTCATAAAGATCATAATTGAACGAAGTTCATAAAAACAAGCCACAGGTGCAATAAAATATCCAAACTAGGGTTAAAATTTCTAACCCACCAGAAGATGTTATTCTGTATAAAAGTAGTCATGTATCATTGCTGCGTTTTATTTTTATTTTTCATTACATATCAGGTTTATTCGCTAAAATTTGACAAATGAAAAATATTTCTATAAAATGTTCTATTATCAATATATTTTAAAAAAAGTTGAATTAAATTGTATTAGACTTTTAATCAAAAATATCTAATTCATTATACGTTAAGTTCTTAAGTAGACAACCACATTTTATTTATTATTTATTTTCGCTGAAACAGGATTCATTCTTATATTTAATTAAAAAGAATGAAAAAAACAAGTAGGTAGTATGAGAGCGTCGTTATTCTTTTATACCTGCTTTTTTGTTTGCATTTGTGCATACAATTCGTGCAAGACATTGTTCAAATATTCAATGTACACCAAATAAGATTATTACAATATTTTCATAATTTTATAATATATAAAAATTAAAAAATTAAAATAATATATTCTAAGTACTAGAAATTATTTAAACAATCATTTTAGGAAAACCAATACTAAGTGGATTAAAATCTTTTATAGTGGCATTCGAAAACTTTACGCCACCGAATGCTTATTGTTTTTGTCTAAATTATTGACACGCATTTATTTAGTGCAATATCTAGATTATCAGTGTTTTGGAGAAATTAAATTTGTCTATTATAAAAATATTGATTTAAATGAAAATTGGATGAAAACTTACGAATTAAATTAATTATTAAAATAGTTTCACAAATGCACATAATACAGATCGAAGAAAATTAATTCCTGATATATGAAATGCAACCAGATTCATTAATTGCTATTCATATAATGTTTAAATGTAGATCACGATTTATTTGTCATCGTATCCACGCTGAGAGTTATATATTTGACAACAATTTTGAAATTAACATTTTAAAGAGTATTCAATTGTTAGATTAAAAAAAAAATGTATATACACTTGTTACTAAATTATTTTTCGTGAATACATTAGATGGATATCAAAGGGGCGATTTTATTGCACAAAAGGTGCTAATCGCTAATATTATCACTAAGGTCAGTGTTACAATAAAGTAGTTATGGTTAAAATTTAATGTTATTTAATAACGTATTGAACATTTTTTTTAAATGTATAACTATGATAATGAAAATTACAACTTCATAGTCTGTCAATGAAGATAATCATCAAATTTCATTAAGAATAAATATCGTAAAACATAATTTATATATTTATTTTTTTAATTTGTTTTTATACATACAATTAATCTTCTATAGTTACATAAATTATATTGTTATATTTTATGTTAAACTAAAATTAATCGATTTGTATCTTGGACAAAATAAATAAAAAATTAATTCTACATTTAAACATCGTAGAAGTAGTTGTCAAATTTTTAACCAACGTTATTTGAGAATATTTTATATATTACACATAATGTTCATGTAATTTTAACGTAAAATTTACACATACGATATATTAGGACACGAGATTATACACGTATAGTGAGAACTAGTAGAATTAAATTGTAATATTAATTATTTTACTATAAATTATAACAAAAAATAAACTGTGAATGAAAAAATAAAAAATAAAACAATTATTTAATTCAAACTGGTATTGATCTGCTTTATTGCAAGTTGATTATTTTTCACAATTTACTCATTAAGTACCTATTCATAAATGTATAGTTATTTTTAAATTGTTTATCTAAAATAAAAATATTGCTCATTATATTATTTTGACTGGTACTGTATCATATTATCGGCTTATACAGTATTGAATAGGTAGGTATATATTAATAAACAATATGATATGAGCTAGCCGATAGCATTATTGGTCATCACGATTCGCGATTGTCTTTATGGTTCCAGTAAACCCAAACAAATCACTAAAAGTTCTCTAAAAACGTATGTACGATAACTATCAGCGATAAAAACTGGTTTGCCTGTGAAGACTATAAAAAAAAATTGTCTTAGGGCGGCATATTATAAGTAGCACAGAGCAATGAAAAACCTAGCGCCGGCACGGTCTATCTCGATACGGTAAATATCACGAGTTTAAATTTCATGTCACTTATATTATTTTTTACACTTTTTCTAATACGAGTATACAACCAAAAACATATGATTTACTCGCACATCTAAGATTTAGGTTCACATGTGAAGCATAATCCCATCTACAACAGTATCAAGGATTGTACAAAAACTAGGCTAGGCTTAGACTATAATTCCCATTGGGGCGAAGCCCCATTCCCTCGAAAATAGCCACGCAGTGGCACTTTAGTTTGTGAGCGGAGCCGGCAAGCGTAACGAGCGAAGTCCTAAAATTTTAAAAATTGAAGTTTCGCTATGTTTGTATGAGTATGAACGTGACTAAAAGTGGTCTAAAATAAAAATAATTATTTAACATTCAGAAAATAAATAGCAAATTAAAATTTGAGAAATCTTGCAAGAGCGAAGCATTGCACGGTCAGCTAATATTATATACGATAATAACTACATATCAATAATGCAGTGTGCCGTGTAGCAATAATTTTTTATTTGAATAATCATAGTTGAAAATTAGTTATATAAATTATAAAAAAAAATCATTCGAATACATTTGTATTTGAATAAATTATAAATTTTTATTCGAATAATTATCTAGATAAAATTTTACCCAACACTGTATTTCACTAATATTATTTTATGATATTGATTTATGATTATTAATGTAATAATATAGACTTAGTTATCTTACGCTTATGATTTAATTATTAAAACGTACTGAAACCAAAAAAAAAAATAAATATTTAATTCCATTTTTTTAGTAAATAATACTTTATTTTAGAAAAATTATAATGAATTATTAGAAAATGTTCTAATAATAACATTAGATAATTAATTTTAGTTTTTCATCAAAATATTTCCATATTCAAAAAATATTATAAGTTAATTACTGTGAAAATGTAAAACATTTCTAGCTACAGGTAGTTGTATTATTATATTATTACTTAATAAACTTAATTATTTTAAGATAATTTCCTAAAATCCAATTTAATAAACCAACAATATTGGCGTTGTAAGTAAAATTACATCACATTTTATTAAGCTGTAATACAATAAAGAAAAATATAAAAATACAAATATAAGTATATTTTGTAATAATTTAATTCTTAATAAATAATATAATGCGTGTAAAAAGGAAAACCATACAATTATTAATGAATTATCTATAAAAAAACATGGTATATAACTTGGGATTCTATTTTATAGTACTAAATTATATTTCATACATTATTTAAATTTTATAAAATTAATGTTTTCAGGTGATTGAAACAAATTTCTATGATATAATAATAATGTAACCCTTACTTAAATTTTTTTAACTCGTTTCTGTATCTAAGTATTTTACCAAAAATAAATACTTTTACTAGTGTTCAATATTTTTATTATTAAGTCGAGTATACATATGTATATTTTGACAAAATAATATTTGTGTAATATGAATAGGTATTTACTTTTATATTTATTTGAATGTATATTAAAATTATTTACTCATATGAGGTGAATTTCTCGAGTAAATAAAATATGTGTTTTGACAATATTTTTGAAGATTTAAATATTTATTCCGATAAACAAGTATAATGTGTTCCACAGTAAAAATTCAAAATAATAACTGCATACTTATATGTTATTACAGTAAAGAATATGAGAATAATGAAAATAATAAAATTAAACTATTTATTGTTCATGAAACAAGATAAAATGCAACTATTTTATCAAAAATATTAATTTTCAAATATCTACTATACATTATTTAAAATGTTAAGCATTCATGAAATTTCGTTTTTATTTTTTTTGTCATGTATATATTTGTCATGTATAATACTGCTATATCAACTGTTTCAAAAAATTTTAATAAACATTAATTTTTTACCTTATGAATAAATAGTAGATAGGTACTTATAAAATTAAAATATGTGGTCCGAATTTTATACCGAATTTTACAATAAAAATAGTCAGATTGCATTTATAAAATTAATAAAGAACAAAACTACTTTTTGTACTATATGCATTATTTTACTTTTTCGGTATATATAATTCTTAATTTTAGACTGATAAAAATAACAAATGTCTCTCAGAAAGTGTGAATTATTGGACAGGATAAAAATGACCGAGTACAAAAAAAAAAAAACACAAAAGAAAGTTGGTTAACGAAAAAAAAAATTATTTCTATCTTGGAAACAGATATAATGAGTGAAATATCTAAAGAAAGAGACTGTAAAGTTTTGAAAAGAAGGTAAAAGATATTTCCAAAAAATATATACCATACAAAATCCTGAAAAATTCGTTTGATGTACCTTTCTTTAGTTATGTATTTTAATATTTATTCATAGAAATGAAACTAAAGAGGAACCAGAGAAAATCTTTTAAAAATTCCGAAACACACGTTCTCTTGTTGATAAAAAAAAAAAACCCAAAAAATGATTCTCCAAACAAAACTGATGTACCTATCTAAAAATATTACATTTGATTTTACGCAAACAATGCAGTATTCAAATTGACTTCTCAACAAAAATAAAAAATTAAATTTTAGATTCTGAACGGAGTGATGGAATCTATTGGTTTACAATTATGTGTGTTTTTTTTTTTTTTATTTTTTATTTCTTTTTTGGCAGAAAAAATGCTTCGATTTGCTTATGTAGCAACTTTTCTGAAAGGAAAGAGAATCTAGTTGGTACTTTGGGGGTCAAAAGTAAAATTTTCAATATTTTTTAAATGCGATGGGAACACCCCTAAAAATTAAGGGAAAAACGGAAGTTTTTACGCAAAACCAGTTTTCGACAAAATCAAATTTTTTATTTTACTGTAACTCAAAAACTAATCGATGTAAATACTTGAAATTTTTACCAAATATTAAGATTAGAGTTTTCTATACACCGTTAAATTTTCAAAGTATTTTGACTTTTATTGAGCTATTTATAGACAATTGAAATTTTCAATTTTTTTAAGTATTTTTTTTTAAAAAAACGATAACATTTTTTTGGCCGGCCAGAAAATTTTAAAAATTGAATACAAGGTTTCTTATAAGTTGTTCCTTAACTGATAAAAAAAAATCTAAAATCGTATGTCACAATTTTTTTTTATAAGTGCTCAAAGTTCCAATTTATACGAAATATGTAAAAATTGCGAAAATTTGCAAGTTATTTTGTAGATAAAAATTTATAAAATTTTTTCTGTTCATACTTAAGGTTCAAAATGTTCACACTATGTTATCTATAAGCTACTCTAAGAAAATCTTTAAAAACTTTTCTACCGGACTTAAAGGAAAAAATTTTATGACTGTTTGAAATTTAAATATTTACGAAATTGCATAAAATAGCGATTTATTCTCAAACGATATTTGTTATAATTCAAAAAGTATAAGTCACAGATTTTTGAAATTTCTACTAGCTGTTAAGATTGTTATTTCTTTTATGTCATATTTTTTTCAAAATATAATATTGATTTTTAAGCCACTTATAGGCATTTAAAATATTCGATTTTTTTATACTTTATTTTTATAATCGGTGATAAAAAAAATTTGGCTCCTACAAAATACTTGAAAATTTAATAGAAAATTCCACAGAAATAGTTCTTAATGTCATTCTAAAATTATAAAAATCCATAGGCACAATTTTTTTTTATAAGCGTTTGAACAGCGAATATTGACATAAAATTACATGTAAAATATAATATAATGTATAATATTCTAGACTGACAAACTATGTTGCTGTATGCAACTGCCAACCCATCCTAATTGAAAAATATATTTATCGTTTCAAAATAAAATATACTTTTTACAATATTTATAAATAACAATGTATTATATCCTAGACAAACATATTAACTCCGTTCAGAATCGTTATTCGTATACAATGATATCTATCATTGCATTCAAATTTAACAAATCCATTGTAATAATTACCTATCCCATAATGAGGTGCACTCCACCCCCAACTGTACAGCAGAGCGAGGCCCATCCGGTTCTTTTGTTTAATGATTTTACAGAAATAAAATGTACAATTATTAATCATACAATTATTTATAATATAATATATCTACTTATTATTCCTTTGAATGAATATTTATCAGAATGTGAAAAGTATTATGAAGAAAATTTTGTTAATTTAATCTTCAAGTTAAGAGGAAATGCGCTGATAAAAATGTTTGTTCATATGAACTAAAATATAATTGGGTTGTTATATCTTGCTTAATATTCATATGCAGAAATGTATAGTCAAAAAAATATCCATACAAACTCTTTGAACGATTTAAGAATGAAAATTATTCATAATGTGATTAATTTTCAGAAAATACAAGCATTATTTAAAATGTAAAGGCAAATTTCAATTAAAAAATTGTATTAAGAGAAATAAAGTATCAGTACCTTAATTATCGATACAAAAATATATTTAGTTAAACTTTATCAATTATGACTAGAGACATGAAATTAATTTAACGTAACATTTAACATTTAAGCATATAAATTAATATTTAAATACTTAATAGTAAAAGATCAAATATTTAACAATAAAATAATTTCACATGTAAAATAGTTCATCACAAAATTAATATCACAAAAACGATTAGTTTAAATGCTATAATTTTATTCATATATGTAATACACAAGATTTGGATAAAATTAATTTAGCTGAATTATAGAATTTATAGAACGCTTTTAAATTCCAAGAAGTGCAATATATACGGGGTTCAAAATAAAACGTTTTTCTCGGCAAACCTATTTCGAGATATTTTGAATGTTCGTAGTAAGGTATTTATCATTGAGCATTATTTACATAGTACTCGCACTTAGAACATTATCCTACATTTTACGCATTTTTCCAGGTTGAACAAATACCTATCAGTTTTCGTCAAAGTCACGAAAAACAGCAAGAGAGAGCGAAAAAGCAGTAAAATCTTAAATCGTGCACAACAATTCGTGCTCTGCTACTGACGCGAACAGATTTCCGGCTCGAAAAGTTTTCCAAGCTTAATGGTCAAAATTTCTAAATTTAATCAAATGTCGAACGTCGAATTTCGCTAAAATGAGCGGTACAATATGCATTCGAGCGTCCAATATTTATACATTCGATGCGTAACATATGATAAACGAAAGGTGTAATCTGCTGTATATTTTTTTTATTTTTTTTTTCAACCACCAAACACCTGAGTGAATTGATGAAAAATGTTTTACGGCAATCAAAAAATGTTATCAAATCCTGAACGAATTGTGTGTGTGTGTGTGTGTGTGTGTGTGTATGTGTGTGTGTGTTTATGTGTGTGTGTGTGTGTGTGTGTTTGTGTGTGTGTGCGTATGTGTGTGTGTGTGTGTGTAAAAATAGCGTGTGTATACACTTAGACACCGGTCAGACATGGCAGCGTGGCGGGGTTGAAATACACGAGGGGAGGAGTATTGTGATCATGACGGTTTGATTCGACAACTATCGTCCGCGGGATGGACGTGTTTTTCGAATAAACGGTGTTATTATAAGTTAGAGACACGTATACACGAACATATATACACACGTACGCGCATACGGGTTGAATAATAGTTTTGCCGCGAACACCGTTATTACATTATAAACCGCGGCAGTGCACGACCGTCGTACTATTATACAACCGCCAAGTTTTCGGTCCATTTAAAGTTTGCCGATATATAAATACGATTCGTGTATATGCGGGATCTAGGGGGGACGGGGAGTCCGGTAAAGTTTAAGTGTATTCGAATCTCTTTGACACGTGGCGGAAGATCCGCGTTTCCCTAACCCTACTCCAAACCGCTACTAACACCCCAACGTCATCCTCGTCACCCGTCGTGTTATCCTGCACCCCCGTCGATCACCTGCTCCACCCTGACCGAGCTGGACGCCTGTCCTCTAGCGTTTTAACTCGAAGAATTTTCGCACCCACGTTAAACGGATCGAATGCCTGTACACGGAGCTACCCATATCCCTACCACACCCTCGGACTATCGGTTGGTGTGCGTTACCTTTAGCGTGTTTCGTTTCGTACATATATAGGATGTACCTACGTCAATTAATAATCTTTCGGACGAATATTCCAACCCGAGCAGGACTCTAATAGTAAATAAGATACAATAATATGAAGATTTATCCATCAGTTCAATTTCAAAGCAGTAAAATATATCCACATCATTTTTAACTTATATTACCTCTAAATAAAATAAGTTCAAAAACAAATTTTGAAAAATTAAAAAAAAATACAGTACGATTTTTATTCTAAATGTAAACTATGATTACATGCATTTTTATTACAGGATATAATTTAATTTAGAATACATACATAATTCCATATATTTTTTATAAAGGCATACTAAATAAAAAATATATGATGTTCGTACAAATATATAATCGAGTTTAATTGAATTTTTATTAATATTTTGTAGTATTAACTGTCGGTTATTATGACTAACTTTTGACTAATGTAACTATAATGTACTTTAGGTGTCATCGTATACGTTTTATTTTTAATTTAAACGACTAAAAACAATAAAAGCCTATGGAATTTCGAATATTTAACCCGTTGTGTATCGAGAAAAATATTTCTATGGTCGTAAATTGGTTGGGTTGATTAAGTTAACTGAGTATTATTTTACTGATTTTTATATAATTACAGTTGATTTGAAAAATTACCACCATTTATAATCAATCATCACCTGACCGCATCTGTTTACAACGGCCAACAAGAATGCAACCCGATATCAAGCGTATATATGATTATATTGCAGTGATCACAGTACGTTATTAAACTTAGTTGAACTATTTAAAAATAGTATGAATCTATTACCAACACTGTTCGAATTATATTATTAACTTCTTAAGACAATCACTTCACGAACCAAGGTAAAAAAAAACCGTCAATTTAATTATCATTATTTCGTCTAATAAAATGAAAAATCACATTTGGCCATTGTCATAGTCTGCATTAGCATTAATAATATTGGGAAAGAGTAAATGGTTCAATGAACCGGCGGCCAATGAGCCGATATTATTATACATTTAATATTATTGATACCTTTTTTTTATAATTATTATATTGTTAATTATATCCTTCTTATATTTGTGCTTATATAATAATCTGAGAAACTGGTAACTTGGCAGATGATACAAAACACAAATAACAATAAATAATGATTCAGGTTTATGACCAATAATAGCAATATTATATATTATTCTTTTAAAATCAATAGCTCATTGTTGATAATAAAATTACATATTTGGAAATCTTTAAACCGCGTTTATATTCATCAAAGTTAACATGCTAGAAAATGTTATGAAGAATTTTCATGCATTTGATTTGTATGTAAACAGATTATATTATGTTAAATTCCCGTAGAAGTGAAATTTTTTTTTCATTTAGTCATAGACTAAAAGTATTCCGCTGTTTATTAATTTTTTCATTCATATTTTATGTATAGCATTGCGTTTTTTTAATGTTAAAGATATAATTATTATGTAAAAAAAATCACTACTAATTAAGATTAAGGATGGTAAATTAACTATAAATGGTTATGTGATAAAAAAAAATGTCATGATGATTAAGAATGCGAAAAGGGTATCACAATAAAAGGTCTAGAAATGCCTTTGAAAGTTGTATTGCTAAAGCTTTGATAAACATTAATTTATTCGACCCTTTGTTTGGACATATAAACTGTAAGTCTAGTGTTGTCGGTCCAATATAATTATCTCAATAATAGTATGTCGAAACAGAATACTATTGTTCCTAGTTACAAACGCAATATTACTAAATATATATTACTCATTTATAAAATAACGATCAGGGTATTTGAGTGTCATCAATTAAAGACAAGGCATTATACTAGTCAAAACAAGTCAATTTTTCGTCAACATTTTTTAACTAATGTATATAACTTGTATTAGAGTATTTGTGTTATAAATTTGATTTATTGATTATTATGATTTGTTTAAAATGTCATCGAAGAGAAACGTTAATATTTATAAAATTAAAATTATAAAATAAAAAATATATAAATATACATTTTCGGAATTAAATTATTTTATTTTATTTTTTTGAATTTCGATAAACAACATTTCTTGAACTTTATATGCATAGATTAGTTTTATTTTTCTAAAAATAATATTATCTTTGATTGGGTAAAAAGCAGTTTCTACCTCTATAATACTTAAATACACATAACATGTACATTCTACAGTTTATAGAACTTAAAGTACTATATTGTGTAAGTCATTAATTTCAAAGTAGAACAATGTGTAGCATTGTTATTATAAAATCAATGATAAATCTTTGCATTTGACAGGAAATATGGACTTACTTACAGCTGTGTTTATGTCATTTTTATAAGTTTTTATAAAATTATTTTGGGTAAATATAAAATAGTCCGACATTTCGAAATAAAAAAATGCAAGACTTTTAATGTAATTATTTTATTTTATTATTATTTTAATGTAACTGAAAACTCAGTTTACAAATACAATTGTAATTAACAGAGTATAATATATATATTTTTTTCTTATATTTTTGTTTATGTAAGTTTTTTCTTATAGATTTCAAACAAAGCTAGTATATATGATGAATATAACATAAGACTTAGAATATATTGGTTTGGTAATTTTTATTAGTCTGGTATCAAACTTTTGAATAGTACATCTATGTCAAAAGTTTCAGGTAACAACTATTTTGTTAAAGTACCCAGAACTAGAACAATATATTATGTTTTGCAGTGAAAATTATATTGAAACATTGAATGTAAATATCGAGATAAATACGTCAAAAGTATTTTCGATTCTTATAATGTTGGATGCAAGATATTTTTTAAAATAGATTACTTATTATAAAATAAAATACAAAATATAAATTTTAATAAATTACAGGAGTAACTTGATAAAAGCCATTTCGGTGAAAATAAATTTTATGAAACGGATATTTCGGCGAACGAATATTATGACCATACTTCTAATGGATTGGAACGATATCATATTATCAGGACTTATTCTAGATGTTATCGATAAAATGGGAACACTATGATACACAAACAAAAAAAATCCTTGTTAGATAACTTTAGAAATTAAAATATTTGTATCAAATACAAACTACATGTATTTAAATATCAAACCTTACATCCATTAAATAAATATTATAGTTTATAATCCAGAAATAACGTTTAACATATAGATCTTTGGCTTGCAGTCAGAAAATACACTCAATTTTGCGATTCACGATAAACAGCATTTCATATATTATTATTACACAAACTATTCACCATCATTCACCGTTTAAATGTTGGACAATAATATAGAATTTATAAATATATTGTTTTATATTATATTATATCGCGGTAAAAATTTAAATGATTACCGGCGCTGGCACACCGTACCGGACCCGGTAACCGGCCAAACATACGGAATGAGATGGGGAACTCGAAAGCGGCGCTGAATCACACGCTTCCAGCGTCTTGTACGTAAATGATGATGCGCAACTACGAACAGCTCATGGTATGTTATCACCTGCGGGAGTTTCAGACGCTGTACGGGCCGGATAAGAACGCGTTGATGGACATTCGTTACTAATGGCAAGATGAACACGACCAACGACCATAGGGTGTGAATCAACATCATCCACGATGCACCACGCACTCCGGCACGAGTACCGTGACATCAGCCTAAATCTTGTGACCAGTGTCTGGCCACTGCCGTGTTGCGGTACTCGTGGTTCATGTGGGGAGCAAGGTCTACTGCGTCGATTCCATCGATGTCGTAGAAGGCCCCAAAATGTGGATCAGCTGGTGCATCACCATATATCAGATCCCCAACCCCCATCACGAACACCCATTTACCGATACCTCGGGTTGCAACTTCGTTAGAGTCAAGTAAATCGTAAATTCTTATTTAGTTAATAAACATAAAAAATGTATGAAACTAGTCACACAAGATATTTTAAACTCAAATATCATTATTTAAAAGCAGTGGTGGGAATTATCTAGATAAATTTATCTAGATGAGTTATCTAAATAAAAACTACTTATCTATTATATTATCTAGATAAACTTAGTTCAAGTTTAATCTAGATTAAAAAAAGTTGTATCTAGATAAGTTAATTCCAAATCGCAAAAAATGAAATATTTCAGTCCTGAAATAAAATGGACTTTTCATTGAATATTTGTGCTCTCTCTTTTGTCCTTTAATTTAATTTATTTTTATAATATATCTGGATCGTATTTTTGACTATTTTTGGCGAGAATACTATGGTTTTTAGTTTTAATTATAAAACAGATTGTGGTGTAGCGTGGGTTTTGAGAAAGTGTAAGCAGAAAAAATAGTGTATGGGAAATTTATTAGTAAGGATATCGCCTTATTGGAAATAAAAGTAATAATAAACCATTTGGTTGTGGTGTATGCAATATCATAATTATTTACAAATTGTGTATAAATGTGAGGCCATCTACGACTTTGTACGTATATTGTGTATATTAGCTCGCTTAAAGCTGGGATCCCACGGCACGTAGCTCGGCTCGGGGCTTGTGGTTTCCCTACACGACGACACGATGCGTCAATATTCAATACCAAGTATTAATAGAACGAAAATAGATTTTCCACTATCGTAGGCCAACGGCTATTCTACATCCCTTAATTTTTCTTAAAATAATAATTTTTTCTTACATCGGACATTTTTTTTTGTGTTATATGCTCCTTTAAACAACAATTTTATTTTTATTTATCTTTTATTTTTACTAAATTGTTATTGTTTATATGTATAATGTTAGAATATTTCAAAACTTAAAATTGTTAGGGTGTTTTAGATTAAAAATCATAAGAGTTATAGATGAAGAAAGGAATTTGATTAAACAAGTTATTTTGGAAATACACTAAATACACTAAATTATTTTATTTAGTAAAGTGCAAATAATATAAAATAAAAATACTATTAATTCATAATTTCTTTTGATTATTTAAAAAAATTATAATTTTAACTATTTTTTATCTATATAAAAACGTTATTATCTTTATCGGTATCTAGATAACTTTTATAATATTATCTTTATCTTATCTAGATAACATTATTGTTATTTGGACTCAACACTGTTTAAAAGTATATGTAAATAATATATATCTTAAATTTTATTTTTTTTTAATTTAATACCTATAAAAGTTATTTATATTTTTAATATGCCATCAAAACTTGAATAAAATATTCAATTTTCAACCTTATATCTAAATATAATTCAATGGAGTTTAAAATGTGTATTCATAATACATTTTTTTTAAATACATACATTTTATACTCTCGCAACCTTAATTTTTTTTTTAAGACTTCAATCTAAACGTCTAGTGGTCATTATAATCGAATTTTTTTTTAAAATAATTTTAAGAAATTAAAAATAAATATATCAATTATTTATTACTTTAAGTTAATATAATTTATACATCAATTACGTGTTACAAAACTGTATATTTAATTCATTCATTATTATAAATCTATTACCTACCAAAAGTACAAAATTTGAAATTCCAAACGCATAAATTAAAGACAATGTTCTAACACCAAGATAATATTATTATTCCGAAGATATTTCTATATGTCTTTTGCACAGTCTAGTTTATCCAAGACACGTGAATTTCCATTACGGATGATTTTATTTTGTCAATCTAACGTGAGCAAACTCAAAGAACCGCGAAAATATCAAACAATTGCCTTCGCCAGAAGTGGCTGAACGCATTTTAAGTGCGAAACGACGCGTCGTAGCGCGACGCCATTGCAATGAGTTAAATATTTTCACGGGACGAGTCGCGTCTGATCATGTTGTATGTATATTGGTTTAGTGTTGGTTAACAATGTCGGTTACAACTACTGGTCGATCGTGGGTCACCACGGAAGCCCGGCGGTGCACGTAGGACAATGTTGCTGCATCGCATTGCGCTACGTTGGGTCGTTAGAATTTTCGCGTTAAACGCACCACACCTCGTTCACGATGAGTTAACTCACTCAATTTTAAATTTTAATGAAATACACAATATATTTTTAGGGCTGATAAAAATACGGAACATGCAACTGCTAAGTATCGAACTATGTATATAATACATTTTAAAGTAAAAAAATATGTGCAACTTGGATATAGCAAAAGCATTCGAGTATAAATTATTTTATATTATAAATAATTTTCACAAATGTGGTATCAGAAGATCTGAAACTACTACTTATTAAGTACGTAATTAAAAAAAAAATAAAGAAAACAAAGAGTTCGAATAAATAATTCTTTGAGTATAGTATTACAAACTCTATGTGGAGTACCTCAAGGTACTAACCATTCTCCCATCATATTTAATTTACAAATTAACCTAATAAGTGACTTAAAGATACATGGAAACTAGTCTGTTGCGCAGATCAAACTGCTTTTTTTGCTGAGGGTAACTCTTGGTATAGATATTTACATACATACAAGATGGCATAAAAAAAATTAATAGTTGACTAATAAATGTGACAAATAATCTTTTCCTAAATTTAAATAAAACTATATAACTGATTCGATTAAACCAACTACAACCAATCTGTGTATTCATGAAAATTAATGCTTGTATTCAAATCTATGTAGATTTAAAACCTCATTAAAAATAATAAAAACATTTAACTATTTGGCATTGACATGTGCCATAAGCTTAATTAGCAAAACCATTAAAAACAAATAATAAAACTAAAAAAATAATCTATGCTTACAAAAATTTGGCTAATTTACTAAAAATTATATTGTATTGTATTCTATTACTTGTAGAATCAATAATCAACCTTATAATTAACTATGTTATTACTATTTGAGAGGTGTCTACTATTCAAAACTAAAACTCTTAAAAATAATAAAAATAGAACATTAAAAAAATAATTAAATGTACATTAAACCATCAATAATTTATTTAATTATTTTTAATACATAAAAACTATATTGATTTATTTAATTATACATGAGCTTAAAAAATAATAATATGCTACTAATAAAAATCAAAACAAATCAATACTTAAAAGGTTCTTAAAAATATATATAACTAATTGGCTGCATTACAAACAAAATATAAAACTTAAAATATATTAGACCAACCTTTTATCTAGTTGATTACATAATGTATTTTAATGCAAGGCCCGTAGCTATGAGGGCAAGGGAGCCCTCTGCATCTAATCGTTGTTCCCTCTAACAAATATTAAATGTGTATATGTGCTATTTAGTGGTACTAATGCATTATGCTTTGTTCACTTCTTTATTATCCTTCATTAATATTTACACCTATATAAAATTGCTATATTCTGTTCTATCACAAAGTTTTAAAAATAAATAAATAGTAAATTTTACTAAAAAAAAGTATAAAAACAAGTTATATCCAAAATTTATTTTCCATTGACAATAAAAAATATAACAAAAAAATTAAAAATAATAACATTTGATTCATTTAAGCGTATATGCAAGTAGATTAAATAATTATTATCAATTTTATTTATTTACAAGTTCAACGTTCGTTTAAATAGGTACATGATATTATAAAAAAAGTTACACATGGCTAAAAATCTTAAGAGCTATAGCTAGTCATTATTTCACTGATATTGAATCTCTGAAGTATGTATATTTTTTACATACTTTAAAATCAACTGAATGAATTAAAACTTCGAAATTTATATTTGACATTCGTAAAAAAGTTTAAAACTTTCGTCGCAACGAAATACATCAAATAAGGAATCATTACATCCTAAATCTTCTAAATCAGGCGTGCCCAACCTTTTTCAACTCGCGGGCCACATTAAAAATGTATATTTATATGCATCACAGGTTTTTTTTTTTGCTCATTTCGATAAAATATAGACTAGTCATATTTTATCGGATATAATATTATCTTTGTTTACCTATACTTAAATATATTTAATTATTTATTTATTTGTAGTCTATTACACTAATTTATTTCTATTAATATTCTAAAATCCCATGCATTTTTTTTATATATAAAAAATTAAAAATTGTAATATATTTTATATTCTTAAAAACTTTATAAAATACATTTTTTATAAGTAATAATTTTTTTTTTACACCTATATAAATTTCTAATGTTTATAAAATGGTCACGGGCCGGTTGGCACGCCTGTTCTAAATGATTACTACCATAATATTTTTTTTTTTTATTAAATAATGAAAGGGGAACCCAACATCTTATTTTTATTTTTATTTTTATTTAAAATCACGCATGCTGCTGCTCTGCTACAATAACAACGTAATCACGGTATGATGATCATAATCACAGAACGACCATGATGGTAACATCTAATTAAATATTTCAATTTAGTGTGGATGTACATGCAATATAATATTTGTAACACATATATAATTTGTTATGTGTTACATGATATATCTTGTTCTATAGCAATGAATTCTATAGCTATATAGGTACGGATAAGGCTTTAGATAAACATTTAATTTGCAATATCAGCACTTTTTAGAATAAGAAATTATTTTCAGTTATGTTGTAGTTTATACTCCGGAAAAAAAAAAATATATATATAATAATGAGCCATGGACAGATTGTACGAAAATCGATTGACTAACATTAAGAATTTTGCATCACTTCTCATAAAAATTTTTCGATAGACGATCTATGTATTAACTGATATAGTGCTACACAAACCTTATCTGTTATCTTGTAAAATATTTATTTTTTTTGGCCTCATGATATTTTCTTCTGCTTTACTCTTACAGGTGAAATTAACTATTTGTCTATCTATGAGATTTATATCGAAATCAATATGGTCTGCTGTATGATCCCCTTCTAATTTGGGAAACTCATAATTATTTTTGGTAAATATTTAAGCAGTACACTTCTTTTTATAACACCTAGTACTGCCAATTTATGATGTAAATGCAAAATTCAATTAAAATTTTTGCGAACATTTTGTTAAAAAAAATTAAAACTATGCCCTTGGTTATTTGTGACTACTTTAATATTTTCCAACATTATACAAAAAAATGCACTGAAGTCATTTAATATTAATAATAAAATTTTCGCGAATGCGATAGTGGCAACCAGAGATGTATTTACATTTTTGGCGCCCTGGGGCACTGTTTCTTAAGCGCCCTCTTTTAAGAATAACCTAAAAATAAAATCGTTTATAAGATGAGCGTTTAAAGACAGCGCCTCTTATCAGTACTATTATTATCAGTATCACACTTTCACGCCACTCAGCCTCATGAACACACACACACACACAGGGCCGTTCAGAGGGGGGGGCAACGGGTACATTTTGCCCCAGGCCCCATCGTTGGAAAAATTTTAGGGGGCCCCCATAAAGTCTGTATAATAATAAAAACGAACTGTCACCGACCAATTATGTTACATTCAATTATTTTATGTAAGTATGTAATGCAGTATATGATTTTAAATGGGCTTGATTGGTTAAGGTCTAGAAAAATACATTTACAAGAATTTTGTTATTCTCGGTGAGTATTTTGTTTATCATATCTTATTATTATGGTCGAAGGGCCCCCAAATTAATTTATCCCTGGCCCCAAAAAACCTTGGGACGGCCCTGCACACATACACATTATTGTACATTATTATAATTTTGCTTATTTAAAATAAACGATCATTTATACAATAACTTGGACTTTGTTATTCAAAGTTGTCATATTATGGCCTTAATTGTGTTGATTTGATTGACCAGCCATACAAAATAAATAAAATAATTAAATTGATTATAAATACTACTAATATATATGTATTATAGTTTATATGAACCAATAAATATAAATATTTAAAATGGTATATTATATTAATATTTATCTAATTTATCAATAATATTAGATATGAACTTTTCTAAATCCTTTTTAAAGATAGAATTTTTAAAAATCTAAATTTTAACTGTACTGTTTCCAGTTTTTCATTAAATGAACATCAAATTTTGATGTTGAAGATGAAGACATTGTATACGTATGTAAATTCAATGAATTAAATAAAATAAAATTTTAAATTTATATGATATTTAAATATAATTTAAATGTAATCAAACGATTATGTGATAAAGCAACTGTCATGATCACGATTATAAAGAATTATAAAGTTCTTTATAATCGTGGTCATGATAGAGTGATACTGATAATACAGTATGTAGATTTATACTACCTAAAAAAAATATTAATAAATGTGAGAATTTTTTCAGTTATTTATTGTCAGAGTGCGATAGGTCAGATAATGTAATTTATTTTGATAATAATATAAAGTAATTATTTTGCATTGTTTTAAAATTCTGGATTCTGACGTCCTCTCAAAACTTGGCGCCCGGGGCCAATGCCCCCCTTGCCCCCCCCCCTAAATACGTCCCTGGTGGCAACTTTTGTCTATATTCATGTTTACACACTCGATAACCGGTTCCGGTTCCGGCCGTCATTTCGATGGCCAAGGATTTTTAAAAATATAATAAACAAATTTTATTTTTATTTGGAAGAAAACGGAACATAATCTTTGGCGGAAAACGGTGATAACGATCGAGATACACTTTTTCGGAAGACGGCGACGCCCACGATAGTGCTTAGTTGACAATAACATGATAACATTCAACATTGTATTACTAATTTATCAATTATTAATACACCTTTTATTTAGATTTGAATAGACGACTGACTAACCAACCGACAGGCGTGTATTTTTATTTTTTATTATTTTTATTATTAAGTACCTTACTTTTAATATTTTTATTTAAATATAAAAAAATATTTAGTTTGTAGTTTTAAAACAAAATTTTTATTTTAAGCCTTAAAAAAATATTCAAAATCTAATTATATTGAATTATGAGAAGATTGAAATTAATGGATTTTAGATAAATATTTACAATATACTTAATAAATTAATTTAAAATAATATTATATAACAAATTGTATTTGCCTAACTTGATGACTTTATCTAGCTATGGGCCTATTTATTTTACATTTTATACTATAAATTTCTTATATTAAAAAAAAAAATCTTGTCTACTCGTTTAAGATAAACTTAATTTTAAAACGTAGGTATGTTCGTTAAAGGTACTCACCGACTAACATACGTCCCGTAACCAGTTTATCTGCATTTGACGATGAACCGTTTTTTTTTTTTTTTGATTCTTCTGTTCACGCACACAATCACTTAACGTTATTAACACACGCGATAATCGCTCGACGGCACTTTTGCAAAGACGAAAAAAATTCACGGACGTGAAGTAATAGAAAAAAAAAAAAAAATGTGAAACCGGATACCGGACAATACTTGAATACGTACGTCGGCCACCTCGGCGGTGGTGCACGATGGATCACTTAACCGAAATAATACACGTAGTATTCGACGAGATGAAAACGATGCGGGATGAAGTGGTACAGGCAACACAGAAAGATACATGCGCGACACACGAACGGTACGCGAGGACTGTCGAGCCCACCGCAAACGTGAAGCAGTGTGCCCCCCTCGGCGCCGAGATTTTCGGAATCGATCATCACTCCGTCCGCCATCTACCAATGAACAATCAAACCAACACCCAACCATCAACTCTTCCTCCTCACCAACCACATTATATCTCTACAGATTGTCGGTCGTAGAAAAATGTCTGTGATCATGGTTTCTCACGAGAAAAATGTAGTTAAACAATTATAGTCGATCAACAGAAGTGGAATATGACTTGAATCAATTTTTGTTCACAAATTTACATTATTATTGTTCCTTTTTTCTTTCAATTCAATTTGAACGGTTTATATTCAACTCATATTCATTTTTATAGTTTTTAGAGACTTAGAGTATTTATTTGACTTATAGTTTAGTTGAAAATTACGTCGAAAGCAGCTTTCCATGAAATTGTAAGTACAATAGGTGTTTTATTAATAGAGGAATTTATAACAATTTTATTTACTATGTGTATAAATTAAAAACAACAAAAATAACAAAATAAATATGTACGAGTGACGGCTGTTTACAAATGAAGTTTTAATTGAATCAACTATACTCCATATACGTGCATAGACGTGTCAACATAGATTTCAACTTGAAAGTTATTGGCAAACAACTCATTACTTGATTAACTAAATAGTTGTTCAAATATATTGAAATAATCATTCTCACTACAGGTTTCATTCAAATTTTGTTGATCAACTATAATCGTTCAAATACATTTGACTTATGAGGATGTGCCTTGAGTTTCTCGGACAGAGTCGAAATTCGGGATTAGATTATACTTCAGTGTTCGGGGACAATTGGTTCGAGCGTTGTTCATAACGCGAAACTATTCTATTTCGTGTTTTCACAATAGTTCGTCTCCAATTGACCAAACCATAGAATTACGATTAGGTATACCACAATATGCAATTAATTAGTTGTTATCGAGAAATTGACTTCGTTCAAATTTCGAACTTGTGATCAGTTTTATTTAATTCTGGGACAAGCATTTAAACCAAAGACTAGAACCATTACGATTTTCTCAGTTTTGGTATCATTTTCGGTTCTTAGGAATAATAAATAACAATTTTAGTTCCGGTTTCGGTTGAAACTGGTTTTATCGCAATCTATTGATAATTTTAGATTCTGAACGGAGTGATGGAATGTATTGGTTTTACAATAATGTGTGTTTTTTTTTTATTTTTTTTATTTTTGTGTCTGACGACACTTTTTTTGGCAGTAAAAATACTTCGATTTGCTTAAGCAGCAACTTTTCTGAAAGGAAAGTGAAAGTAGATGGTACTTTGGCTAGTCTAAAATCCAACTTTTCAATACTTTTTAAAAAAATCGAAAAAAACGATAAAAAAATTACGAAAAAACGGGAAATTTTATGCAAAATCACGTTTTTACAAATTACATTTTTTTTAAAATGCTCTAACTCAAAAAACAAAAGCCACAACAACTTGAAATTTTCACCAAATCTTTATATTGACATTTTCTTAACATGGCTAAGTTTTCAAAATATTTTGACTTATTTATAGACAATTTAAATTTTTGATTTTTGTAAAATTTTTGTTTTTAAACATCTATAAAATTTAACTGACAGACCGAAAACTCTTGAAAATTTAATACAATGTTTATAATAAGTTAAACTTATCGTAACTAAAAAATATCGATGATCGGTTTACTCAAATTTTTTTTCAAAAGGCTTTTTTTATAAGCCCTTAAAAATCAAATTTGTATAAAATGTGTAAAAATAACGATAATTTGCAAGTTATTTTGTAGATAAAAATTTTTTCTGTTCATACTTAAGTTTCAAAATTTTAACACTAAGTTATCTATAAGCTACTCTTCAAAAATTTTTAAAAAAATATCTACCTGACTTAGAGGAAAAAATTTTATCACAGTTTGAAATTTAAATATTTACGAAATTGCATAAAATAGCGATTTATTCTCAAACGATTTTTAATATTTGTTATAATTCAAAAAGTATAAGTTGCAGATTTTTGAAATTTTTACCAGCTGTTTAGATTAACATTTTCTTTATGTCATATTTTTTTCAAAATATTAAATTGATTTTTAAGCCACTTATAGGCATTTAAAATATTCGATTTTTTTAAATTTTTTTTTTTTATAATCGGTGATAAAAAAAATTTGGCTCGTACAAAATACTTAAAAATTTATTAGAAGATTCCATAGAAGTAGTTCTTAATGTCATTCAAAAATTATTAAAATCCATAGACACAATTTTTTTTATAAGCGTTTGAACAGCGAATATTGACATAAAATTACATGTAAAATATAATCTTCTTCTTTTGCTTCGCCTTCCTCCCAATTATTTGGGGTCGGCCACCCTTGTCCTACACCTCCACTTTACTCGGTCAATCACATCTCCTCTGTACACACCGACAGCCCTCATGTCATTCTCCAAAGTCTCCAACCATCTCTTTTTTGGTCTTCCTCTTCCTCTTTTCCCTTCAACGTCCATCTTCATAACCACTCTTACTGCATTCGTTTCCTCTCGCCTCATCACATGCCCAAACCATCTCAGCCTATTTTCCCTCATCTTGTCCACAATTGGTGCTACACCAACACTACCTCTCACGTATTCATTCCTTATTCTATCTTCTCTTGTCACTCCACTCAACCATCTAAGCATTCTCATTTCCACGACACTCATACTTTGTTCTATTCTCCTGTTAACCGCCCAACACTCTGAACCATACTGCATAGTTGGTCTCACTACACTTTTATAAAATTTACCTTTCAGCCTAATTGGAATTCTCTTATCGCATAACACGTCCGATGCTTTTCTCCATTTCATCCACCCGCACTTAATCCTATGTTTTACATCCATGTCAAAGCCCCCGTCCTTTTGAACAAAAGATCCTAAATATTTAAAGCTCTCAAGTTCACCTATCACATCACCATCTATTGTCAGTTGTCTCCTCATTCCTTCAACTTCTTTGTCTCTTTGTCTAAAATCATACTCTATATACTCAGTTTTATTTCTACTAATTCTCAATCCCTTTTCTTCGAGGGCTAACCTCCATTCATTTAACCTATTATTAACAACTTCTAGGTTTTCTCCTATCAGAACTATAACATCCGCAAACATCATACACCATGGTATCTCACCCAGTATCTCCTTTGAAACCTCATCCATTACCACTGACAACAGGTAGGGGCTTAGAGCTGACCCCTGGTGCACACCTACTCCTATACTGAAACCTTCTGATACTCCACACCGACTCTTGACACTAGTACTCGACCCTTCATACATATCCTGGATCAAATTAACATACATTTTTGGGACATTTTTTCTCATTAATGCCCACCTTAAAACTTCCCTTGGCACCCTGTCATACGCATTTTCTAAATCTATAAACACCATGCATAGTTTTTTATTTTTTTTTCTGTACTTCTCTACTAATTGTCTAACACAAAATAATGGCTCCATTGTCGATTGTCCTGGCATAAAACCAAACTGGTTTTCTGATATCGACGTCTCACTTCTTATCCTCTTCTCTATAATCTTTTCCCAGATCTTCATACTATGACTCATGAGCTTTATTCCTCTATAGTTCCCACATTCTTGTATGTCTCCTTTTCCTTTAAATATTGGTACAATAAAACGCTTTCTCCAATCTTTTGGCATTTTTCCCTCTATCAGTACCTTATTAAAAAGATTTTTCAACAACCCAATGCTTACACCTCCTAACATTTTCCACACCTCTACAGGTCCCATCAGGTCCTACTGCTTTTTTCTTTTTCATCTCCTCATCCCACCACCACGTTTCCTTGTCTTCTGGTAAACTACTTTTGGTTTCACCAACAACCTCTTTTGCTATGTTCTTAACACATGTAAAATATAATATTATGTATAATATTCTAGACTGACAAACTATGTCGCTGTATGCAACTGCCAACCCATCCTAATTGAAAAATATATTTATCGTTTTAAAATAAAATATACATTTTACAATATTTATAAATAACAATGTATTATATCCTAGACAAACATATTATCTCCGTTCAGAATCGTTATTCGTATACAATGATATCTATCATTGCATTCAAATTTGACAAATCCATTGTAATAATGACCTATCCTATAAACGAGGTGCACTCCACCCCCAACTGTACAGCAGAGTGAGGCCCATCCGGTTCTTTATTTTTTATTATTTTTTTAAAGGACAAGGAGTTTTTTACTTTTTAAATTAAACAAAAATTACATTAACTTTTTATATTACCATCTTTAAATACAGATTTCTTCGTATTATTGACCTATGGTCAAATATGGTTAACTATCGTGATAGGTATAAATTCATAACCATAAAATTTACATAATGAGGAGTGCAATTTATTTATGATTCATCTAAGCAATTATTAATTAGGATTACGTGGGTGTATTGTAAAAATTTATGTATATTTTACCTACTTTAGGAAAAATATGAAATTTAGAAATTTATCAGACTACTAATATCTAGTTAGGTTGTTGCTGTTATTAAAATCTCACTGAGAATTGGAGTACTAAATTATAATCAAAGTAATTGATCATAGAAAATCATTTAATTATTGTGTTAAATAACCCTAGTGTGTATACAGTAATACATAGTTTTATATGTGTAAACCGTTATTTTTTTTTTTGTTACTTATACGCCATTAGTCATTACTGAACTTTAAATTAAAATGTCGATTTCGGTTTCAGTTACTTTATAAAAGTTTTTATGGGTTCCGGTTAATCTTTAGCTTCAAATATTTATAAGCGGTTTCGGTTCGAATCCGATGTTTATTGATTGGGTTCCAATACCTGATTTAAACAATATTATTATATGTTATAGACATTTAGTAAGGTAGTAGACTTGTAAATAAAAAACACATTTGTGGTATGTATTTGCATCACACATTTTGGAAGAGTACATGGTACCGTTTGAATACTTTTCTGTAACCATATGAACAAATTTATAATTATTGCAAGGTATACCGTAATATGCTACAAGTTATAAGTAATCTGATTTTTTCCCCGGTGAAAGCGAACAATAATAATAATCATAATTAAGTGAATGTTAATATTAACTATTTATAACCGCATTATTTTTTCGTTGTTGGGTAGGACTTGGAATTCGGTGTCCCAGGTACTTTTTCTTCTCGTTTACGGTAATAAAAATATTATATGTGAATACGTTTTTTCTCTGAATCAAGAAATTTCACTAAAACTAGATCTGCGTGCATTATAGTTAGACCAATGTTATTCAGACATTTAAATCCCGGCTTAGTCCAGCTAACGTGTCTACCGAACTACATGCCTACCCAATAACACAATTATACAAAAATGCATCCATGCAATCACGAACCTACTCTGATTCAGTTTTAATCATGGAGTACGGAGAATAATTTGGAGTTTCAACGTTGACTGATGTTCATTATATTCGTCCGTTGTCTCTCTTACGTAATTTTATTTACACAGTTGAAACACTTATATCGCATTGTTAGTATAGAACATTCTGTATTTCTGCAATAAAATTGTCCGGTATGCACCGAAAAGATAGTTACATTCATAAAGGGTTTACAGTAACTGATGCTAATCAATATCAATGCCAGTTAAACAAAACGAATGGATAAATAACTAAAATAATTTGAATGTAAATTATAAAACACATTTAATATACTTTAATTAAGATTTTTCCTTCAATTATTATATTTCGATACTTACCATAAACAAACATTAAAAATTAATAACAAAATAGTAATTATTAAAGCTCACACAAGTAGATTCTTAAATCTGATTGTAATATGAAATTGAGAATTAATTTAATTATAATTGTATTATTGTTTGATACAGCAGTGATTAGAGAAAAGTTGAGACTGTAAATTGAAAAATAGGTATTAAATTGATATCTTTGATAATAGAGAGATGGGCAGTTAAGAAGTAGATGTTGAAACTCGCAGTCAACTTCACCTCGATTGGGTAGAATGCGAAATGAACTGTTATTGAACCTCAGTTTAAGTAACTGATGCAGTACTAAGTTGTGTCCAGTGCATAATCTGATATTTAATTATGAAAATGAGATTCACTATTTTTAATTGAAGCCATGGTCGAGTAAAAATAATGTTCGATATTAACCAACATATATCCAGAAGCGTAAGACACTAGAAGATTATCCTATTCCAGTTTCCATTGTTTTTTTATAAGCGGAATATGAGGACTAAGTCAGTGTAAGGTCACTACTGAAAACCCAAGTGAGAATGATTAGCGTTAGAGCCAGTTATAGAATCAGCTTGCTTATTTTCTTTGATATATTTTTACCCTGGAACTTATAGAAAATAAATGGTAAAATACCTGATTTTGAAAAATAGCAGTAATCTATTTTTAAACATGAACATTTGTATTTTGTGGTAATAGTACGCAATTATAATAACTTTAATTATTACAGCCATAATTATTATTGAGTTAATTATGGTCCCAAAACATAATCCTAATGAAATAAAAAAATGGAAAGCTTTTTTTATTCAGTGAACGATGACTACCTACATTTAATTTGTCGATTCAAGCAAGCTGCTTTATTTATGTTATACAATTGCTTTATATATAATTTCATATTCTTATATATAAATATATATATATATATATATTCGCATATGAAGTCTAAATTATTTATATTTGATTCTAGTCATAAAAATTTGGATCATTATCGTAAAATCTGTGTCCAGATAACGATTTATAAGTATTACAGGTATGTACGTAGAACACATTGTATTTTGATTTATTGAATATTATATTTTACCTTCCATAAACACGATAGTTATTAACGTCATAAGGTACATAATGAAATATTATACTATTATTATTATTTTTTATATATATATATATATATATATATATATATATATATATATATATATATATATCAAAATTGTTTTCATTATATGTAGACTGAAATTAATTTATTTTGCTCATAATGTAATATTATATTAATATGACGTATAACAGTATGAAATTCCAATGAAGTAATTACTGTAAAATACTACAATATTTATAAAATGACAAATAATATGGTCTAATTTGTTTCCATAGTTAAATACATTCCAGTCATTTGACTCTTGATATTCAAGAGTTCATGAATAAAGCATAGTAACGAATAAAACAAGAAATACAAATTTTAGCTTATTATAAGGGTAATTTTATTAAATTATGTGGACTTACAATGAGTTATGTTTTAATCCTAATAAAATATTGTTGACGGTAGGCAACTAAACATTTAATACTTCCAAAATAAGTGTTTCATATGAATAAAATAATATAATATAAATAATATGTTATATATTTTTTCCGGCATAAATATTTCTGTCACATACTGCATTATATTACATTATATTATATGAAATATTTTAATCTGTATGTGATAAATTTCAATAACAATGTTTTAATTGTGGTACCCATAAAATTGATTACAAGTTATAGTTTACCTAGAGAATCCTAGATGAGTAAATAATCTTAACAAATTAATTAACAGCAACGGCTAGCTGCCGATGCGAAGCTTATTATAACCATGATTATTTCAAATCAAGGTTTAAACTACACATACACCGATTAATCTAACCTTGCAAAAATAAATTAACATATTTATTTTACAAATCGTGGAGATAATGAAAACTTTACCTGTACACTAAAATATCATAACGCGTTTTTTCAATTATTAATATTATGTAGTCATGTTAAGGCGCGTTCAGACGGAGCAGCTTTTGCCGCGCGGCATGAGTGTGAATACATGAATACATTTTCCGCGGCTTTTTTTGATGCCGCGCGGCATAATTTTCGATCGGCCTAGTAGGCGGTCTACATCAAAGGAAAGCCGCGCGGCATTTGCCGCTCGCCTATACCGCGTGTGTGTGGACGTATTTTCGGCAAAGCCGCGTGGCATCAGTACTTATTTTTTAAGTAGATATTTAAATTATTTTTATACTAATTTAATACAAATCGGGAAATAAATGCCGCACCGTGTGGACGCGAATTGGCCGCGCGGCAAAAACTGCTCCGTCTGGACGCGGCTTTACATTTTTATACTTATATGGGATTATAATGTAATCAGTGGTGGCTCGTGATGATTTGACAAAGGGGTGCGATAATTTTTTTTTTTTTAACTTGCATAGAATATTATATTAAGATTATAAAATTATTTATTTATTATGTATATAAGTATATGTTATTTATTATCATTTATCAATAATAAGTTTTATACCTTAAAAAATGAAATATGAAATAAATACAAAATAAATATTAATAAATATTTATTATATAAAAATACTACTTTTAATTCGAGTATACCAAATGTATATAGAATAACAAAAAATAAAAATATTCACTGTTTTCATACGTATCTGTTCACTCTCACGTCTTATCCAACGGTAAAATGATAAAATGAATTCGATATACTCGCCTACACTACTACAGACTGACAGCCGCTCGAATTGTTCAACAGAAATCGTCGCACTTCATAGCTTTATGGTCACTGTCAATACCGATAAAATACGATTATATTTAGGTACAATCTAAATACTGCGTTTATAATAGGTGTGATTCGTGTTAAAGCCCATCATTACACACGACCTATTGTAGTGATAGCAACGGGTCGCGTTTCACCGTCCGAATTGTACGACGGATTTCATCGCACATCAAAGCTTATACGGCCGCTGCCGTCGTCGCCGATAATATGATGTTTTATCTTCTATAAAAACCCGTGTTTACATGTGCGATTCACAACATAGCACACATCATGTAATATCGACAGCCACGCTGTAACTATATACACACATATATACCTATATTATGTATGATTAGGGTTACCATATTTGGTCAGGGTCTCGTCGGCACGTTCTAAGAATTCTGGGATGGAGTGTATAAAAACACTACATTTTGTAGAAAAAAAAAAATCGTAATTCTTTGTTTTATAAAATATTTGTTTATTTGAGTTGCATGACTGAGATGACCATACTGTTTAGAAAATTTTGCTCCTTTCAACAGTTCTTTGTTCCATTGAATATATTTGTAGAACTCTGCGCAAGTCATGTTATAATTAACTCGACACTGTAAAGTCGACTTCATAGTCTCTAGGAGGCGATTTCGTTTATCAGTCTACTGGGCTAACATTATCGAAAAAATCCTTACGCATACTTTTAGTCGAACGAGTTTGAAAACATATTTTTTTATTTTTCATCGAATATTTGTATACAATAACACACAATTTGCGACATTTTTAATGTGCATTTTCAATCGGGAGATTTTTGCCTTTTGTCGGGACAGAGAGCTCAATAACAGTGACAGTTCTGATATATCGGGACGGATGGCAACCCTATGTATGATGCATATAAAATAATAAATTCAAATAATATTAAATATCAAATCAAGTATTATATTATTTCAAATATTTTGTCATTTCAGTACAGGGTGCGATCGCATCATCGCACATGGCACGAGCCGCCACTGAATATAATGTATCACTCTTACGGATGAAATTATGTTAATTTTAATTCATAATTTATAATAAGAAGTAAATTTAAAACTTTCCATATGTTTAATTTTTTTTTTTTGGTACAATCACTTCATGACAAAAAAATTTTGAAAAAGGTCAAAATGAATACAAAATTTCAATTTACGGCGAGGGTCGAGGGTGTATAATATAGTTGCAAAAAATTAGACATTTAATTTTTTTTTCTATTAAAAAACACCTTGGTAAATTTGTGTTATTTTAGTAGACAACCAACACATTATTTCCGTCTAGTTTTATTAATGAGTTAGAATATTCTTTTAGTTTTATTATTTTTTATTAATTGCAGTCAAATTTAACAAATTTAAAATATTTTTCACATGCCGAATCGTGTTAAAATGTATGTAAAAAATAAAAAACAATAATGCTCATATCGTATAATGGATTTAACCATTATTGTTAAATCCATTTTAAGATATGAGCATTATTGTTTTTTATTTTTTACATAAATTTTAACGAATTATTCATTTCGAAGAATGTTAAAAAGAAAATTTACCATTAAAAATAAAAAGGTATGTCTGGGGTTGTCTCAAACGTCAAATTTAGGAGGGACAAAATGTATTAATTTGCAGACACAAAATTGTTTCCTCACTTCACTCGGTTAATAAACTTTATTAATGATGAAAAGTTAATTCGAAAAAAATCTTCCTTGTTGATTCGTATTAGATTTGCCAATATTATATTTTTACCGTCAACTAAAAAAAAGTCTCAATATAAAAAATAACAATATCCTAAGATATGAAAAATGTTTAATGAAAAATCAATATTATTTTAAAATCCAGATTTGGGAAGTGAAAGTTCTTTCGTATAAGTATATACATAATCGCTTATTAGAAAATAAAAAAAGCCATAAATTGTGTAAAATTGTATAAACGATTTGAAACAACTTTTAAAGTCCCATTAACAAAATATATTGAATCGACTTCATTTAAAAATTTTAAATTTGTAATAATCGAAAAACTATATTATCTTTATTGACGTTCGTCTTAGTAAGTTTTATATTCTTTTTAAATAAAACATTATACAATTTTAGATGCCGTGGTATGATGTATTTTATTACAAATTAAAGTTAAATCATAAGTTGTCAATGTTGGAATGTCTTTTGATAATGTTTCACGATTAAGTTTCGATAATTTATTGTAGAGTTATCAAACATTTTACTGCTATTTTTTTTCTTTTGAATAACTCAACAGTATCTTTAGTATAATTATGATCATTGTCACGTTCTTGTATATTATAATGTCATTTTTATAATTTATAAATGACTTATATTTTAAAGTTAACAACAACGTTGAATATCAACAATATTATTCTTTAAGTTCTTATGGGTGTTTTAATTTTGTGTTTTACATATATACATTATTTACATTATTAATACATTGTATTAATATCAGTGAATATTATATTAATCGTAATGTAATAATATGTCTACATTGATTTAATATTTAAATAATATTAAATGTAACAGAAAAATATATAAGAAATACATTTCAGTAAAATCTAATTAAATATCTAATAAATAAAAAATGGGTTAAGTTAAATAGGTTGGTTAGAACATTAGAGTTAATATTTGATTATACTGAATAATCGTTTGATGTATTTGTATTATATATATATATATATATATATATATATATATATTACATTTTTGTTTAGTTATTCGTCTAGTTATAATATTTCAAACAAGTTTTTCAAATATTTGAGAATCACATTTATTGTAACTAAATGTGTCTAAATAACAAAATTCACTAAGTTTTACGTGTAGTTAAAGCAATTAGAAAAAAAAAAAAAAAAATGAAAACCACGAGGGCTACGAATATTACAATAATACAATAGTATAAATTTTAAATCTTATAAGTAGGGCTCGGATTTATTAATACATATTTTTACTGTGACATGATAAATTAATTTAGGTAAGTGATAAATTCGTTTCTAGTGATTTTTAATAAAATGAACTATATTTGATTTTACATATTTTTACATATTTCGCCATAATTACATATTTTTACATATTTCTTAATAATTCCATTTTTTCCTACATATTTAAACAATTTGTTATAATATGATTATTAATACACAAAATCTTTTGAATTTGAAAATTTAAAAATGCATTTTATCATAAATTGTAATCAAGATTAATAGCTTTTTTTTTAGTTTTTTGTACTTTATTTTATAATTTTTAATACATTTTTTTTTTTTTTAATTATATTACTATTTGAAATATAATTTGTTTCATTAGGAATTCATGTGGATATATTATATTAAATGTTAATAAATAAAATATATTAGTAAAATACATATTTTGAGTTTTTTAGCACATATTTATGTACATATTTTGTTAGCATAAATACATATAAATCCGAGCTTTATTTATAAGGAATTGTACACCTAAAAAAAAAAAAAAAAATAAGTCACCTTTTGATTAAACCCAACAATTTACGACGCGAGTACGTAGTTTATATTGTTGCTATTATTCTATTGGAAAAAACACACAATTCTGTAGATCCCGTCAAAATTAACCGATAAAATGACTGTTGAGTTCCACCTATGAAATCGACGACATTTTCAAAAACGCAGATGAGCACGTTCGAATGCGGCTAATGATTAGCTAATGCATATGCCTACCCTTTCATCGTTTCGAGCCGTACTCATTCTGCTAGCTAATTTCCGCTTGGGTACAATATATGGCTGTCCATACGTACTGAACTATCCCAAGGTAGGATCAACATTTTTCTTGTCGATGAGAAAAATGCTAAATTTTCCGAATTGAGTTCTAAGAATTTGAATTTAAAGTAAAAAAGCCTTTTCATTATACGGATCTAGTTTCGCCGAATATAATTTTCATATGCACCGGTAACTGATAGAATTTTCCACTAAACTTTGCGTCGCAAAAAACGTGTGGTGGATTGAAATGAACTAAAGTACTGAAAAAAAAATCTTTGTTAAATATTCCAAATAGATATTTTAGTATTATATTATTTAATATACACCGTGTATTTATATAATATGAGTTAAATAATGAAAGATTATAGTTTATTTATAATATTAACGGTTGTTAGATAATTTGATTATCTTTCTTAAGGAATTCATTTATGTTGAGTGACATGTTGAAATTCATACATTTTACTGTAAATTTTGTGCATTCCACAATTATGTATTTTACAGTTAGTTCTTTAAGGCATATGTCATACATAGGTTGGTTTTCTTTGCTATTAAAAGTAAATGTTTTAGATGGGCATGTCCAATTTTGATACGAGTGATTCTAGTGTTTTGTATTCGATTTAGATTAGGAGGCATATGCCAATTTTCGATTGTTTTTTTCTCTTTTAGGTTTTTGAATTGTTTATTGATGTAATTGAGTTCCAGTTATTTTGCCAGGTTTATAAAAAAAATTTTATGGATGGACATTTTTATGTTGTCTTAAAAATGTTATTTATGGTAGGATTTGAAATGATTGTTGTCGCATGGTCGGCAAATTTATCTAATTTTCCGTTTTCTGTTATTCCAATATGGGATGGTACCCACATAGTTATAAATTTTTCTGTTTATATGAGAATGGCTTGAAGCTTTTGGATGATTTCGTTTTTTTGTAAAGAGGTTTTTGATTACTAATGAATTGCTTAGTGAGTCACTTATTAGTATTATTAGTACCTATATCATTTTATTCAAGGTTATTTACTGGTTGTATCCCTTCGTAGATGGCGTCGTTTTCAGCCGAAAAAATACAAGTAATTTTTGAGAGTTTGTGTTGCATTATAATTTTGTTCTTGACGACTGAAAAACCCGCCTCATAATTTGATTTAGATATATCGGTGTATATTTGTATGTAATTGGAGAAGTTTTGTTGGACTATACTTTTTAACTAGAAAATTATAATGCCACTTTTTACTGTATTTGTATTGATTTGAGAATTTCTGTTTTTAGTTTTGGCTCCCATATCCATGATGATAAAATTTAAAATATATTTTTATTTTCGATTGAAGTGCGAATGTTCATTGTTTGCTGCAATTTGATAAATTTATCTCGGACGCTTATTAGTGTTTTCTTGTTTTATATGTTGGTTAGTGATGTAATGTAGTTATTGAAGATGGCTTTATATTGCATAAGATTTTTTGAGTTTTTTATGTTTATAATGTGTGTTAAAGCATTATTGTTTCTTTGGAGCTGTAGATATTTTTTTGGCATGTCTTAGAATGTCTGTTAGATTTGTTAAGAAAACACTTATTGATAACCGAATTCCTTTATTGTGAATAGGGTCGAATATCTTGAGAAGATTGGGTTCTGCTCTATGATGCATTATGGAATCATATTTAAATTTAGATAAAATTATAGATTTGTAGATAATTATAAGTGACTTTTCGTTAGCTCCTCATATATGCTGGACTATTGTTTAGATTACGTTCATTTTATTTTTGCAGAAACTTTTTCATTGTTTTAAATGGGGTGTCCATTTAAGATTTACATCGAAAATTATTCCTAGTGTTCTTATAGTTTTGCATAGAGGATTTGGTGAATTTCTAAGTTATAGATTTTGATTTATTTTGTTTTTATAGTTAAAAATTATATATTAGCTTTTGACCGTGAGAAATTTAAAACCCGCCTTGGAGATCGTGTAACGACGTTTGTAGAATCTCTAAAGTCATATTAATAATATTTCGGTTACAGTAGATATAGAAGTCGTCAGCAAAAATGTGTTTAATAGGATAAGGTATTTTATGGAAGATATTGTTTATTACTATTAAAAAAATAGTAACACTTATTACAGAACCTTGTGGACTACCGTTAGGTGTCAGGTAAATATTAAACAATTCATTGAGGACTTTGAATTATATCATGAGATTCCTTAGGAAGTTTTGTAGGAATAAAAAGTATAATTTATTATTACGTTTATTAGGGCATTAATTGTATAATAACATCTACTTATATGAACTTTTTTCAAATCGATAAATTATTGTCAAGAACATGAAACAAGTTTCTATATATTTAAGAACGAAAACATACAAAGGTGAATGATATTACAGTGTATTAAAAATATATTAGAAATTTGAGAGTTCATACGAATATTAAAATGTCGTCGTTCAAATATTAGTGCAAATAAATATTGATCATCGAGCTGATTTTAAAAGGAAATGGTTTTGTACAGTGTTGTTAAAGAAACCATGAGATAGGAACCTAATTTCACATAAATATTTATTTGTTTTGTCGGAAAAACTCTTTGGACTTTAACAAAAACTATTTGCCATAGCTATATTTTCGGGTTGTCATATGTGTCTAATATTCATACTGTTATTGCTATCAAAATAAGGAATTTCTAAATCTGTATGTAGATGATCAAATGTTATGTTATGCACGTACACAAGGGGGATTTTAGGAATTCAAACTATTCCTCCAAATTCAGGAAAATTATTAAATATATTTTTATAGAGTAAAAATGATTTATAGATTAAATAAGTATAAAAATGTATAACCTATAACCGACCAATATTTTTTTATGTATGTACCTGGTTAATATATATATGAACTGAGATCATATCTTATATGTCGTTTTCAGGTTCACGTAATAAACATTTATTTTGTCCATTTCGTAAAATAAAAACCCGTATTTTATATTTTACAATTTTTTTTTTAATTTTTATATTGAATATCACTTTACAACCATGTCAATGAAATTACATACTTTATATTTTATATTTATAATTATGTATTACTTTATACCTGGGTTATAAACCCCTGGCTGTTCATGTTAAGAATATCCAAATTAATATAAATATTTTCTGACAACGCATTACATGACAATCGTCGAATAACGCGTAGTCAGTCGTGTTTTCAATCTTGTTAACAGTACATTAGTATATAACTTAGTATTAAGTGAAAACTATACCATTATTAAGCGGCTCAATAAACGGAATTATTACCATTACACTCGAATAATCATTGCTCCCGAATCCCACAGTACCAAATTCAACCGTTCAACGGATTTTTTCAGTGGACTATGAGGATAATTCTATAGCTCACAACGCCCAGATTAAGTTCAATAATATATATTTTAATTATTTTTGGATGATGCCAATTATGAATTGTGCCTCTATATCAGTATGTTTCCTTGCGCGACTATACGAACGTCTGTTGTTCAGTAAAATGTAATATTATATAAAATGGATGCAATTTTCGAATTACTATATAAAATTAGTTGATTACAACTTTGAAAAATCTAAAAAAACTACCAATTAATAATGAAGTACAAATAATAATTAATGAAATGTTAGCTGCTAAAATAAAAATGTAAGTAAAAGTCAAAGTAATTTAATATACAGTGAGGTTATTGAAAAACGAAATTTAATTATTTACTAATTTTAATTACAAATATAGGTACGTGTATTTTTTATAGTAAGTACTACAAAATTTAAATGACAATATTATCTACTGAAATAATATGATATTTTATGCGTTGCAGAAAAAGAAGTTTCTGTATAAATGTTTGTTGTACCTTAAGAAGAAAAAGTTTTAACGATTTATTAATGATCACATAACAACAGGACATAGTGGAAACGTCAAATTACTTGTAGCAATGGGCAATAAATACAAAATTCCAAGACCAGCTATAGAAAAGTTTTAATCAGTATGTTTCATATTTAATTCTAAGAAAGCAAATCGCAAACTAGTCACAGAACCAATAATTACTTAAGATTTTAATAAAAGAGGCCAAATCGATTTAGTAGATTTTCAATGAACACCTGACAGTAAAAATAAATGGATCATGAATTATCATGATCACAATACAAAATATTTACTGTTGCGTCCACTTGAAAGCAAAAGGGATATTGAAGTGGCTAGTAAAGAACTTGTTTTTTTTTTTACATTTGAAGGAAAGATTTCAGATTTTCAACGAATTATTGGACGCTTTCCGTATAAAGCCTTTTTGGAAATAAAACAAATACTGGCTTGTCCTCATCAAATCTCCCATTCGATAAAATAAATAAGATGAACACTAAAAAGCATTTTAAAGAAATTTTAAACAAAATTGAACTTCAAATGATAATGAAACAATTACTTCACATTGCAGTATTTCTAATATAGAAATGCAAACTAAGGTTGATCAGATTCTGCTAATGTAATTTCTGTTATTATCAATCAAAATGAGCATAAGCTTCACCAACTTGGAACTATTCATGATCTAATAAAAGTATGGTATGGTTCTGCAAGTGTATAACTTGTAGCATCTAATTATTTTTTAAAACTGAGGAGGCTAATTATGATAGAGTCATAACTTTACGTGTTAACAGTTGTTTAAATTTTTGGATAACATGGATTTTCTAGTTATGTGTTAAGGAAAATAAGTTAGTAATAAATTTACTTGATTTAATATGTATTGTATTATTAAATAAAGAAAATAAAAGCTAATCATCGTAATTAATGGTTTTCTGAATATTTGTAAAGGCATTTTTTTTTTAAATAAATAAATGCAATTTTATGCAATATAATATTTTGATAATATTTCGATTTTATGAAAATTTATTCGTTCAATGTAAAAATTATAAAAAAAAATAAAAAGTTTAAAATACGGATTTTCATTTTACGAAATGGATAAAATAAATGTCTATTACATGGAGCTAAAAATGACAAGAGGATATGACTTAATTTCATGAATTGGATATCCATTTCCTGAAAATTATAATTATACTTAGTGTATGCTTCATATGTATATATATATATTAATTGTACTTTTCATTTATTTTAAATAACAATACAGTTGTACTATGACATATATCTTTTATATAATAAGCTGATTGGGAAACCGAATACTCGTAAAGAATTCTGAAAAAGTTATGAGGTTACGGCATTTCCTGTGAATATAATTTTGAGTTAAGCAATTACGGCTAAATATATTTTTGGGAAATTCGAAATGAGTACCTCACATTTTTAAAATGATAAGAATAATAATTCTTCAAATTGTTGGACTCGATATCTAAACCCCGAGTCACGATAAGCGATAAGATTCAATTATGACCAAAAGTGGTTCTTCAGTTTTTTTAATTATTTATAAAACTAAAATATTTCCAAAAAAGTTTAAAATTTTAAATTATAGAGGGATATACTACTGACAAAAAATGATATTATACAAGTTTTATTTAACCTATTATATCACATAAAAAACAAATATAAAATCTTTTATTGAAAAAAGGAAAATAATGGACATTTTAAATGAAACGAATGACATATAACCTCAAAAAATTGTCATTAAAACCACAAGAAATAATAACTTTCAAATTGTAATTTTCCAATAAAATTGTTTAATACACATACATTCAGCACATTTTCACGGTTCAATATTTTGACTGCTATTTTACAATTGATGTATATATATGATATGATAAATAATAATTAAATAATTAATGAAACTGATGAACTAATTTTGGACATAACTGAAACCGTGACTTGGAAATGGGTCAGGTTATCTGCTGCTAATGAATTGAGTCCCGTATAAAAAGTATGAAAAGATATACTTATATTAGTTATACTAAGTAATACTAATATATAATACTAATATAGGTTTTTCTTGAGCACGGCTGAATTGCGTCTCCATTACCTGTGATATTATCTAAAATGTATAAAGGTGAAATTATTGATTATTATATATTTTTATTTTAGTATTTACAATTTAATAAAAACGATTACGTCAAAGCTTTGATTATATTCTTGCGTGTATTAATTTATAATATTTTTATACAGTTACAAATAAAATATACAATTTTACTATAAAAAGTAAAGACAATATTTTTAACTTACCTGTAGTAATTATTGTTATAGGGTTATTACAGCAGTCTTAATTCTATATAAAAATGCAAAGAAAAATATTGTTTAAATTTTAAAATATACAAGACACAATTCGGAAGAAATTGTTGCCACGGGACGCAGTTCATATGCAGCCGAGTAATTGAATCTAAATTTCCAAAGATTTATTTTTTCTTATCATTTAAAAGACAATGGGAGATCCTTCTTAAAAAAATTTTTTTAATGGATTTTCATATTTATCTTTTTTATATATAGGTATATATTTGTGATTATTATAGTGTTCATAAGTCGAGCCCTGCTTATTATCATTTCATTAATTATAAATTTTAGTAAAAAATTCTGTTATAATTTGTTGTGTCCCTCTTGTGGATTATAAAAAAATCAATAAAATTATATAAGTATTTTCATAGGAAACCTTTGAAAATACAATTCATATTCCAAAGATATCGATAAATTTTTTTTATCATCCTTACATTATTAGAGATATAAACCATCGGCATTTCAAGAATCTTGGTCCAGCGTTGTGACTGAGTGTATCTTGTAGACATTGTCTCTTGTATATATAGATAATATTCTATGCGTATTGTATAATTAATATTGGTGTTCTTTAAAGTTATTTACGATTAATTACGACAACGACGACGTCTCTGGTGATTAACGAAAATAATATTATGATTTCCAGTTCTTTAAAACCGTCGGAAACGACATTGTTTGAAGTTTGGAAAAAGAGAAAAAACTAAGTTCGAAAGTTATCCTTGTGCACGAGTCCTCCTCTCACACATTATATGCACAATTATAAGCAGCATGTTTAGTCGAATTACCTAATAATTTGATGAGGGGTAATAATAAGATGTCGGACACAAACACAGAATAAGATGGAAAGATTTGTAGCATTGTCACATCCCATTAGATATGTGTATTATTGTGTCACTACGAAGACGATTTCGCAAACGATTATGTTACGTCCAAACTTGAGTAAAATACTTTTTAAAAGTATTTAGAATAAATACTCAAATACTTACAAAAAATAGTATTCCGAATATGTATTAAAATACTTTATACAAACTGTATTCAAAATACATTATTTAGAATACTTCAAAAGTATTCTGAATATTTTAAAATACTTCTAGTTTTTCATACTATAAAAATTATAGATGTCATGAGAAATATTTTAAATTTTAGACTAAATATATGTTATTTTATTGTATTTTTATATTATATAATTGTTATAGTTAATGATTTACAACAATAATAAATATCTGATATTAGCTAATACAAGATATGAAGGAGAATTAATGAAGTCATTTAAAAATGAAATGATTTAACGTTTAAAATGTAATCGAAATACTGTATTCAGAATACTCGTTATAAGTATTCAAAATTTTTTATCGAATACTTTCAATAAAAGTATTCGAAATACTTTGTAAGTATTCTGAATACAGTATTTCGAATAGTGCATTCGGAATACTACCCAAGTCTGGTTCCAGTCTGGTATCAGAAGGACTACCTACTCAATATAATGCATTAAGTATTAATAACACTCAAGAATTTAATAAATAATATGAAATTTAAAGATAGTTGTATCTCAGAAATAAAACTGTTCAGTAACATTGCAGTTCTGTCAGTATTAATGGTATTTTTCAAATGCTATCGATACTGTACGTTCTCTGATTTTTATAATGATGTCCAACTTTCTAGCACATGTTTATATTGTAATTTTGTTGTAACATACATACGTAAAGAGTTGTCAAATGACATTTTTCAGTAAACGATTAGCAGATGCTATAATATTGTACATTTTTACACAAGAAAATCCTCCGAACTACTATACGAGTGAATCCCAATAAATTCGGATTAACTTTAAAAATGAGATAGAGCACACTAATTCTACACATTGGTAGTAGATTTATCACAACGCAATGCCACAAAATCTCGGCCATATTCGCGGAGTTTTTACCGGATCGATTACGGTTATAGTTATAAAGATTCGCAGTGGGTGGTTGATGAAAGCATTCAATTAGTACCATACCTTGAAAGCTAGAGGATATATATCCCTTTATTTTCTCTTATTTTAGAAAACTTAATATTACATTTGTGATTTATCGTATTATATGTTTACAAAAAATTACTTCTATATATTTCTATATATAATAATGTGCTGAATTGAAAGGTCTGACCCATAAGGCCACTACATTAATTTTTATGACTTCATACCAACAGTTCATTTAAATAAATTAGTATTTACAAATCCTTGATTTTTATGTTGACAATTCTTGGGCATGCTGCTGCGTATATGTAATACAGATATAATATATCTGTATTATAATAATATACTATTTCTCTAAATTCCAAATACAGTGAGATTAATATTTTGGTTGAGGTACATTGAACTTGATAATTAAAATTCGAGAATGGTTTGGTTAAGTTTGGCTAAAATATGATATAGGCGTACGATTTTAATATTTTTAATGCTTCCGAAAAGATGATCAGTGAGTTTTTTTGATTGTTTAATTATGAAGTAGGTATGTTTCCGGTATTATATATAATTCAGGAATTATATATATAATGTTTAGACTATATATTATCTAGGCAATTTTTGACAAAGTTAAATTATAAAAAAAATTACCTAGACAATATATAGGTATATTACCTAGACATTTTATATAATACCTTAATATATAGGCAATATGTAAAAATAATTATTAGTATTGTGTAATACTCGTATTATGTTTTTAATTATTATAGTAAAAAACAAATTGATTTTTTTATAATTTCCGTTGTGTAATTAATACAATCGAAGTATTTTTTATTACAAAATTTAACACTTTTAATAGAAAGTTAAACTATAATGACAATGCGAGTTATAGAATACTTTATTTTTGACATACAAATATTTTTTTTTTTTTTACATTGACACCTTGTTTTACATGTATATTTTGTAAACCTTTACCCCCTTCCTGTCGATTATTGAGCAACAATACGAGTAGTTCACAATGCTATGTGTTCTTTTGGTATTCTGTTAAAATTCAAAAGTTTTTTTTTTTTTTTGACAAACTTTGAAATGTTACCTAGCATAACCTGTTATGAAATTTCATTCCTGATACCCAGTCAATAAAAACATCATCTGTCATCTGGAATACATTTATGATTAAATGTATATTATATTTTAAATTTAAATATTTACCTCAAGAAACAATTGTTAGTATATTGTGACCATCTATACGGCCTTTATTAATATATGGTACTGGAATCCGAACCGTTAAACCAATATCGATTAGAAGAAGTTTTTCCGATAGCTTTTTCGTGTTATCAACTAATAAATATTAATTAAATCATTTTTATTTTTTTTTTCTAACCTAAAACTACGAGGTTTTTTTTTTTTCTTTCTGTATTGATGATCTTAGTGCTAAAACCTTATCTAATAATTCATCATACCATTCATTAAATAACATGGTGTTGTTTTTACTTATATCAGAGTTTTTTTTAAATTCTAATTCGATGTAAAAACGTTCCACATTGACTGTTAAGTGTTAATGTTGTACGCCGAACTGAATATAATTTAAGCACATCACAACTGACGAACTATTAAGGCTTTAATATGGTATGTCACTTCCTCGTCTGTGGGTATTTCTAATACGAGCGATAAGCACTGACGCAGCCCCAAACTGTAATCGTTATCGAAACTGCTACGCGGCCACGAGTAGATGTTGCCTAATTCATTATCGTATTGTATATGATGACAAGGGAATGTGTTCATTATAGAATTTTCCTAGCAATAACAGTCGTTTTATATAACTCCTAGGCATATGCATAGGCGCAAATAAGGGGGAGGGGGGGGGGGGGGGGCTAGGGGGGCTTAGCCCCCCTAAAAATTACTATAGCCCCCCCAAAAACAAATGATTTTACTATATAATACACATTATAAATTACAATGTAATTTTGAAAGAAATATCACTTTTCGCGCGTACCGAATGATTTGAAAAATGATAATCGAATTTCGATTGATGCGTCGAGAACCACGTGATCACGTTAATCTGAAGAATAGTTGGTGGGAAATGTGCAGCACTGATGTCTGATAAGAAACTAAATACTTTTAGTAAAACTGAAAGGAGAATTAAAGGCTTAGTATAAGAATAATAAAAAAAATTGATGTCAAAAAAATACCAATGTGTTAATATAATATTAGATGATTATGTGAATTTTAATTTAGATGGTATATAATATATATATATATATATATATATATATATATATATATATATATATTTATGTACCTATATATGTTTATGTTTATTTGTAATTCATGTTGCTGCAGCAAGGTAAATTTTTTTAGTGGTTTTGTAATAATTTAAAAGCATCATAAGAGTATTCAGTATCCTGAACTGAGTTACGGCTTCAACCCCCCAAATTTCAAACACTATTTGCGCCTATGGGCATATGCAATGCTTGAATTGCACGGACTGCCGGTAACATATGCATATCAAACCTGTTCTTAAATATCAAACATTTATCATATTAAACGTCGTGTAACGTCCAACGTACGTGGAGGAGGACACCATCCATGTTATTACGAATGCATAACACATTATGTGTGTTTCAGATTGCGAGACGTGACGTGCGATAAGGTGACTTGTCCCGAGGGCCTCGGATATCCGCCGGTCGTGGATCACACCACCTTGTGACAGTTGTACACACGACCTCCCCACCACTCATCGCGTGTCGACTGTTCGTGTCGACCACGACGGCCTGACATTGCCCGTCTATCCATTTTTTTCCCCAATGACCCGACAACATGACGAGCGAACGAGGACCGTTTTCACCGGTTCACCTTTTAGGGTAACACGTAAAAAAACCTCACACGGCTGGCCAGAGTAATTTTTTATTATTACCATTGTTATTTTTATTATTCCACCCGCCGGTAATCGCCTCTTCGGAGCCGTGCAGCGTGAGTACGTGAAATGTATTTATTTATTTGTTTGATCATAGAAACAAAAGTATTTTTACATTTTTTACTAGTATTATTCTATTAATAAGAGAAGCTAATAAATAATTGGTTTTTATGGAAATACGTAAAATATATTGGTTGATGTAGCTCTACACTGAGGAACATTAAAATTGAATAAGCTTAACAGTAGAATAAACAATGTTACGTTTATAATTTTAATAAGTTTAAATAAATATTTTAAGTCATGCATTTTCCTTCTATCATTTAGACAACTAATGTTAAATACACTTAATAAAAATGGTTAATATTGAGAGCGGAATTCACGATAAATGTTACACTTGAAAAACACAAATCGCAGAAAACGATTTCATACATTTTCTAATTACTTAATTTGAGTTTTTAAATGTGGACACTATATCACAGAATAATATAAATTCTAAATTAGTTCAAACTAATAATGTGAATAATGCTTTTAAAGTATCAGAATTTTTTAAATTTTCTCAGTTTTTTGTAATAAAGCCTAAGATCAAAGATGATTTGCTGTTGTACCATAGGTACCACGAGTTTTTTAAAAGTAAGTGTGCTACCAAAGATTACTTCTAAATCATATAAATCATAAACCCGTGATAGTTGAGAGTTATTAATATGGTAAGAATGAAGAAGTGGATTTCGTGACCTAGTGAATGATATTGCTTTGCACTTATCAATATTTAAAAATAATTTGTATTACACTATTCAGACAAAAATGTAAATCATTTTGTAACGAAGATAGATTATAAGACAAGTATATTATTCGAAATATTTTCAAATCATCTGCAAAAAGTAATTTCTTTGAATGTATGAAGTCTAAATCGTTTAAAAATAATAAAATTAGCATAAGAGCCAAAAGTGAGCCCAAGGGCACATCTGATAGAACATTAATTTCATTTGTATTTTTTATAAAAAAAACACCTGTTTTTTATTTTATATATAAGATTAAAACAAAAATAATAAAAGGTTGGAAATATAATATCAAGACATTTTGATTTAAGGATGGTGTGATCTTTTTTATCAAATGCTTTCAAAATTCAGTGAATTTAACATCAAATTTTGAACTAGATGAAAAAACATCTTATATGAATTTTTGTCTACTAATTGATTGATTTCTGTTAATCTATCCTTAATATAATTATAATAAAAAAGAACCGGATGGGCCTCGCTCTGCTGTACAGTTAGGGGTGGAGTGCACCTCGCTTATAGGATAGGTCATTATTATAATGGATTTGTTAAATTTGTATGCAATGATAGATATCATTGTATACGAATAACGATTCTGAACGGAGTTCATATGTTTGTCTAGGATATAATACATTGTTATTTATAAACATTGTAAAAAGTATATTTTATTTTGAAACGATAAATATATTTTTCAATTAGGATGGGTTGGCAGTTGCATACAGCGATATAGTTTGTTAGTCTAGAACATTCTACATTATATTATATTTTACATGTAATTTTATGTCAATATTCGCTGTTCAAACGCTTATAAAAAAGAATTGTGCCTATGGATTTTAATAATTTTTGAATGACATTAAGAACTACTTCTGTGGAATCTTCGATTAAATTTTCAAGTATTTTGTAGTAGCCAAATTTTTTTTATCACCGATTATAAAAATAAAATGTAAAAAAATCGAATATTTTAAATGCCTATAAGTGGCTTAAAAATCAATATAATATTTTGAAAAAAATATTGCATAAAAGAAATACCAATCTAAACAGCTGGTAGAAATTTCAAAAATCTGCGACTTATACTTTTTGAATTATAACAAATATTTAAAATCGTTTGAGAATAAATCGCTATTTTATGCAATTTCATAAATATTTAAATTTCAAACAGTCATAAAATTTTTTCCTCTAAGTTCGGTAGAAATTTTTTTAAAGATTTTTGAAGAGTAGCTTATAGATAACCTAGTATTAAAATTTTGAACCTTAAGTATGAACAGAAAAAATTTTATGAATTTTTACCTACAAAATAACTTGCAAATTATCGTGATTTTTACACATTTTATACAAATTTGAGCATTAAGGGTATATAAAAAAAAATTGAGTTAACCGATCACCGATATTTTTTAGTTACGATAAGTTTAATTTATTATAAACCTAGTATAAAATTTTCAAGAGTTTTCGCTCAACCAATTAAATTTTATAGATGTTTAAAAACAAAAATTTTACAAAAATCGAAAATTTAAATTGTCTATAAATAAGTCAAAATATGTCAAAATACTTTGAAATCTTAACCATGTATAGAGAACATCAATATAAAGATTTGGTGAAAATTTCAAGTTGTTGCGGTTTTTCATTTTTGAGTTAGAGCATTTTAAAAAAAACCGATATCTTTGTCAGTCTAGAATATTATACATTATATTATATTTTACATGTAATTTTATGTCAATATTCGCTGTTCAAACGCTTATAAAAAAAAATTGTGCCTATGGATTTTAATAATTTTTGAATGACTTTAAGAACTACTTCTGTGGAATCTTCTATTAAATTTTCAAGTATTTTGTACGAGCCAATTTTTTTTATCACCGATTATAAAAATAAAATGTAAAAAAATCGAATATTTTAAATGCCTATAAGTGGCTTAAAAATCAATATAATATTTTGAAAAAAATATTGCATAAAAGAAATACCAATCTAAACAGCTGGTAGAAATTTCAAAAATCTGCGACTTATACTTTTTGAATTATAACAAATATTTAAAATCGTTTGAGAATAAATCGCTATTTTATGCAATTTCGTAAATATTTAAATTTCAAACAGTCATAAAATTTTTTCATCTAAGTTCGGTAGAAATTTTTTTAAAGATTTTTGAAGAGTAGCTTATAGATAACCTAGTATTAAAATTTTGAACCTTAAGTATGAACAGAAAAAATTTTATGAATTTTTACCTACAAAATAACTTGCAAATTATCGTGATTTTTACACATTTTATACAAATTTGAGCATTAAGGGTATATAAAAAAAAATTGAGTTAACCGATCACCGATATTTTTTAGTTACGATAAGTTTAACTTATTATAAACCTAGTATAAAATTTTCAAGAGTTTTCGCTCAACCAATTAAATTTTATAGATGTTTAAAAACAAAAATTTTACAAAAATCGAAAATTTAAATTGTCTATAAATAAGTCAAAATATGTCAAAATACTTTGAAATCTTAACCATGTATAGAGAACATCAATATAAAGATTTGGTGAAAATTTCAAGTTGTTGCGGTTTTTCATTTTTGAGTTAGAGCATTTTAAAAAAAACCGATATCTTTGTCAGTCTAGAATATTATACATTATATTATATTTTACATGTAATTTTATGTCAATATTCGCTGTTCAAACGCTTATAAAAAAAAATTGTGCCTATGGATTTTAATAATTTTTGAATGACTTTAAGAACTACTTCTGTGGAATCTTTTATTAAATTTTCAAGTATTTTTTACGAGTCAAATTTTTTTTATCACCGATTATAAAAATAAAATGTAAAAAAATCGAATATTTCAAATGCCTATAAGTGGCTTAAAAATCAATATAATATTTTGAAAAAAATATTACATAAAAGAAATACCAATCTTAACAGCTGGTAGAAATTTCAAAAATCTGCGACTTATAATTTTTGAATTATAACAAATATTAAATATCGTTCGAGAATAAATCGTTATTTTATGCAATTTCGTAAATATTTAAATTTCAAATAGTCATAACATTTTTTCCTCAAAGTCCGGAAGAAATTTTTTTAAAGATTTTTGTAGAGTAACTATAGATAACCTAGTGTTAAAATTTTGAACCTTAAGTATGAACAGAAAAAATTCTATGAATTTTTATCTACAAAATAACTTGCAAATTATCGTGATTTTTACATATTTCGTATAAATTGGAACTTTGAGCACTTATAAAAAAAAATTGTGACTTACGATTTTAGATTTTTTTTTATCAGTTAAGGAACAACTTATAAGAAACCTTGTATTAAATTTTCAAGATTTTCTAGGCAGCCAAAAAAATTTTATCGTTATTTAAAAAAAAAATACTTAAAAAAATTGAAAATTTCAATTGTCTATAAATAGCTTAATAAAAGTCAAAATACTTTGAAAATTTAATGGTGTATAGAGAACGCTAATCTAAACATTTGGTGAAAATTTCAAGTATTTACATTGATTAGTTTTTGAGTTATAGCAAAATAAAAAATTTGATTATGTCGAAAACTGGTTTTGCGTAAAAACTCCCGTTTTTTCCCAAATTTTTTTATGGTTTTTCCCGTCGCATTTAAAAAATATTGGAAATTTTTAACTTTTGACCCCCCAAAGTACCAAATAGATTCACTTTCCTTTCAGAAAAGTTGCTACATAAGGCAATCGAAGCATTTTAACTGCCCCAAAACGTGTCGACAGACACAAAAAAAAAAAAAAAAAAACACATCATTGTAAAATCAATACATTCTTCACTCCGTTCAGAATCTTAAAAATATATTAATAGAGAAAGCATCAGCATAATCTTTTTTGATATAATCAATTCGAACATTTTACATATTATAAAAATCAAATAAATAGGACGATATTTGTGATACTGATTAAATCAATAACTTTAAAAATAGGCGTGAAAAAACTCATTTTTCATGACGTTGAAGAGCAACTAGTGAACATGGATAAATTAAATAAATGTAACAAAGGACCGGCGAATTTACAATTTGAAAATAAAATGCTTGGAATAATTTCTAAGCCTGAGCTAGATTTATAATTAATTATATATTTCTCATTTAAAACATTAGTAACATTTAGAACTAAAGAAAATAAGTTTAATTGAGATAACTGTAGAATTGGAGAAATTTGAGTATGGGTATTTTTATTATTATAATTTATTTTTCTGTATAATAACTATTTACCGGAGGAAGTCCACCTCGGTACAAATTATTGATGTATTGTATGACATTATTACATTATTTGTCACGGAGTATCGTACACCTCATTGCTCCATTTATATATATATATATATATATATAGGTTTAAGCTTTTTTTATACCTACCGAGTTTTGCGCCAGGCTGACTTTCTCGCCATCGATTCGATATCATTAATAAAAGCTTTTATAATTATTATTCCCCCGGACCAATTTTAATGCTATTCATGATCAATCTTATATTACTCTGTCATTACAAAAATCCGCAATACTCCAGCTTTTAGGCCACGATCCGTGGTTGGTGACCGTGATGCACAAATATGTCTAAGGCGACCATATAACTTTCATCGAACTGTCACTACAATATTAAAAATAATGGTACACCAGTACTATATTTACATAATATCGACTCTTATACATAAGAATTATGTCTCAATCATGATTCAATCGGAATTTGATGTCAATTGGTTTACTCACAAATGTTCACTATACTTTTTAATTAAATATGTATACCAACATTTTCATTTATTATAGAATAATTATTAGTTGGAGAAGTTATAAAATTCAACCCTTTAATGTATCGTCAATATTCAATTTACTTAAAAAAAAAAATGGCTTTTTAAAAAAAAAAAAACAATTTTCTGTATAAAACAAAAGTTTTCTTATGTTCCATTCATAATCAAAAAAATAATTACCTTATAATTACATATTATAAAAACACTAATTGAAAATGGTAATTACATACTTTTAAAAATAAAAACTCTCTTTTTTATAATATTTTTCGAATGTTTTGAAACTTATTACTTTTTAAATTAAAGTTACATTATGGAAACAATAAAACGTTGATTAAATTCACGATTTTTATGGAAAATCAAGTCTGATATAATTAAATATTGCACGGATATTGTCGTAAATACTATATCCTTATTCAATTCGCATGAAAATTATGTTTTTACTGGATTTGTAAGACTTAAATTTTAATTTTTTTTTAATTAAATTATTGGAATTGAAAATTAAACCTGTATTAAAAAAAAAAAAAAAAAATGGTTTTCAACTAGACTTTATAAATGGTCTTTTAAGTAAAGTATTACTATATATCTTATTATTATTTAATATTTAGAATTAATATAATATTAATATCTAAATATAAATTAAATAACAATAATTGCTTTTAAAAAATATACCTTTACAAGGTATTAATTTAGGTAAAAATTAACTGGTGTCCATAAAAAAAAGATTTGTTATTTTGTAATATTTAAAAATACTTTTATAAAAAGCAATAATAAATAATAACGAGGATTTTAAAAACATTATATATAATTTGAAATAAAAAATATTATATCAAATTAATGTAACCTACCAAAAATCATTGTACCATAGTAAATAATAATTACGTTAATGTGTTGTGAAGACAATACTATTCCTAAGGATGATTTCTATTAGCAAAAAAAAAAAAAATAAATGTTTATAGTTAATAATGAATCTATTCTTTTAAAAATGCTTCATTCTACCTTGCATTTTAATGTAATTTTAATTATTGCCGACGCCAGTAAGTTATGCGTTATTGTACACAAATATATTCTGATTTTTGAACGTACGAAAATTATAATTCTAAATATTTTGTATTATTTTCAAACTAATAATAACTTATAAACTGTAATATTACTTAACTAAATAATTTTAATGGTCACTGAACAATAACTTCTTGAGAAACAAATCAATTATGCTAACAATTATTATTATTGAAATGCTATTGTTATGGGCGTTGATTATTAAAGTTGTAATATAAAGATTTTATTCTTTATTAATTCTTAATTAATTCTTGTAACTGTTATAGTTTTCATATTTTTTTACATGTCATCGCCATTGACTCGTCACTTATGCCGTAAACGCCTGTTTTTTTTTTTTTATAATAACCAAGTTATTGCATACGTTTTACACACATTTTATTATCGCTTTGTAGTTGATAATTAATAACATATAGATGACTAAGAAATCATATATGTTGTCTAGACCATCAGTCCGTGAAAAACATCTACGTAGATCGTACAAATACGAAACTAAAATACATTATAATCTACAGTATGTAATATGCTATAATATTACAGCGGAAATTTAATTGTGCAATGTACCTCAAATGCTACACCTCGCATTGTGTGAAAACGAATACCACATCATTTATTTGACGTATGATGAACCTTTGAAACGATCAGTTAAGTTTATACCTAAGTCATAAATAATGGTCCAAATTTATGAAATGAGCATACATATTATAACCATCTCGTTAAATTTACTCGATGATCTTATTAAGGATAAATTTTCTAAGAGTATAAATACCGAAAATATCAAATCAGAACTGATTGAATTAATAAATGTTAACTAATTTAACATTATGGATTTATTGTGTATTTATGTACATCGATTTATGTAAAATATAAAAAATAAAAAGAATAATAATCGACGTTCAGTGAAACATACACCGATAAACCAATATTTTACTAATTATATTATTATTATTTAACTATTATTTAGTTAGAATAATTAAAGTTCAACGATCAACCAAAGTCGAAGAGTGTTGTTATTCAGCTTGAAATCAATAAACGAGAATTGAAACTTCTTTCTCATTGAACATTTTCATAGAAACAAAAATGTCTTCTGATAAAATATAACATGATTAGTTTGATTTGTTCTTAATATAGGTACTATTAATTAGTATTATTTTTAACATTCCTATTAAATTAACTTATTCAATAATATTAATAGAAATGGGCAAGGAAATGCACAAAAAAAAAATATAAAAATTCCAAGTATGTTTTTATTAAACATAAGCAAATTATTTTTATACTAATAATCAGTTAATTGTTTGATGTAACTGTGAAATAATACAAATTTAAATTAGGAATTTACTCTTCCGCAACATTTTTATCTTTCAGTTAGCTACAAAAATCTAAGTTTTACAAAACTAAAATTTTTTATTATTAATATAAATAAATATAAAAAAAAAAACATTACTTTTTCCTACAAATATAATTTATATTCTGCTGTAGAGCTAAGCCTACGCAATATTGGATTATGTTAATGATTTAATTGAAGTTAACAAAATAAAATTATGTGATCACTTTGACAAACATTTTCGAGCAATCAACATTGATCATACTAGATATCTTAAAATTCGAAATGACGTTAGAATAACATATTTTTAAAAGAAATATTGTAATAGTAGAAATCTGTTTGAGATTTAATATTCACAGAAAGTTTAAATTATGAATCACATTTTAGTATTCACCGATTTTTTAAATAAAATTTTTTATGAGGTGCATAAAAAAGACAAATTGTTCAGTGATTTGATACACGAAGGATACATCTATTTTTATGTCTCTCAGGCATAAATAATATACAACAAATGGAAAATTGCCCACCGGTCGAGAAAAAAAAAATAATCATGAACTGTGGATAAAATATAAAAATACATTCTTAAAATCAAAAAAAAAAAAAAAAACATGAAATAATAAGAACGGAATCGGGACAGAAAACGCAATTTATTTTTAGAACTATGGTTAATAAAAATGTCAGTTAATGATCAGCTACCGACATAAACAGAAAAATTAATTTATGTTAGAAGAAAATTGTCCTAATAATAAGATGTGTATATACATTATTTGAGTAATAAAATGCTAAAATTATTATTTATACTCGTTTGACTTCGTTATATATGTTTTAATTACTACATACAGCCTTATTAGTAGAGCTCGGATTTTAAAGGAAATGCTTCTTTTTATATATTTAAGATAGGAATCTAATTTTTATACATAAATTCTTTTCACGTCAATCTGATTCCAAATAAACGAATTTATTTTTGCTTTTTTTGGCTTTTTTTTTTGTGTAAATGCTTTTTTACTTTTTTATTGCTTTTTTCAGTTATTCTGTAAATTTTATATGTCTGTTATGCTATAAAAATAAAATAAAAATGTTTATTTTCTTAATAAGAAATGTGAAACCCGCAATAATTGTCTTAGATGCAGAAAAAAAGTTAAATAAAGCTCATGGAGATATTGCAACTGCTATTTCTGGTAAGCTGAATCGTGTTGTTTTGAAAAACAAAGGCTGGAAACAATTACTGGACATTAATACTATACTGTGTGGCGTTTCATCAGACGAAATTAATTATCATGGGTTTGATTTAAACGAAACCTCTTGCATGAAGTATGCACCGATCACTTCAGTGGATGTAGAGCGTTCATTTTCTATGTATAAAAACATCCTGTCAGACAATAGAGTCAGTTTCACTTCTGAAAATCTTGCCAAATACATGGTAGTAAATTCTTTTTTAATTTAAATTAATTTTTCAATTTTTTTATTCAGTTTTATAAAATTATAACTAATTCATGTTAATTTTTAGTCATGCTTTTTTTTGCTTTTTTTAAAAAATAAATAGGCTTCATTTTTGCTTTTTTAAAACAATTTTGTGCTTTTTTTTGTTATTTATTATGCTTTAAAATCTGAGTCCTACTTATTAGCTTAATTCTGATTGATAAAACATTTTCAAAATTTTACATTAAAACAGTATCTTGACTTGATTTTATTATTGACATGATTGATTATAGTATACAGTCAAATAAAAAATTATGTTTCGAAAAAAAATCATGTAATAATGCTTGTTAATTGATTTTAATATGAAGTAGTCGAATATACAAGATGAAATATAGTTCAATACCTTTATTTTTCTTAAATAAACGTATTTTTAAAATTGTTATCATCGCAATTAATTCAATGTTGATACTTTCATATTTGCATTGTACTTATAAGTTAAATCTTATTTTCTAAACGAATAAAACACAAAATTGAAAAATATAATGTTTCGAGAATAGCATAATCATATTCTACTGAATCAAAAATAATAGTGAAATAAACAGTTGTTATTATTTTTAACAAATACTTGTATGACCCAAACATACACCGTATTTTTAATCTGATATGATGAAATGTATTTGAAACAGCTAATAACACGCCACTAGGTCTGTAAAATGAACTTGTCTGTTGCATTACAGTTCATACGATAAATAAAATGATAATCATAACTCGATTCCACATCACTTACCAATTCCAATAAACGTGTTTCTCGTCGAATAAAAATATATTTCATATATTTCTTAATACAAACAGAATAATTTATATACAGTTTACATTTCAATTACTGAAGCTTATACGTATTGGGATTATATTATTAAATGTTTATAAATAAGTATTTACATTTATTTATTTCAGTAAGTATTTTTTTTTTCTGAGTACTTCAATTTAGTTTATCTGTTATCTAATATTTTATAGTTAAAATTTGTAGTTAACCATATTATTACCTATGGAATTATCTTTTATAGCACAACCATTAGCAATTGAGGAGATCCATAATTTTTTAAATTTAAGATTATGCTACTATTATTACATTGTAATGTCTTTTGATGAAATAATAAACTTATATAATGTTATATACAGAGATATTATATAAGTTTTAACAATCTATTTTATAAACATAATATGTAGAAGAAATATATAAATATAAATATATAATTTTCATCAGTTTACCCGTCTACAATATCCAGTTTAAAAACAGTTCCGCTATAGGGCTAATTATTTTTATCTGTGTACAACACGCAATTCCACAATTTCAGTTATAGGTTCATTAACCGATTTCAACTGTTTTCTAAATCTGTTAATTTAGACAGAACATTGCAATTCGAGAAATAAGGACAATATGTGCTGGCATTGTTTATAGAAGACGTCGTGCTGTTCAAAATTACCTAATAGGTTCTAAACCACCTCAACGAGTACGGAAAATGTTGAAAACATAATAATTATTATGGAATAAAATAGTTTAGGTTTCTACAATGTTGGCTAGAATAATGATTTATTACTATTACGACATCGAGACTTTATCTAAGCAACGATTTACGACTCTTTGTCAACTAACTCGAACTTTTTTAAGTCCTGTATAGAGTACTGCTAAAGAAATTGTGTGTCTCGCAGTCAGCAAAGATTTTATAGCACTGACTATAAAAACATACTTAACTGTTATTATTTTTATTTATCAAATCAACTACACGCACGCTCAATAAATATCAAATTATATTATGTTCAAACAATAACGCCTGAAAAATTATTAATCCATCTGATTTATTGTAATGAATGATTTACAAACGTATAATCAATATTTACAAAAGATTTTAATATTTGGCAAAATTTAATGAAGAAAATAAACGATTGTAACTCGTAAAAAAGTTTTACTGTACATACCGTTAGTATTAAGTTATTATAATAAGTTAGTGTAATAATTTACTATAGTCTTTAATCATCAAAATCAAAAAACTATTTTGATCTAATACCGTACTAAATTAGAAATTTATAAAAAGAAGAAAAAATATCAAAGAAAAAGAAATTATATTCCAAGGAACTTGGTATTTTTACAATAATTAAAATTATTAAATTATTAAATTATTTTAAAATAAAAATAAATTGATTTCAATAAAAATAAATAATAGGAATTCCGGGAAATAATAGTCGATCATCTAAAGAATATTATGTATCAATAGCCATGATCCCATAAATTATTTTACAATCATTGTTGTGACCGTCTACTATTAAGAGTAAAATATATCATACATTTTATCAATCTATATATCAAAATATGTTTTTAATTTAATATTTTTTATTCAACCGCGTTTGAATTTCTATTTCAAAACTATTTTTCTATAGCGCGTAAAAATATTAGTGTTATTATAATAATATATTTTTTATTAAAAGCATGATTTAAATACACAATTTTCTCATAGCGTAAAAATACCATTTTCAAATATTATTGGTTGTGATGAAATAAGTATGCCAAAAATGTTCTGATAAACTTAAAATTTCTAGTCCATTCTGAAACGTTTATATTATCAGCACTATATATTAAATACATAGCAAGGATTTTAATTCGATTCAGTTGCATGAATTAAGTCGTTCCTCTGATCTCATTTCACTATAAATTGAATGAATGGTTACTTTATACTTAAAAATTCCACATAGATATAACATCATTAATTTCACCTATTTGGTTTACACTTCTTCATATATTAAACCTATTTTGTAAGCAAGAGGCTCAACGTGGGATTCTAAGGCCCGGTAGATCAGAATTTCTTTAGAATGCAGGATATTTCATACAAAACATTTTAAAGGTAATAAATTACAATCTGCAAATGATAAATAATTGAAAATTATATATTATAGTTATTATTATATTGATCCAAACAGCTGTTCCAATATAGATAGGTGCAGTGGCGTAGATACATTTTTTTCCTGAAAAGGGGGTGGGTGTTTAAGATCTTTATTTTTGACATTCGTAATATTCTTAGTATATCATAATACGAGTTCCTATATAATAATGCAACATTTATTATGGTATTATAATTATATCCCGTATTTAATGAAAATTATTTTGTTACTCAATTTTTATTATATACTTACCTAATTTAAGTAAAATTAAAATATAATTTTACTATAAAATGTAGGTAGGTACATAATAACAAAATACCTTAAAAAAAAAATATGGGGGGGTTGATACCCCTTACACCTCCCCCCAATCCAAAACTACGCCACTGTATAGGTGGTAGTGGATTATTTCGATTATGATTTAGACGTCGAGTGTTACCGCTGGGTTGCTACTCACCTCACGCATTCACAACAATTGTAATTTTCAGCCCATATGCTTATTGTAACCATTATTACAGATTGTATATATTCTAATAAATGTTAAAAAAAAAAAAAATGATTTAGACAGTTGTATTATTGATTTATACTAAATAATAGATTTAATCAATGCTCTAGAACATAAGCGGCACTTGGTAGAAACTCATGTGGGTGCAAACGTTTATGGTGATTTACAAACCTTTGGAGGGGGGGGTGTTTTCCCATGCCACCTAATATTTAACTACTACTATTACAAAAGTAATAAAAACATCTTTATGTAAAACTTTATAATATATTTATATATTTTAATTAGTATAATATATAATTGTAAATATTAGATATAACTTATAAATATAATATAAGGTACCTATTTTAGATATTAAACAATAACCATTATCCAATTTATAAATAAGGCTACAAATAACATAACAAGGATGATTAAAATATCTATTTATTCTCAACAAAAAAAACATTTACCTAGGTAATCTGAATGATTTAATTTTCTTAATGGAACATTAATATAAATAATACATAATATGACAAGCTATATAATTTTACTATGATAGAATACATACAACATATAATTATTTATTAAATATGATATAATAAAATATAAAACAAACACAAATATTATTAAATTATTTTTAATGTCAATAGCAGCCAAGAACTATCTGACGTGGTTAGTGACTATATAGATTACATATTATAACTTATAATTTCAATTATTTTCACATTTAAATATCACATGCCACATTTGTATTATTATTATAAAAAAACATAATAATAATTATCAATAGATTAGCTACACAAATAACATGAAATATGAATATTGACTGAACACAGCTACCATTATATTTATTTACAATACATTATCCACAGGCAACATTGAACATATAATTGTATTTTGAAACTAACCATTAATTAAAATACCTTCTGCAGTCATATTTAGGCAGGATTCTGTTGTAGCCAGAGAAATGCCCACGCTGTTAATTTTATTTATATTATCATCAGTGTCGTCAACTATAGTTAAAAATAGACAAATTAAATATTAAAACTTCATAGTATATTATGACAACACACACAAAATAATTTAATGAAACTGAACTTACTCATAACATCTGCTGATTTTTTTTTAAAAAAATCCGTTATAGTAACCTTAGTATGATTAGGTTTAAAGTCGGCTTTTCTTTTGTTTTTATTAAGTTCATCCATAATTATTATAGGTACCCAGTCAAAACTATAGTCTATAATAGTAATTAAATTAAAACTGAGAAAAACACTCAAAACAGTAAAACACAGTAACGTCTAGACTAGATTAAAAAGTTGTCAATTGTCATCGACTATCGAGCATTTGAGCGAATGAGCAATAGCCAATAAGAGTAATCAATAATCATATAAACAAAATGAATAAGCTCAATCCAGCCGAAAACAATTTTATATAATCTGTGATCAAATAATCACAGAAATGAGATAATCACAATAGCAGAGCTTGTGATAGTCGTGTTCATGCATAGATAATAAAGATATCCTTATGTGTTCGTGGTACTCTTTTTAAATTTGAACCGTATCGCTATCTAGTGACGAATTTGCTTATTGCATTATTTGATTATTAAAATATAATATAATATTTTTGACTGTTGTCTGTTTTCTGTGGGTGCAAAATGATACTTTTGCCCCCCTAGAAAAATTTCCGTGGGTGCAACTGCACCCTCATGCCCCCCCAGATGCCACCACTGCTCTAGAACCAAGTAAAATTAGTACTTAAGTACTTATTGATTGCTATCAAAATAGATTTTTAAACTTGCAGCATATTTTTGTCCTTGCCATTTAAAAAAATTATCGCTCGCCAATACAATATTAACAGTTGGAATAATAATAATTTATAAATAAATTATAAATATAATTTATTTATTTTTTATATAGCAGCATTTTATTTAATATAATGATTTACAAAATTATTATAATTTTAAAGATATTTTCATTCAATCTTGACTAATTTTTCGATTATTTTTCATAAATGTTATTAGTATATATTAAGTATTATTATATTTAAATATATTTTATCTACGACTATATTTATATTATACGTATTACAATCGATTATAAATACTAGTATTTTACTAGTATTTATAATCAATGGTATTACTAAATGTTGTAATATATCAACTAGTTATGGTCTATACACACGCACACATAAATACATTAAGCTTTTGTATTGTTTTACCGTTTATCTTCGGAATCTTAAAATATTCTTTGCAACTATAAGTTATTTTAAACTTGTTTATTTGTACGATTACTTTTTGTTATACATTTTAAAATTCTTTTAGGTAATGGAGTTCAAAAATTGAAATTTAAATATAAATTTTTAATAGAATACATTTTTAAAAAATTTTATGAATTTTCAATATTTTTTGTATCTTGACAATGTTATAATTTAGTGAGAAGCTACTTCATAATGGTTAGTGAGTATTCTAAAATAATCTTAATAAAAAAATAAATGAAAATATATTTTATCTACACTAGAAATTAAAAGTGATGATAATTTATACTTTAATTTTGAATTGAGAAAATAGTATTTGCTATTAGTGTTATTAATTTTATTAACAAACATTTAAGAAGCTTTGTCAAATATACAAAATTAGGTAAATATGTGGAGATGTTGGATATGTGAATATACGAATAAATAATACCGGTAGACGGTTATACGTTTGTTTCAAATTTATAAAAATATATAATATTATATATTTTTATAAATTAATTAATTAATATAAATTTATCATATTATATATTATATAATATAATAAATGCTTACCAACAATTTCCGTACATTTCATTTCAATAAATCAAATAATATCTTATTATATAAATCAACTAAACCAGAAACATTGCATAATTTACATATTTTTGAAGAGACTTTTTAAAAAGAAGACGAAGAAATTTAATTAATTATTGTGATATTATTATTGAATCGACCGTACAAATTAACATTATATTATTTTAATATGATTATTATTGTGTTATTGTTGTAAAATAATTCCTAAATTAAAAAAGTCTATATTTAAAATGTAATAAAAAAAAATATTTTAATTTTTATAAAAAATTAATTTCATATTTGTGTGCATATTTCGATATTTTTAAATGCACATGCTTACGTATAAGAAACACGTATTTATATAAAATATACGAAAACAAATTTGAGATACAAATATATATATGTTACCGGCAATATGGATAATTCAGGTATTTTGCAAAATGACTAGGTATTATACATATTGCCAATCGGTTTTAGGCAATGTAAATAAAACATAGGATTTTCAATATTATTTTACATATAACCTAGGTATTGTATAAAATACCTAGGCATTATGTAAAATTCCAATTCTTTTTTAGGCAATGTAAAAAACAAATTATTTAATGTTATTATATATTTATTATTATTATTATTATTATTATTATTATTGATATAACTATTATTATTATTATTGTTATAATTATGGGTACCATTATTATTACTACTTGCTCTGTATCTATTTCATTTTCTACATTTGAATTAATTTCTTGAGATTGTTCTGTGATTAATTCAGTTAACTGTTCTTCATGTTCTATCGTACTTATTACATCGTTTGGTAAATTTGAAGTGTTTAGACCAATTTTTATTTTGCAGCCAAATAAAGCTTCATACGGAGACATTTTAATGCCAGAATGATATGCTCTGTTTTTCATTAGCTGGATGAATCGAAGTCCTTGGTTTCAGTGTTAGGTTTCTTCATCTTGCATCCATATTGTCAATATATTCTCAACATTCGCTCTTTCTACACTACTTTAAGATTGGCTATACCTTAGTTTTTACCATTTTTACTGTGCCTCAGAATTATTATTATAGTAGGATAATAATCTTAATCATAATTTCATTAAATCGTGCACACACAGCACGCGCATTTACGATAAACGATAAGTAAAATCGTAGGTAATAGGTGGTACCCAATTTTTTTTTATTTTTATCATATTTCCTAATTGACGTTTGGCATTGTACATAATGCCTAGGCAAAGCTCGTATTATATATATTGCCGAGTGATTTTTGGCATTTTACATAATACCTAGGCATTTTGCAAAATACCGGATTATACATATTGCCGATAACATATACATATATAATATTAATAAGATTTTAATATCCTGAACAACTGATTTACAGAAAATATTAATTAAAAGTTGTTTTTTGAATAACCTAAATAACAAATTAATATTCTATTTTTGTGTTTTTATTTCTCATATAAATAAATAAATCTAACATTTTTAAAAGACAACATACTTTTTATAGTACACCAATAAGTGTACAAACATTTAATGCTAACAATATTCACAAACGATCAATATTATTAAATGTAAATGTTTTATATTAAAATACGTAATTTATATAAATGTATTTTAAACCTATTAATTGTCCTGCTATAATATCTCATGAATAAAAGCAATAAAAAAAATATTAAAACACGTTAAAAAATAGTTAAATATTGCGATTCAGAATTTGACGTGGCCTCAAAAAAAAAATATAATAATAAATAAACTCTTGTTCGTAAATATTATTATGCAAAAAAACTTGGTAATAAATAATAGTGATTGTCCTTTTTATGTAAAATTTATAAAAATCGAATTTAAATTTTATATTTTTCATGAATAGTTACTATAGTCGCGTTATAGATAAAAACAACTATCGACATTTATTTACACATGCGGCACGCGATTTAAAACTCCATTATCTCGGAAAACATATGCTCGACAATGTAAAATCCTTCCGTCTAATAGCTTTGTAAGTCAATATTTATTATTTACTTTAAGACCAGTAAAAAATAACAGTATATATGTTATAAAGTGGGAAATTATTTCATTAGTATCTATTAGAAATGTCAAATAGTTCTAGTTCTAAAAATGTTTTTTTATCTATTATGATATAGTAAATACCTTAGAACGATAAGGTGCACATAAAAATCAATACATTTTATAATGCTAATCGTGTTATACATATGAATAATATATATTATCAGACTAACAAAATATATTTTGATCCACTACAAAAACTATATTATGCAACTATTCGCAATAATTGTTCCGGAGCTTTTGGTTTTTTTTTTTTTTTAGGTATGAATTATGATTGTCATAAGGCTTGACATATTTTTTGATTGTTATTATTAATGTTTTTTATAGAAATGGGTAGTTTGACCACTCTCCCATAAAAATTATAATTTTGTTTGCTGATTTTTATAATTATTAAAATAAAATTTGCACATAATTAATATAGCAAAACAATTAAATATGAAAGTTCTTTATTGAGTATTGTATTTTTTTTTAAACTTATCAATGGGAACTTATGGATCAATAATATTACAAATTATTTTTTCTAATATCATTACCATAAAATCTTTTAAATATGAATCGGGTAATGGGCTTTTTAATCTTATCTTAATACATTTAAGCATAGAAAATGATCACTTTCAAATCCATGCAGCACGTTTGGACATTTTTACCTATTTAGTATTCAAAATCCACACAACGTTTGGGCACTCTATATCCCTAAAATGATACCACGTTTGGGCACTAAAATGTAAAATGTATTTACCTTTGTTTAGAAATTATATAAAATATGTATATTCAAATATACAAATATATATATATATATATATATATATATATATTTATATATCAAAATAATATAGGTAACAAGTTTTGTAAAGTGAAAATTACTATTTATTTTGTAAAATAATCAAAATAATATAAGTACAAATAAAAATAATAAGTAAAAATAAATAATAATAATGTAGCTACAGTGTTATAAAATACGTTAGTTATTTATACTCGTGTTAAATAAAAATAGTAATATAATATAATTAAAATAATGAAGGTATCAAATTTTATATAAAAAAAAAATATATTATGTAATTATAATATTTATAATTTTTATATGATATTTATGTATTTATGTATTTTATTATATTATTTCCTTGATAGCGAATTCCCATAATTTTTAAGTATTCAATTAGTGTTATGTCTCCTTTGTCATAAGCATTCCAATTATCAATCAAAAATTTCCTTTTAAGATCAGCCTCTTTTCTAGTGTAATTGAATTGATTTTTTTTATACTATTTATTTTCAATGCAGTTTCTGCCTGAATATCAGTTAAAACGTCTACTACATGGTGTATGTTTGGATTCGGATGGTAAAATTGTGCATTGAAATGTTTATGGAAAGCTTCGGGTCCGTTGGTTGTCCTAGTATTATTTATAAAAGTAATAATTATTAGTATTAATTATGGCCCAAATATTTGGTGGAAATTGAGACTCTTTATTAATATAATTTTCTAAAATATAATCAGTAAACGTATGATTATCTGTAGGAGCTATAGAAATGAGTTCAACAAAACCATCATCAACTTGTTCAGGAGATAAGAATGGTACACCAACAAAAAATGTTTAGCTATAACCCTATTTATGTATTATTTTTATACTGACAACTAGTCGACAAGCGATTACGGACTGAATGTCTGATATGGATTTATGGTGAAATAAATATGGATAGGTACCAATTGCATTTTGTTACAACTTTGGAAATTACAGATAAATAGATTTTCTCGATATTTTCGATAACGTCTGTGATAACACATTTTGTCGCTTTCTACTATAATATTTATTATCGTCCCAAATGCTCTTATTATTATTGTATATACTTACCTATATATTTTACCTATATTATTTTGATATATATGTATATTTGTATACATTTATTATGCATGTATGTACATATTTTATATACATTTTAAACAAAGGTATATTTTACATGTTAGTGCCCAAACGTGATATTTTTTTAGAGATATAGTGCCCAAACGTGTTTTAGCCCTTACAAATAACTTATAAATATTAATAGGATAATCTTATTCATCAATAGTGTTGTGTAGTTATTGTATTTATTTGTTTCCATCGTTATTATCATTATCTTCGACATTTATCTATCGACGTGGTTCAAGATTTATTTTTAGTTATCAGTAGTTACTTCTGAATTAAGTTTTATTAATTTTAAGACGATAACATCAAGTTCATCAACTCGATGATAATTTTTAATGTCTTGAAGTTGCTTGGAGGTAAACAAGATACATTTTTGAATTCGACAAATAAATATTTTCTTTGTGGTTTTTATCGTCTAATTTGATATTTTCTGTATTAATAGTAACACACACACACACACACACACACACACACACACTTATTTAGGCCAGTTTCATCTCTTTTATAATAATTTTAATTTTCTAAGTGTGTTTTTGATCATTACATATGGTTTTCAAATCTATATACCAGACAATGTAATTGTTGTTTCAAATATTCATATGTATAAAATTGTAATTAATTCATTAACGGAAATCCATAGAAGAAGTTGAGGAGCTAGAATATTATTTTTTTAAGAATATATTTGAAAATGAAAATGTTGTTTACTAATACAATCATTTTTTTGGGGAATTTATTAGAATTTTGGGGGCTAAGCTCTCCAAGTCACTCCCACATTTTCACCAATGAATTAGTTCTTAAAATTTTTAGGTGTTATATCTAAAGTAAACTGAACAGAAGGGGTGGAGAAATAATATGGTTCTTAAGCATAGGCACCCAGAGAGAGGAATAACGGGTCATATGCCATCCCCTCCCTGAAATTAAAATTTTATGTTAAAAATTATAAATTGTTTTTTGATTTAAATAAATATTTCATTGATATTTTGACTTAAATAAAGATTTATACGTTTAAAATTGTTGAAGAAAAAATAAGTTTTCTAATATTTTAATTTACTATAGAGGATTTAAAAAATAAGTGCTATCATTTGAAAAATATACTGGTCTTCAAATTATAAGAGTATTAGGCTATTTTATGTAAATATTATTTTAATAATTCAAAACCTTCAATTTTTGTTTGTTATTGGTCTTATAAACTCAAATACAAGATAACTTTATCTACATTCCTTAACCTCGATTTTTTTTATATTTATAATTACTATACAAATAATTACATAGTATAAACAAAATTTTGAATTAATTATTAACTGGGTTTTACAGCTTTTTTGCTTTTACTGCATACAACATATTGCATTATAGATAATATATACGTTGAACTCATGTACGTACCTATAGTATTGAAACTCGAATGACGGCTAATTATATATTATAGAGATGATAAATAGTAATTTTTTATTTTTTTTTTTTTAGTAGCAATAGTAGTTTCTGCTGTTATAGAAGTAAGAGAACATTTTTATGTTCCAATGGTATGAGTATAAAAATGAGGAAGCACTTCATAAAAGTATACGAGGACAATCGTAAATTGCGCCCGATACATTTCAGGTAAAAGGTACATTTACATGTAATAAATAGTAGATATATTATTTTTATGATAGTCGCATAGCATTATCCAGAGCAGTGGTATCAAAACTCGAAGTTTAAGTCTGGTCATAATCAAACCATATTTATAGGTCATTGGGTGATGCTCTGGTGAATTTGTATACGAGTAATATGTGCATTGATCCAATAACCTATAAATTATAATACTGCTAATTTAATAATTACTAATAAAGATGTGTAAGTACCTCAATGATATCATAAATGGTACAATAGGTTAAACATTTTTGGGAGGGGAAGAATTCTCAACCCCTTAAAGTGTGTCCTTAGGTGGGGTAGGATGGATTGTAAATTATAAATTATTGACCACACCATTCAACATTATGTTAGGAGTCACTGACCCAGATGATACTACAAAGAGGCGACTATCACTGTCTTCCAAAAAATAATTTTTTTTTTAATTAAATAATATGGATAAGTGTATTAAGTATATTAAGTTGTTAAAAATATTTTCTCTTTATTTAGAATAAAATATAGATAAAAATTGACTTCCAGATGTTATTTTTATTTTACAGTCAATTAAATAAAATTTAATATGCTTACGAAAACACCCAGATGTACAAGTACTTACACTAAGCTGTTTATTACAATTTTATATTCGAGTTAAAAGGACTTAAAACACATCGAGTGCTATAACGATTTCTAAGAGAATAAAAATAAATTCTAGTTATCAAGTTTTTCGAGTTGTGAAGATTTTGAGTTATCACTACTCGACTGTACTTTGAGCGCAATTTACTATATTCATTTTAGAAACCGGAAATATAGAAATATTACCGGACGTAATTTACTATACTATTTTTATCAACTGCACAATGTGGGCTTAATTTACAAATTAGATATACGGGAGGTAGATTATATCTTATGAATAATGCTTAAATTCTTTACATAATTTTAATATAATGTAAAATGACACATATTATACGTGTATAATATGCATATATATATATTTATATTTGTGTGAACGTATAAATTTAATTTTCTTAACCATTTGTATTCTATAATATTATATTTTTGCGATAAAAATTCAATTTTCAATGTTTCATTTTTTTTCATAATGTATGTCTACGATGTTTTAATATAATGTAGCAACAACAACGAAAATTATTATTTCATCACGTGAACTAAGTTTCTTACATTTTAAGATTAATTCATAATAAAAGTCTAAACGAGATAAATTTAAAAATACGAAGTAAATGAAGTTACTTTCTTTTTAGCTGTTAAAAAAAATCCTTTAGAAAATGGTTTGAATTAAATTTCAAAAGAGATAGAAAATAAATACAAAAATTAACCTTGTGTTTTATAAATGAGACTAAAGATTTTAATTGAATTAATTGTTGTAAATGAATTACAATTATGTCTCTGTACGCAATGACATTCGAAGTAATTTTATCTTTTTCTTAATTTCGACTTACCATTTTTATTGAATTAATCAGTTCAGCAAAAACTAAATTCTTATTTGTTTAAAAATTATTTCAAAGTTGAAGATTTATGTAGTTTTTCAGTAACAACCGTTAATTTCCTTTTCCTTTTATTTTTAATGTTTTCTGCTTTTCGAACTTGATTTCTCATACAATGAGGCTTATTTAGTAATAATTTAAATACCAATTCTGCACTAATTATGTCATCAATGTAAAAACATCTTTTTTCAAAAACAAAAACTTTCTTACTCTAAAGATTTTAAATGCAATGAATTTTTTAAGTACTGCACTGAACAAGAAAGTTGGTTTCACATTATTTTATCCGATCAATAGATTAATAGCCTCAGTTACTGTATTTAAATTATATAAATGTATAAAAAAAAAATCCTAAGTTAAAAATGAATTGTATCATTTAAATAAAATAGATTAAAAGAAATGTTTAAAACTTCAATGAAACAATAATGTATATTCTTACACCATTAGAAATAAAAGTTTTATCAAACATATATTTATGTTAAAAAAAAATATTACTGTATTAACGATTTTTGATGAGTATACATTTCTACTACAGATGTTAATACATTTTATTTACAACATTTTTAGATTCTGAACGGAGTGAATTGATTTTACAATGATGTGTGTTTTTTTTTTTTTTCTACTTAAACCTATAGGATAACGTTTGAATTTGATTGTGAAATTTAAGTTGTTCTGTGTATTTTGTATTTATGTTGTTTTCTCATTTATTCAGTGTTATGTAAACGCTGATTCAGAGAAATTGTACTTCAGACAACATGTAGTACTGTAGAATATGACCAAATTACACACCCAGCATTTTAGTAATTTCATATATTTTCATTTCAACGAATAGAAGATGTTGAATCAACAAAACCACGAAAAAAAACTGTCTCATCCATGATATTTATTAATATAAATCATACATTTATTATTAATTTTCCTAAGCTACCACCAAATATTCTTTGATAATTACATTTTCAACGTTTTTAATAATAATTTCGTACTCACAGTAATGGGATAACTGCAGATAAAGGTTACACATTTATTACATTTTTTCGAAAAGTTGACTATTTTTGACGTTGTTATAAATTCTTACAATTTTTTTTATTTTACCTGATATTTCTTTTAAATATTAAAATTATAAAAAAAAATAAAAATTGAATTGAAATTAAAAATTATTATAGTCAATTATTATAATACTCGAAAATTTATATATAAATAAACAAATAGTTCATACATAAAAATAAATAAATAAATGCAATATTACTCCAGGTTATTTCTATTCAAAAACTATTTGTTTATTTATATATCAATTTAATTTAACTATACGTCTGCTACCCATTCAGTTACTTATTCAATGATTGATACTAGTTGGGTACGTTTATATATCTCGATTTTTAATTATAATATCGGTTAAACATTTTCAAAAAACAAAAAAGTTTGCAATTGCTCGTACGAGTATTTGATTATCAAGTCTCCGTATAGAAATAAGACACCTATATACATAAACGTTAAAAAACCGTATATGACTACTGTATTAAAATTCATATGGTACTTATGTTTCGGTCTCATAGTACCTACAAGTATAGAGTATACAGTATGGTGAACTGTGCAAATAAACACGAGTTATCGCATTACTGGTACGCTATAACGGCGAACAGTGAGACAAAAGCTACAATTTATATAGATAAATTAAAAAAAAAAATTAAGTGGTCTGTTTATATTTGACTATTAACGTATCTATTTACCTTTAGAATTTCATAAAAATTTCATTAGATTAGAATATAGGATCTCACATCACGCCAATCAGTATTACGAAAAGCACATAATATACTAGATGACAAGATGCGTGATGTATTTAAAATAACGATGTCATATTTGTCTATACATTTTTTATGTTATTATTTTAATAATTTTGTATTAATTATGGAAAGCTCTAGTACAGGTACGTTTCTTATTTCTAAACACATTAATTTTAACAGATTTAAAACAGTTAACGATTTTACTAACTTTTAATATATGTATTATCGGTAGAATGTATTTCAGACATTATATATAATCCCTAGACATTTTTTAAAATTCCAGTTGATTTTGTGCAAAGTACTAAAATAATTTTGTCATGAATTTCCTAGGCGTTATAATTTACGTAGACATTTAATATAATGCCTTAGCTAATTTGGGCGGTATATTGAAATAATTTTCAGTGTTGTCTAATAATATAATATTTTTAATTGTTATACTAAGCAACAAATTAATTATTTTTTAATAATTTTATTAAAATGATAATAAACTTTACTTTATTACAAAAGATACTTTTTTTTTTTTTTTTTACAGTAGGTTAAACTTAAGCCACAACGACAACAATACTTTGTTTTTGATACAAAAATATTTATTTTTTTTTTACATCTCAGATTCACAATCAGCTATTTTCTTAACTAATTCCAATCCCTTCAACTCTAATATTTCTTCTTTTGCCATCATATTAAAATCGATCATTTTCTCTTTAAAGTCTTTCAATCGATGCATTGAATTGTTATTGGTTCCAAGTCATTCCGGTATATATGATAACGAGATAGCGAATAAGCTTGCAGTCTCCATCAAATCCATCACCAGACCACCAACCCTCAAGATTCCAACTTCTAATCTACTTCCCTTCCAATTTATGTGTTATAAACAAGCTTGGCAAAATAAATTATCCTCTCTCCCAATTAATTTCGCTTCTTGGTAGAGGCAATTAACCATTCAATCCCTTCTCACTCCTGATTTCATAATCTACCTCTATCTAGGTAACATATAGTTCAATTCTCGCGTCTTAGGTTCGATTACAATCTTCTCCCGGCTCATGCATTCTACCTATCATAAAACCACTCTCCTTTCTGTACTCGACATGATAGCTATGTCAAGAGCATAAAGTGTCCTTCTCTTTCAGACTCTCGTCTCAGTTTATTTAAATTTCTCCGCCGACATAATTTTTATCCTGTAGATGCTTCAGTTCTCAATTCTAATTCCATTCCAGTAATTTTAAGTATTATACATTTTATAAGTTCCGTTGGATTTCTAATTTAGTTTAAATTTATTTTTTTGTTTATTTTTTATTTCTTATCTTCTATTTTTTTTTTATGTTTATATTTTTTAAATAAGTGTTAAGTTATAATAATTTTTGTGATTAAAATCTTTATTAAATAAAAAAAAAAAAAAACATTACTTACTAAGGCACCTTGTTTTATTGGACGAATCTAAGTTTCCACACGAGATATTTCCTAAACAAAAAAAAAATACCGGTATGTAAGTTCCCACAAGAATAAAAATTATAACAAATAATGCACGGGATAAAACTGTTCTATGTAAATTTTTAGTAGAGGCTCTTTTTTATTTTTTTTTTTATTTTGGGCACATTTCAACACATAAATAACTTTGGAATGGATTAATTTTGTTTAGCAAAAAAATTAAAACACTACATTACAAATAATATTATTGAAAAAAATAAATAAAAAAATAGTCTACAGAATTTACACTGAATGGTTTTGTCTTTTGTATAACGCATTTTATCACATCCTTTAAAAAAATTTTGTTTATAACAAGAATGTACTAATCAGAAATCATAACAAGTTTCAAGTCATCCGACTGGGAATCGTGCACGGTCGTCTGGATGTATTCGTTAGAGCGGAATGTACTTTCTTTATAGTTTTTCGATATTTTTAAAGACCATTGAAATATTTAAAAATTAAATTACCATCTATGTCAAATCTTCAATATATGTAATTCAGTCACCCGAAAAGTGTCTTCAAAGAAAATAATTGATCGTTATAAATAATCCACAATAGATTTGTTCAGGATCACAAAAGAAACGTTGCTATCGTAATTAGTCATTCCTAGTAAATAATTTAACTAGATAATTTGTTGCTATATATAAATAAAAATTTTAAACAATTGTCAATAAACTTATACTATGAGTTGATATTTAATAGTTATTTTGTTTAAAATAATTAAATATTTACACGAAGTATAATATTATTCATATTAATTAAACAATTTTTTAAGCGTACAGAGTACTATTTTCTTGTGCACTGTTTTCGGTAAAAAATTATAAAATTGTTTTTGTTAAATTTTATACATTAATAAAGTATAGTTTCTTACGTCAGATTTTCTAACACTGTAAAAAATATATTTATACTGCTTACAAAACGATAGTGTTGTATATATTTGTTCCTACTTTAATACAACTTATTGTATTTATGTATGTATATGTTTTACTTTCCGATAACTTTTAAGTTTAAACAACGTATGATTTCTTATTGTAATCTTATTTTATTTTCGTTATTTTTAGTATGTTACCTTGTTATTTCGATTGATTTATTTTTTTTGTTTAGTAATAATTGAGGTATAATATTTAAGTATGAAACATTATTAGAAGAAAAAAAAATATGTATATATAACAAAATCGTTCTTTACCGACAATATTGCTAGTATCACGTGTACTAAACGGTGTGTTTCTGAAATAATTTTGCCAGAAAAATATAATGTTATGCTTTATACGTATTTAAATATTTGTTATATAAAGTACAAAACGCCAAAGTTTTAATTTTAATTAAATTTGAATACAGCTATATTATACAGTATGGCCTTCTGACATTCTACCCTTGGGCCTCCATATATACATATACCGCTTCATAATTTATATACAGGGGCAAAACCCTAACAATGTGCTAGAAACATAGGGACTGCCACCACACACCGTTACGGATTTACACGCAGCACATTATACTTTGGCGTTTATGGAATATTTTAAAAGGAACAGAGGAACAGCGGTCGCATTAAACTAACATCAACGCGACCATATAATTATAATCACATTGTATATTATAATAATATTGCATCTCTTCGATGTGTGTCAATTTAACATCTTCTCCGTTTCTACAACCGTAGAAAAAAAATTTCTTCAATTTTAGTTTCGAATCTTGGCGGTAAACTCAAGGAAAATCGTTATGCAGGCCGCATGCGTAATCCAGACGAGAACTATTCCGACGCTTGAATATTTTTGTAGCAAAAAAGTAATGAAAAATGAAATATTTAACAACGATAAATTGTTTTCGGCATTATGAGATGATTTTACTGACGTTTAGATTTGGTTTGTTGGGCATTTGAAAACTGATGGTGGAAGGAGGGGTTTATTAGAAAACAGAAAACGTAATGATTTTTCAATGTTGAAAACAATAGGAAAACGTGTAATAGTTATACGAAGTGCTGTGATTTCATCATTGAATCAAAGTCTTTACTCAAATTTCTCACAATATAAGACGTGTTTTATCGTCAAGAAATACTTTAAGAGGCAATACATAGTGCACGCAAATAAAAGTGGTTATGGAATTTGATATGACAGGTATACGATACTCAGCTTGGAACCATTTGAATTTCGAGAACACATGATTCTATACTGATTTCACATATTGTACATATATCGATGCTTCAACAAATAAATCGAAATGAAAATTTTATACGGAATTATTTTATTTTATAATGTAAATTTTCTACTGTAATAATAACATTAATTAATAATTATCGGGGATTAAAATTAAATATATTTTTCACTGTTGTTTTATAAAAACACTTGAGTAAACCGTCTGTCAATTTTAAAGTTTATTTTATAAGATCATACGTGGTTTATGCTATTCATTACATAATATATCCAAATAATAATAATGGCCGATAAATTAAAAATGGTTAAGAAGAGAGCTTAATGATAGATAAAACTCTCAATAAAAAACCCACGTCAATAATTAAATAAGTTATAAATAACGGCGTAGCTAGGAATTTTAGTTGAGGGTGGGAGGGGCAACATTTCAAAATTGTTCATAATAATCATGGGTTATATAAAGTCAAATACACAAGCATATAGATAGTAAATAGTAATTAATTTCAGTCAATAAAAATAATAAAATAAATGATACATATACAATATTTTTAGCTCGTAGACTGTTATATTATCTATGGTGGCAGTATTTAATATAGTCATTTTTTAAATAGCCTTGAGTAAAAATTTAAAAAATATGTTAACATTGTTTACTTACTTTATTTGATAAGCGTTAAGAACATGCGCGTTCCTGCTATTACCGTTGCATATTACGGTTTGGTCTTAATCATGCTGGTGATTACTAGTTACTGTGATTTTATTATATTTATCAATTTATTATAATCAATCAAAATAATATTTTTTTCCATATACAGTTTTTTAAAACTACCAAATTTTGTTTAAAAGTTAACTTTCTGAGGAAGTGAGGGGGGGCAATCACCCCCTTTGCTCCCCCAACCCTTGTAACAACGCCACTTATTAAAAAAGTATAATATTATATTATGTGAATGGTAAAAAAATATATATTTTAAGTTATATTATACTAAATATATTATAAAATTAATATTATACTGTCTAAGCAGGGCACAATATAATTTACTTTTTAATATTGTACAAAGATGGTTCCAAAAATACTACTAAACAGAAATTAGAATTTAGAAGATGCGTAAACAAAATCCAACATTTTAACGCACTTACGTAAAATTTTGGATTTATGTTTGGTTTTTATTAAATGGTAACTATCCGAACATTATCGTATGTAATACATTTACAAACTATATGTATAGAAACTAAACCTTAAGATTTATGGTTAACTATGGTTAACCATCGTTATGTATGTCAGGCTTATATAATTTTGAATTGATACGTATAACTGATACATAACTAGTGATGACAAAAAACAAATTATAAACAAAAAATAATGAAATCGAGTTTTTATAGTTTTTATTCATTATTGAATAGTTTTTATCAGAATGAACTATATATATTGTGAATAATAAATGAAAAAATAATAAAAGGAAACTGAAAATAGTAAAAATCTGAATTTATAGAAAAGCCCCGTACTCTATACTGGAAAACTTACATTTAGAAATAATCATTTACCATATACCCGGTCCCTGACAAAGGATTTTTTTTTTTATATCTCTATCTAATGTAGAACTAGAACGAGTTGTACAATAATATTCAAAACTTGATTCAATAAAAATTCAAATAAATGTAAAAAGTATACGAGCATACGAAAAGTTTCTCCGATTCCATGCAGAATCTAAAACCAAATGTTCACAATTTTTTTAACTTTATTTTTCTAAATAACTTATATCCAATGTACAATTTTTCAACCCATTTCTACATAAAAAAGACGTTTCCTACCATTTATTTTGAATTGTTAAAAATCAAACTCTAATTGATTAAACCTTTTATTTATATTTAATGAAATAGATAATATATTATAGCAAAAATTTATATGGCATTGGAAAATGTTTACCGGTTCAATGTATCAACTTATTCATCCAATAAAATATGCATTAAACCAATACAATTCGAACATGTTGATAAATACATTAAAATATGTCATATCTATTCTTGTATATCAACAATATATCAACCGATATTCAATGTACGACTATCACAGAATTTAAAATTAAAATCAATTATAAAAGCGGGTAAACGTTTAAAACTTAATTGTATCAATAAAATATGAAAATATAGGTTTATAACAGACCGTATAAATACAGAGCATTTGAATGAAAGTTTTCCTATGCACAAATGCTTGAACTTCAAAACCATTACGATATTATACTAGTAATTTTTGTTTTCGCTTTATTATAGATACTTACTAAGTTGTGTTTCTCTTGGTAGTAAGCAATGTGTATATTACATTATGCATGTGCTGGTTCAAAATAAAGATAGTTTAACTAAATTGAAATATTAATACATAAAACAAGATTATGCGTTCTTTTGAAAACTTTGAAAATAGGATTATAAATGTATCAAGTTTGTTAAGGAGTAATAATAATAAAACGCTGTGAAATTCGTTAAAGCTTGCTGTTTATAGTTACAACTCAGATTTCGATATTAAATTCTCATTTTATTAAACTCGTTATTTAGTTTTAATTGTGTGCTTATGAACTACAATAGAAATATAATAATAACATATTATCTTAAACAATAA